>VXAD01011639.1:500106-572824 GCA_013399195.1 Dicrurus megarhynchus | reverse complement strand
GAGATGAATATGCACCCACAGATGGGTAAAGAGAACTTTTGTTTCTGAACAGCTCATCCTTAAAATGGTACCCCATTAGCTAAAGATGAAACCCTTGAGCAGTTGTGGGGAAAGCTGCAAGCTGAGGGAAGGGACTTTCACAGGCAAGCACAAACCATCCCGGGCGGCTGCCTTGCTGTGACGCTGAGGCCATGAGAGAACTGTTTAACTGTTTTCTTGTGGAGATGTCTCCATAGCATGAGCAAGAGAGACTCCTCTCCCTAAGCGGACTGAGAAAGGTTATTATAGAGATGGTAAACTGACTGAAAATCTCGAGGGTTGTTTTCTTATGTTGTCAGTGGGAAAAGGGAAGAAGGTGGGGGGAGGAGAAGTGTTCTGAAGGTTTAGTCTAATTTTTTTTTTTCTGCCTTTTAGTTCTGTTAATAAACTTCTTTATTCTTTTAAGGTTTGTTTTGCGCCTGTTTTGCTTTCTCCTAATTCTTATCTCACAGAAGGAAAATAAGTAAGTAATGGGTATTTTGAACCAAACCACTACAAAGTATAATTAGCCATTTTCTAATTCTAAAAGCAATTCAATATGTCAGAACTTTTTTCAGGGACACTTGAGGGAAAGAAATCAGCTATGCAAACTGTTGTCCAGTGAATAAATTATGGTTATAAGATCCCAGTTTCTGACAGGCCTAAAAGTTAAATAAAAGGTTGGTCAACCCTTCTCAAAATCTCTATAATATAAATCAGCTTGAAGCACTTCTTTGGTTTTACTGAGTCACTAGTGGAAAAATACCTTCAAAAAACCCCACCATTGAAAGCGTCATACTGGCTCTCTCAGTACTTCAGTGTCTGTGCTTAAGTGAGAAGTGACATGGTTTAACACAGCTATGACTGCACTCAGAGGTATGCGTTGTTCAGAACAGCCAATTCTTAGCGACTTAAACCAATGAGGAATTAACTCCTTCAGCTGGAGCTGGTGCCTCCTCCACCCAAAATTAGAAAGCAAAACAAGCCTCCCCGCCCTCATGGCTGTTGTATCTGAAGCTGAAGTCATGCAGACAACATTATGTGTTCATAGGAAAGATAATGGTCATAAATAATTGGTCATAAAACAGATGGGATTAGATTAAAGAGGAAGGTGGAAAACCCTGTATACCCCAGGACTGATGAACTCCTCCTCTCTTTCCTCAAATCCTAAAATCTCATTCTTTCTCAAACAATAACTGTGTTCACTGTAGTTTACCTAATCTATGTAACCCTATATACTTCACACACTGCCATGTCAGGTCATTCAAAAATTAAACAGAGGGTTGACAAAAGGACATTAGCATAGGGCCAGTAATGTTCTGTGGTTTGTAAAGTGATGTTAATGTGTGAGCTGAGCACTGCCAGCTCTCTTCAGACTCTCTCAATTTGTCAGATGTGCCAGTCCCTAAGCCTTCTTTGTGACGGAATTCCCTTCAGTCACTCAGTATCTCTGTTGTATTGGGAAAATAGAACTGGCCCTGGCACTCTAGATCTGTCTCACAAGGGCTAAATAAAGGGATTCATATCACCTCCTTTGCTGATAATGCTCCCCTCTGCATGGCCCAGTATGCTGTTGGTCTTTGCCACAAGGGAACATCGCTGGCTCATACTGCTGGCACAGTGGTGTCCTCCAGGGCCTCCAGATCTTTTTCTGCAAAGCTGCTTGCCAACCAGTTGACCCCCAGACTCCCCCGTGCGTGGGGTTGTTCTTCCCCAAGGCCAGGATCTGCATTTTCTCCAGCCTGCTGAGATCCCACTGAATGGCAGCGCAAAGCTTGGTTGTATCAACAACTCCTCACAGTTTTGTAACTTTAGCAAACTTGCTGAGAGGATGCTCTGTCCCATCATCCAGGTCATTAATGAACAAGGAACCCTGCTAGCTCCAGTATCAACCCTTGGTGACCTCCAGCTGGACTCTCTGCCACTTTTCACCAGCTCCTTGAGCTATGCAATTCAGACAGTTTTCAATCCCCCTCACCTCTCCACTTAGGCTGCACCTCATCCTCCCTGTCAGTGGGGATATTATGATAGACTGTCAAAAGCACTTTTACAATCAGGATAAATAACATTCACACTCTTTCCTTATACATCAAGCTAGTCAAGTCATGATAAAAGGCTGTCACATTGGTCAAGCATGATTTGTCCATTGAATAGCAATGCTGTTTTTCCAAATAACCCTTTTGTCCTCAATATTTTGAGGAAACATTTCCACTATTATTTGCTTCATCCTTTCCCTGGGGTACAGGTGAAACTGACCAGCCTCACTCCTCACATCCTTCTCATTGCCTTTCTCGAAGATAGTAGAGACATACACTTTATTCCCTTCCTCAGTAATCCCTCCCATTCGCCATAATTTTACTGCAGAAATGACCAACAGTGGCCTCACAAACACACTGGCCAGCTCCCTCAGCACTCAGGCAGGAGTACAGGTACCAAGGACCTGTGTATGTTCAATGTGTTCATGTAGGAATACAGGTACCAAGGACCTGTTTATGTTCAATGTGTTCATTAATCTTATCTTCCTCTACTGAGGAGGGTCCTCTTATTCATCTCGAAATCTATCCCTTAAAAACACCCCATCTAAAATCAAAGGACATGGGCCCAGATCTTTGCCTGGCAATTTAAATTAAGTTCTTCAATTCACTTCCAAGGAAGGAACACAAAAAAATGTGGCTTTACATTGTATGTGCTACAATCTACTGATTTCTATCCAGGAATTTTGTTTCAATACTTACATCAGACTATAAAAAGACTAAAAAGAGATCTCAATGTCCACCTCTATTTTGTGCATGAATACTTGAGCAAAAGGCTTTTCTTTGTGCCCAGCATCTCCCTTTGTTCTTCTTAGCCATTCATCTTGCACTGAGGTGCTTTCCAAGGAAGTTTATGTTTGTAGTCCAGGCTTAAGTTGCAGAGCCAGCTTTGGAAAGGAAGCCTTGGGCTTTATCAATTCTTTCTTGCCATTCTCTTCTCAGACATAATTTTGATGTTATTACAAGGTGTGCCATGTTCTGGGAGATGGCAGGGAATGATGTTCACTGGTTTCACCCTGGTTCACAGGCTAGTACCTCCTTGTTAGTCTTGCCCTGCATGTGATCTTTTCAATTAACAGCAGCATGGTACAGATATCAGATATCCATCACCCAGGATTATTTTTAGGTGTAATGCACTCACATAGCTAACAAGGGGTAGATGTCACAAGCAGAGGAAATGTTCCAGAGACATTTAGCCCAGATTCAGGCTGTTATTTGGGCTTCCTAACTCCCACAGAAGTTAGGAATGTAAGTATCTTTAACCATGGTGTCCCAATGCATCAAAGGGCCAGTTTTTAAAAGGTCCCCTAGTCTTGGCGCGCTTCCTGCTTGGCTGCTGCTAGATTCAAGAAACAGCCACTACTGGCAGAGGAACTAGTTCCAGCTCATCACCTGTAGTGAGCCACAAAGCTAAGAACAGATGAATCACTGAGATTGTTAAGTAATGAAATCACTGGCCTTAGAGAGAGGCTCCAGATGGCTCAGAAAGCAAATGTCCCATTTTGGGTTGCCAAAAGCACGTCATCCAGGTGCCCTGTTCCATATGTTGCTGGTTCCCCGCTGAATGCCAAGTCCAGTGCTTCACTTCTGATTTTTAAATCCCCATGCAGAACCAGTCAAAGGGGCTGTTTCATTCATATTTTCTGCTTTATTAAATTGGCTGAGTGTAGGGGTGACTCATCTTCCATTTAAATATTCTTATCCCTCTGTGATTCATCCAGAAAAAGGCATAAAGATTAAAGCCTCCAAAGACGAGATGGTTTTGTTGGGCTGATGGGATGCCCAGCCCTGAGTTTTGTGCAGCCTGAGAGGGCAGGGGAGCAGGCCAGCTTGCAGGCCAATGCAGTACTTGGCATCCTAGACTGTAGTCTATTCAGCATTTCCCAGATTCTCTTTCTGGAGTCATGTTTATTGGCTGCATTAGAAGGTTTTATAATTCTGTACAGCAAAACAGCAGATGTGAGTGGTCATATGGCAACCTGAGGACCACAATCTTTGCTGAAGAGCAAAATAAATATTGGCTGTCTGAATCAATTCCAGTGGCAATTTGGAAAAAATCAGTGGTGACTCCTGTTTATATTATTTAGATCAATATTTATCAGAATTACACAGTTCTACCAATGCATAAAATAATGTGTCATTATGTTGAAAAATGCTGTAAAGGCTTCTCAGTTCAACCATTTCAGTTTTCCTCATTTTCTTAACTTTTAACTGTATTATACTGCATATTTTCGTTGTGACAAGAAAGTGTTTTATCTTCTCATTCCCAAAGCCAAACCAAGAACTACATCCCCTAATGTGTTTTGTTTGGGTGATGGTATAGGGGTCACCAGCCAGCTTTCAGTTGAGGAGGTCATGGGCCAGCTTTGTTGCACAAGTATACATTGAAATTCAAAGTTATTCTTCTGCGGTCTGTGGCATTTCACCACTGTAATAATGCAAAATTTGGCCTTTTATGCCCTCTTTGCAGGACATGAGAAAAGTGTTCTGCTCCCTGGTCTTGAATGTGAGTTGCTTTTTGACCTGAGGAGGACACATGCATAAGGTTCCTGTGGCTCAAGAGCTCTCCTCCATCTCTGACATCTCTATGGTCAAGGAGGTGAGCACTACTGGGGGAAGCAATTGCCAAAGGGAATTGGGAAATTGCAGTTGATGTTATGGAGGGATCTAAGCTCATGGATAAAAGCAGTGCTACCAGAAGAAAAGCTTGCCTTCCTTCCAAAGTATTAGGGGAAGAGGGGTGTCTGACTTAAGAGAAAATAAAAAAGGCTCAAATGTCCATGAGCAGCAAGACAAAAACCAGACAGCAGCCCTATACTTACGCCAGCTATTTTATTTTGGTCAAATATTTTTCTTACAAGAGGCAGTTGAGGAGATCAAGAGAAATAAGAAAGTTTCCTTTTGTCTGAGGAGTCCTCTCTATCCCCAAGGAGAAAGGTCTGGGCATAGACTTAGACTGGCTGGGAAATACAGCAAAAGTTGGGTGAATGCTCTCCCAGACACCTCCTATATGACTTTGGAGAGAATACCTATGCCCTGAATCAAGACTGGATGGAGAAATTAATTTTAACTGTGTGCATCCATCCCAGACACTTTAACCAGGGCTCAAAGCACAAAGATAATATCCTGTTGGCAGGTTCCTACCTAAATTAGGTCTTTCAAAATCCATCTCTGTTTTCTTCAGCAATGATATGAATTTGAAGACCAGAATCCAAGGCCTTCTCTTTAAAGTGGCCAGTGGAGATGTATTCAAAGAATGAAATACTAGATAGAGTTTTTAAAATTGATACAAAAAATTAATCTTTGTCTGTAAAGGCAGAGGCTGGGTTTCAGTTTATTCCAGCATTTTACTAGTTTTCATAGCCATTCTGGCCTGCCTCTGCACCCACTAGCACTACTCTGATGAAGGTTTTTTTCTGTTTAGTCAGCATTTATGATCATGGATTGGTTCTTTCCTCCTATCAATTGATGCATAAGGACATAATAATGACATTTTGGTTATTAATCCTGCCAGGAAAAAAAGATGGAGAATCATCTTGTGAGCAGCTACAAAGTAGAATGTATTTCCTCCTTTCACATATTTGAGAAGTAAAAGTAAAAGTAAAAGTAAAAGTAAAAGTAAAAGTAAAAGTAAAAGGAAAAGGAAAAGGAAAAGGAAAAAAATTCAGATAGGCCTGTCCATCTCAAGGGAGCGTGTAGGAGGAAATACAGAGATGAAAGGACTGGAGTTTTAAGACACTTGCATGAAAACCAGCAATATTGGAAGCTGACATAGATGTAGAGATAATACACAGCTATGAATTATAAATAAAAATGTTGACACTTATCAAGTTAAGGTGAAGCAGTTTTCCAAATTATCAGTCCAGTCCCTTCTGTGGGACATTTACTGGAAACAGATTATCAGTCCTTTCTAAGAAATACTGTGTAAGAAACTGCTAAAGCAGACATCATCAAGAAAAAATCTGAGTGATATTTGTCTTATCCTTGGATAGAGAATGAATGCTGTGGTTGTTTAAAAATAATCTCAAAATAAATAAGTTGTTGTATGGGAAAAGGTTCTCATGTCAATGCTTGTTTCCAGGCCAACACAAATCCACAGACATTGTTTTTATCTTATAAACAAGATATCTTAGATCTAGACTCAGAACTCTCCCTTTTTATATCCATTTATTGAAAATGAAGTACAATTAGGGAAAACAGTCATTTTTGTTTCAGAGAAATTTAAGACCTGTTAACTTGGGGTTAAATCAATAAATCACTGTTATGGCCACAGTGCTTAATGTCTGAGGATAATTCTAAATAATGTAAAACATCAACTGACACTGAAGGCTTGAATTAAGAGTCTTCAGTTCATGGCTGGCTTATCTGATTGACTTAGAGGAGACCCCATTCAGACAATCCAATTGTCTGGAAAGTTGGGCCTTTCCATGTTGAAGAGCTAAAAATTTTTCAAAATGTTGATTTTTATTGGATTAGCATGACATTTGATGGCGAAGTCCAAAAACTTTTACTGGAGTCTACTACAAGGAGAATGGATATCTAAACGTTCTCTTGCCTCAGCAATTCTTTGCCTTCTTAAATGCTAGGGTGGAGATAGATGGAGTTTGTAGCACATTTGAATGCCACCAGATTCAGTCTATTTCAGAACAAGCATGGGGAAAGGGAAAGAAAGAGCCTTCAGAAGTAGGTCCCCCAGGAAGTTTGCTACTAGCACTTCCTTGCTTCTGCATTTCTGAGCTGATACCAGAGTGGGAGGAGAGTGGCACTCAACATTACACCTATCCCAATAAGAGCTGCATAAATCAACAAAATCTTCACATAACAGGATGATAAAGATTCATACAGAATTCATCCCTAGGAAGAAAATTTAGTGTACAATAACATTAAATGAGTGAGGGCCAGTTTCAGGAAGAGGAAATAGCTTGTTGTTGCTTTGAGGTTGAGTATGACAGAAGGTCATAAATTAGTCTTGCTTCTGCTGCCTCTGTTGCCTATGCCACAGCCCATTAAAGCCAAGCTGGCTGCCTGAGAGTATATATAAGGAGGTAAATACTTCTGGAGAGGAAGATAAATTTTCTAACTCCCCGTCCTTCACTTTTCCTGGCAGCAGTCAGTACCATGAGCTAATTCTCCAGAGCTTTCGTGCTTCTCTGTCCTAGGACTAGTCCTTTTCCTTCCCACACCCACCCCATGTAATTTCCTTGACTCAAGTGGTCAGTTCTTGCCTGGACAAACCTTTATACACAGGGCAATAACAATCCAGTGACATTTGCACTGCTAAAAAATGTGAGCTGTCCTTGCACCCAAGAGTTTCAACCTGCATCCAGCTTTACAGCTGAAATATTCATGAGAGAAACAGAGCTTCATCTACGACTTTTCTGCAGCCTCCTGGTTGTCATAGGGTCATGGAATAGTTTAGTTTGGAAGAAATTTCTGGACATCATCTGATCCAAAACCATGCTCAAATTTTGAGGTTAGGTCCACTTCCAAAGTTGGATCAGATTGCTTAGAGTTAGATCACTGAGTTTTGAAAATGTTTGAGGGGATATTGGGCAACCTTTTGGACTGTTTTACCATCCTCAGTGTGAACAAATTCACCTAATATCTAATGGGAATTTGCCATATTCCAATTTGTGCCCATTGCCTCTCAACATTTTGCTGTCTACTGATGAGACAAGTCTGACTCTGTCTTCTCTCTGTCCATCATCAGATTACCCTCATCTTTTCTTCTGGACATACCTAGGTCAGCTTCTCCTTGTAGCACTTCTAGTAAAATCACCCTTGGTAAATGATCCCTGTTTGTCTAATGTTTTCTTATGTTTTGGAGAACAGGAGTCAGAAAAGCAACTGGGGAAAAGGTTTCCTTTCTATGGGGTTTGATTGATTTTAAAAAGATATATAATTCTCCTTGATTTCGACAGGAAGAAGGAAAGCAGAGTTTTAAGTTATTCTTCAAGACAGTTTTTCTTACATAGATGTGTTTTATACTATCCTTTCCCATGGTCATTGTATGCCTTGCTATAAAGCAAGTTGGTGAGCCAACCTTGTATTAACACTGGTTTCTAGAATCCACTGAGCAAGGAGCAAAAAATTTTTGTGAGTACAATACAAATCCCAGCAAACTCTGCAAGCACAAATTTCACGGGTGCATATTTTGCCTTGGAAAAGGGAAGCAGGCTTTCACAAAGGGTGGCATAAATCCTTCAGTGGGTACTGAAAAAAAAGAAAGAAAGAATAAAAATAAAAAGAATAAGCCATCCACAGAAACCTTAAGGACTTTAGCTGACTTTGAGATCTATAGGAAAAGTTGAAATTGTTCCTCATACACAGAGTATTAAGAAACATCAACATCCCTACTCTGTTTCTACAGCGCCCAGGCCACAAGAATAAAAGGGTGCAAAGCTGAGAGGCACAGCGAGTGTACACAGAGCTGTCATCACTCCTCATCTCAGCTGGGAAATGAGGAGGTGGCCGAGGCAAGCTGAACCAGAAGGAGGTGGCAGCCAGGTGGCAACAGCTGGGCAAATACTGTCACGGTATGTCTGCTCTGGGTGGAGGAAAATGGCTTCTGACAAAAAAAATTCCTCAAGTTTCCCTTTTGCTTCCTCAGAGTGAGGAATAGAGAAAAAGCCAGAACTGGCAGAGTCTGAGCAGGGAAGGAACCCTGTGTGGGGAGTGGAACTGGCAGGAGTCCCAGGGCCACCAGTGGGTGATGGAAGATGATTTTAGTTGTATGGATGGTGCCTGCCTCTGCTACAATGGGGGGCTATAAATTGAGGAAAGGAATACAAACACAGCTTCTGCCAGTAGAGACTGGATCACGTTCAGAACCATTTTGTGGAGTGCTGTGCATTAGATCAGCTTTGGTCTCATTCAAGCAGTCTTAAGCCCATTTGCATCACATCTATTAATGTGCAAGCCAGAAGTAAGCTGGTCCAATGTGAGCTCCAGGCACTCTGAAAGATCTCCTTTTAGAGGGTGCTTTACATTTACACACAGGGGTGTACTTAAACAGAATCTTTTTTGGGTTTATGTAACCAGTTTATGTCAGTTTAACTTTAGTCCCTTTGCTCCTCTCTTTGCAACTAAGTCGAGCACAATATAAGGAGACCAGAATCTCTCACAGTGTAAATTATGGGTGGGTGCAGTTGGCACTGTCTTCACCTCAGTTTTTAATATAGCTTCTTCAGTGAGCTATGGAAACAGTGTTTTTCCTAAGCTTGTCTGGCAAGCCTTACGTCCCAGTCTCTCTCCCCTTGCAGATGCTGCTAAAGTTTCCACACTCAGAAAAGCTTGGAAGCGTGTCTGTCCAGGAGGAAATCTTGCATCTCCTTGGGGCTGCTTTTCAAAGGCTTTCCGCCACAGCCGGAAGGAAAACCTTATATGTGAAAATAAAGCCAATTTCTTTTATTTTGAACATCAAAATGAATTTATCGTTGTGCTCTGTAGGTGTCCACAAATTCACAGAAATATTTCTTTCCCATGAAAATGTAGTGGAATTAAAAAGCCAAATAAACACACACCAGAAATCTATCCTTTACCTCTACCAGTTGCAAGCTTTAAAAGCTGCAAAACAGAGCGGGGCCTTTTCAGGGTTCACATTGAGAAGTTGTTGAAAAGTGTAACCAAGCGTGACTAATGACTACTGGGGTATTTGCACGGATTCTGTTTGCAAGCATCGAGTGTGTGAAACCAGATTAATTTGAGGAAAAACGTAATCAGCACAGACAGGAACTCAGAAGTTAAAAGGCGTGTGTAGTGGAGGATAATCACAGGAACACAACCAGTGTCTCCTGGTACCGGGCAGCTGCTTGGTTGCATCCACTGAGAGGGAGGGTACATTGTTTTCCTGCAAGGATTGATGTGTTTAGAACCCAAGGAGTAGTAGAAAGAAGATAATCAATACCATGTATTAACACTACCTGTAAATTACAAAACAAGTAACCTGCATTATGAGAGTTGTTCATTCCACTGGAAGATAATACATGTCACCAAAAAGTATTCAGCTTATGTTTCTTAGTGCTCCAATCTTCCGTGTACCATAAGCACTATGAACCATAAAATAGAACTCCCAGAGACTCGTCAGGCTTGCACGCCCTGAGCAGCCATGTGACACGTTATGTCTGGTTGGAGCCAGTGAGAAGAGAGGTGCTCAGACACTGCTGTGGGCTGGACTCAGTCACAGGGCATCTTTAGAGAGCCGCTGGGACAAAACCATGAGGCTCTTGATCCTGTAGGTGTATATGTAGTAGTTGTATATGGCCTTCATCAGCCCACATCTGCACGACTCTCAGACTGCTGCATATGTTTTTCTGTGCTTTCTCAAGGAGGGGGAAACAGATGATTTTTGGGGCTGCCTGTCACTGGGATTAAAAGCCAGAGATACCAAATTCAGAAGGGAGAGAAGGGAGGAAGGAGTGGCTTGTTGGGGAGGCCTGTCTGTTTCCAGGAGCAGCAGAGGTGCTGGGGTGAATGGTTCATAGAAAGGTGCTGCCCAAAATGTTTGCTCATGGCCTTGCAGGGAAGTTGAGCTTGGCTCTCCCTGGCACCTGAAACCTTCCACCTCCTTCCTTGCCCTGTGCTGCCTTCAGAAAATGCTATCTGAGGGAAAGTTTCAAAAGCAACCAGAGGCTATCCAGGAGTGCCTCTGGTCTTGCAGCTGTGTCAGACTTGAAGTCACATGCACTGCCTCAGCTGAGAAGGGCTCACTCTCCCCCTTAGGCCTATGCCAAGGTGTGGCAGGGCTCCACTCAAGAAAAGGAAGGATGCTCTTTCCCTCACCATCCTTCTTCATGGGAAAGGGATGCAGCTTTCCACCCTAGGAATCCTGGATCTCAAGTATTGGTGTAATTCTGCCTCCATATCAGAATCAGGCAGAGAAGCCTGCACAGTGAGAACAGGAGGGATGGAATTTTGCATGGTGGGAGCTGGCAGGGGTACACAGCCACAGGGGCTCACCCTGCCCTCCCTGGTAGGGGTGCAGCCCACAGGATAAAAGCCTGGCTCCATCTGTCCCTCCCTCCTGCTGCCATCTGGCACTGCATGGCTCTGCGGAGGATGAATCACTCCCCATTCCCTCTCCTTCTCAACAGCGGTGTCCAGCCAAAGAAGCACAAGGTTTTTTTATCTCATGACAACTTCAGACAAGAAGGGTTAGAAGTGTTCTGGGATTATGAAAGAAAAAGATTCTCAATTAAAACTTCTCTCTTTTTTTCTCATTATTTTTCCTGCTATTAATGAGAGATACAGGCCAAAGGCTCTATGAATTCACACAGAATTATCGGTAGTGAATGCAAGTCTGACTGCCTCAAAGGCGTTATTTTACTGGACTGCTGTATGCACCTACCAGCATCTCCAAGAGTCTCTGAGGATTTCTTCCACTCCCATTTACTCTCCTGTCTTATTCAAAATTTCAAAGTGTGGTTACCTTACAGGAAGGGGAGGGCTGGCCAGCATCCATTTTTAGGCTGAATGTGATACCTCTGAATCTATTACAGAGACCGCAGTAAGGCAATACACAGCAATGGCTCTTCCCAGAACTTAAATCCAGTTCCTGTTGCCTTCCCACACCACCTGGGAGACAACAATGGCCACACTGGGAGGACAAGGGGGAGGGAGGTACGCATTGCCTGTCAAAGACATCCAGTCCAAAGGCACTATGGTATTACCACAGGTATTAAACATCCGGATCTAGAACTGGGTAATTTTGGTGCCCTCTTGTATGCCCATGGTCCCAACCCAGGATATGTGGAATAATCTATGTAATTTTATTCCCCTTAGTGCTTCAGAGAAGTCCCAGTGACTGTAATACATGCTAAGTTAATCTTAGCCACAGAAAAATATGTTTCTAATTTACAAATTCGGCAATTTTTCAATAAAAGTTGTTGCACTTTGTCTGATCTATTCTCAAAATACGGAAGTGCTTGAAGCATGACCACCTGCAATAACAGATTACTGTTCCCTAAAATATTGCCATACACCTACAATGTGGAGGCGTAAAGCTTCTCTAAAAAAGATCTTTGTTATTTTTTCTAAAAGAAAGAAACGATCCCAAAGTAAAGCTGGTTTTCAGCAGCCTCTCTGCTCCCCAATGCAACTGGCATCAAAGTCTAATGAAAACCTGTTTGCGGACACTGGATCCGATCCAAGGTACACTATTGGCATATTCTAGACCCCTTGGGACATGACTCATATAAAAAACACAAGGCTGTCATCAGATGGCTGGTGGCTCAAATAAATCAAATTTACTTTGAAAATTGAGGCATACCAAAATTTTATTAGGTGAAACTTTGGCATTTCTTATAGCCAACTTGCACATATATATTTTTATTACTTACAGCAGTTTAAAAGTATGCTACCAATCATATGCAAAACAAGACGCGATTGCAAACGTACATTTTTTACTGGGTGGCAGGAGGAACTCTGTTGTTTTCTTTTAAAAGCCCTGAACAGTGCTGCATGTTTGTTAAAGGTGGCACAGCAGAAGGGGCCTCTCTGTTTATTTTCCTGCAAGTGGCTGGGCACACATCCTCTGTTTGTGGTCTCCAGCCCTGACTTCAAAGAGCAGCTTCTCCTACGAATAATTACTCACTAAAGCTATCAACTGCAATGCAAAAGTTACATATAATGTTTGCAACATATGTTTACAAGAATCAGGCATAAATGCTGCTGAAGTCCCTTGAGGGTGAAGAAGGGACCTGATCTTCAGGCTTGAAGAGGTTGTTCCGTGGCAGGCCACGTGCAGAGGCAGAGCCTGGTGTTGCCACAGCCACTCCTAGCTCAGGTGTATGGGGCTGGGGAGGGACCCCTTCCCTGCACAGGAAGTTTCATCTCAACATGAGGAAGAACTTCTTTACTGTGCGAGTGACCACATGCTGGAACCAGAGAGGGTGTGGAGGTTCCCGCCCTGGAGATATTCAAGAACCATCTGGATGCAATCCTGTGCAAATGTGCTCTAGGATGACCCTGCTTGAGCAAGGAGGTTGGGCCAGATGATGCCCTGTGGTCCCTCTCCACCTGACCAGTTCTGTGATTCTGTGATTCCTGTGCCCATACCCACAGAGGCTCACTGCTGTCTTCAGGACCAAGGGCATTATCAAACGTGGCAAGACAAAGGTCTGATTCCTCTAATCCTCCAGCAAATGAAATCAAGGAAAAGGACATATTTTGGAGAAGAGTACATGCTTTTGGAACTTACGATAGAAGCCAAATCCACAAATTAAAGAAAATACATTTTAATTTTTAAAAAATCTCTCAGATTTTCTTCTCTTCAGACAGAAGAGCCAAACTCCCACTGGCATTTCTAAACTTCATTTATCCAAGAGAGCAGCAAGATAGCCTCTCCTCTAAACTAATAATAAAAGGAGTAGAAAGCTGCAGATTTGGTCTAGTTTTTCCTCAAAATACAATGACAGTCTATGGGAATATATTCAGATATAGTCTGAGAAGGATGCTGGCTCTGCTCCAAAATAACTTAATTCACTGTGCAAACACAAAGAAAGGGAAAATAATGGCACTGTAGATAAAAACCACGAGATTGCTGTATCTGACAGTGTGCAGCTTTGGGACTGAGATATTCTTGGCCAAATGCTGACCAAGTCATACAAAAATGAGCTGCTGAGGTACTCAGGAGCTGGTTCCCGGCAAGTGCTGTGGTCTGGTGCTCCATCCTGCCGGAGATCAGGACTGCTTGCTTGGAGGAGCTCACCCATGAATCAGGTGCTTCTCAGTGTGGTGAGATTCTTCCTGGAAAAGCAAAAAGTGTAAATCAAAACAGAATTTGGCCCCAAATATGAAACCCCACAAACCTTAATAAATGTAGTATTCAGTGGTAAAGAGGAACATTTATAAGGAAGTGGGAGGGAACCGTCTTGGCAGTGTGAGCTGAGCCGTTCCAGGAGTGCTGGGCAGAGGGTGCAATTCTTACAGATCCTCAGGATCATTGTAATTGTCTTTCTTTGAAGTAAAAACCACAAAACTCCATTTTATTTCCATGGGAAGAGCAAGCCCAGGGTTGACTGCTGCTTCCAGAGTCTGCCATCCCAGAGCGTCTGACCAGTTCTCCTAGGAATCAGGAAACTTGTCCATTTTCCATTTTGTCTGACAAAGAAACATTGCCAGAAGCTAACAAAATTACCTCTGATATACCTCATTGACAGTAAATGTAAAGCATGAATGTTCAGGAAGCAACATCCTCCCTTAAGATGTTGCTAATACAATGGGCTGTGAAGGTTTTTCCAATGGAAATGTGAGATCCGATCCAAAGCATTTGAAGAAACAGTTCCTTTGAAATTAGTGGACTTTATCCTTAGCCCTTAATTCCATATGTTGCTGGGTGTGTTTGTTTAGTCTGGAGCTGGATGTAATAGCACTCCACAGACTTGAGAAATTTCTGCAAAATTCAGGCTTCTTCCCTTATCATGAATGGACACATACTTCCTCTTGAAATAACAGAAAACTGAGTCATTAAGAGAGACATCATCAGTATTTAGTCACTGAAATGCAGTGTTGTGACTTAAAATTTATCCCCACAGATGTTTGATCAGCTTCCAGGAAAAAAAAAAAGGAAAAATATAACAAAAATAATATGAACTTGCAAGTGAAGGAGAAATAAATTCTGGTAGCCTGTGGGTCTATTGAGATAATCTCTTGTCACTTCAATCCACTGCTTGAATATTTTCCAGTATTAGTGTTCTCTATCTCATTGTTTTGGCTGCTCTACATATTTCCACAATTTTATTCCCCCTAAATAAAACCAAAAAAAAGTCATCAGGTCATAAAATGTTTCTACAATATAATTTAAAAAAATATTTACTGTCTGCACAATTTAAATTTGGCTTACTATACATATGTATCAGGATGCAGACTTTAATTACGTGATCACATAGTATTTTTCCCCATGGGGTTGCAATATTTTCATTTGCAAGATAACTTTTTTGCCAAATCCTTAATTTTTGAGTGATTGATTCTGAGACTGGGAAAAGAGCTGCAGCTGAGAAAAAGTTTGTCCTTGTTACCTAAATATCCCAGGATCTGTTTCTCAGATTTCACCTTCCAGCCATGACCACCTTTCCAGCTCACCTCCAATTCTCCCTCCTAAATCCTCTTCTGATCTATTCTTCCTTCCTTGTTTCCATCTCTCAGACCACGCCTCTTGCCTAAGTAGTCCCACATTTCCTTTGCACTTGACAGTGATCCTACAGGAAACATCTTGCTGCCATAATGTGTCTCTTTCCTTTCCACCTGGCTGCACTAGGATCAGATCAGAGGACTTCCTCCTCCTTTTCCAGAGGGATTCCCTGGTGGATGGCGGCAGGAGCGCTGGAGGAGCCAGGGAAGCAGGGCAGAGCTGGGACAGGCTCATTGCCTGAGTGGTGACACATGTGTGGGCTGAGAGCAATGTGAGCATGCTCAGCAGTCCTGCACTCTTCCGACTGATCCAGTAAAAACTTCCTGCCTACAAGAACAGCCTTTTCCCCAAAGTTTAGCTAGTCTGGGCAAGCTTTCACAGGAGCAGACCTAACTCTGGTAGAAAGGTCACATAAGAGGGGATGGGTCACCCAGTGTGATGGTACTTAAGCTTTCTTTTTTTAAAAGAGAAAGTCACCAGTTTCTTCAAGAGAAGCAGAGCTGGTTACTTTTTCCCTAGTCCAATCTTGTTTGTAGATATAGATATGGATACATTTTCTTCTGCCTGATGCCTATATGTTCAACCGCTTATTAGAAGATTCACCCAAGCACAGATGACCATTTGGAATATTCAGATCATAGTTTTGGAGAGTTGTTAGCTGTTATATATATATGTGTTTTAATTTGTGCTTATAAGGTTTATATCTGTCTAATATTAAATGTCTGTATGGGATATGAATGCTTAAAAATCCAAAACTACAGGGAGACTGCATTTCACTGAGAAACAGTTCCAGGAAGGGTAAGGAATGTACCCTCAGCCTAAGATTTCCGAGAAACCCATTATCATATCTGCAGAACCAGCTTAGCAGAAGATGGGCCATCACGGGGAAATCATCCGGCCATTAACACCACGATAAGATATCGGCGACATATCAGGACCATCAATCTGTTCCTGGGAGGATACGTGATTCCATCAAAACTCCATCTCCTCATCGGAAGGACATTGTTCCTCACTGGAATCACTAAAGAAACCAAATTAAATATCTTTGGACTCTGGACTCTGAATACAAAGTCGCCTTCGGCAAAATAAACTGTATAAAAACCCACTGCTCCGGGACCATGGTGTGAACAGAGCTTCACTGACACCCTGTCAGGTTGCCTGTCACTCAGTATCCGATCCCGGGCTCGGTACTGTTTTTTTCTGCATTGTGGCTTTTTCTTCTTTTTATCCTTAATCTCTGCCAAATATTCTATCAATAAATTTGTTCTAATTTTTATTATAGGAATTGGCTCGTTTCATTTATAACATTAGCAAAATGGAATATTCTGTTGGAATGTGTCAATATTCTTAGCAAATGGTAGCAGAGGTAGTCCTGCAATGTCACCCTAAACCCCACCCCACACACAGAGTCATTTGACTCTAAGTATCAGCCCACGCCCCAGCCTTCCTCTCAGTCTGCTATGGTAGTGATATATGACAAGTGCATCACATATGAATGAACTGAAAGAAGCCACCAGGAGACCCTGCTCCTCATTTAATTTACAGGTGAATACTCTACCACCCAGAGAAGAGGTGATGGGGCAGGGCCAGAGAAAATCTCTACCTCCTGACTCAGACTAGACGAAAGGGAGTTCCTACTAAAGCATTCCCAATTCTTAAAAAAATCAGCTTTCAGAGCCTGTGATATTGTGGGAGTGCTGTTTGGAGGGAACACTGCTTTATTTACAATCTTTTATTCATAATTTCAGATTTCTCTTTGCTGTGAATTACAAGAAAATGTTTCAGAAAGCTGTGTTTATGCTATGGTCTCCCAGCCCTGAAACACTTGCATTAAGTTCCTTGTCAGGAGCATGGCATGTTCTACTAGACCTTGAAATTTGAAGCTGGGGGATGCAAGAAGATAACAGAAAATTAGTGGAAGTGAAACATTCATGTGCAACTGAAGGCTGGGTCCACAAGGACCTCCAGCTCTGCGGAAAACCTGTCACAGTCTCGGGTTTTTAGTCTAATTAAAGAGAAGCTGGAGGCTTTGCAAAAGTAATTTCTTTTCTACATACATAGCTATTTCATGAACCAGACTTATTTCCTCAGAGCCAAATTGCATTTCAGAATGTGTCCTTGCTAAATAGAGTGAAATGTATTTCCATTTTTCATGACTGGACCATATTTTAGCTGAGGGGGAGGCAAAAGTTCCAGTACCATTTCCTGAAGTTAACAGCAGACCTGCCATTAATTTCAGTGTCCCAGGATTTAAGAAAAGAGATAACAGACACTCAGTTGGTTTTAAGTTCATTGAAATGTTAATCCAAAATGAAGCATATGCCATTCAGTTAAGATGCACGTTTACACAGCTGAAGATGACAAGTTTAGTTTGACTGAAGACCGGAGGAGAAAACGATGCCTCCTCCTACATGATCTGCCCCCTGAAGAAAACATCTGCCTGCATGTTTAACCAGGAATGTGAACTGCTAATGTAATCTGACCTTTAGACAAAGGGAAGATCACTCCAATGTACAAATACAGAAGAGGTTAGAATGCGATGTACTGTTGGCTGTTTTCTGCACGTGGGGATGAAAACAAAATGAAAATATATAAAGGACTGAAAAACATGATTGCTGAGTGAGTCAGGGCTTCCAGGTGCTGAGGAGAAAATATGAAATCTTAAATTCAGCCTGGCATAATTATTGGAAATTATCTGAAGTGGATCCACTGATATCTTTGTAGAAATAACAGTGTGTATCAGGGCTGTGAAATCTTGTTTCACAACCAAATTTGTGCAAGCTCCAATTTAGTCCAAGGATCAGCACTTCCTATGATCAGTAGGCTTTTGAGGGAAGGACTTTTTGTAATGTTCCTTTGAGATCAAAGACCTTCCTAGGATCTGGTTGATTAAACTTAATAGTCAGTACAGCGTAAATGATGTGGCAGATGTCACTAGCCTTCCGTCTGTGGAAAGAGCAGGAAATAAAAGAGATGAAATAGACTGGATAGGACCCTTGTTTTTTGGGTAGATGGTGTAGGGAAGGGTGTAAATTTAACTATTTTTCTGCTGCTTAGTACTCAAAATGCATTTTGAGGCACTATGTGGCACTTGAGGAATGCACCATCCCTCTTTTTGCATATTCAACCAAAGGTTATGCACAAACCCATTAAAAACCACAGGGACAAGTAGAAGACTTGACTTCTGTGGCGGACAAGAATGTTTTCCTACAGTGACTCAATCAAGCTTTTCCATCATGGGACTCACTGCCTCAGTAATGGTTCACAAAATGATGTTCTTTAAGGATGTTCTTTCAGGCGTATTTTTTTGAATAATGAGAGTTAGTTCATTGTCAATGTGACATCAGAGAGACTGACTGGAATGATCCAAGTCCAAGCCATTTAAAATTGCTGAGAGCAGCTGAGGCACTTGGTTTCAGAAGGGTCACTGGAGAAAAGTTACCAGTTCTCTGGAGTCTTAGAGCTCTGTTAAAAGCAGCCACTAGCAGCCCAGATCAATAGTCTCGGCAGGTCTGCCAGGGCCTCCCTTGCCTGATAGCACCAGCACTTCATATTCAAAATGCTGCTGGAGTATAGACTGTCTGGACATGTTTGGTCTTCTCACAGTGACAAGCTACTCAGTCATCCCATAACTGTCTGATGGTTAAGATTTCCTGTTCATCCTGGATTTATTATGCTTGCATACACCTAGCATGGATTCTTTCACCCCAGTGCACAACTGTGAACTTCCATACCATTACACTCTGCCTAATTGCTGCTGCAGTGGTCATCACCTTCTCATTGAGATCCTTCTGCATGTTGAAAATGCCTCCTCTCTGCCATCCTTCATCCACAGGAGCTGTGACCTCTTGCCTGGCTGGTGACAGCAGATGTGCCAGCCAGTGGAATCTTGGAGCAGTGCACTCTCATGGGCTGGCTCTACGTCTGTGAGAGTTGTGGCTCTCATAGTACCAAACCATACACCCAGCTGCAGAGCTGGATATTGCCAACCGGTTTCTCAGGTATTTAGCATAATCAATTTTTTTTTTTTTTTTTTTTTACACTTTCTGTAGCAACAAGGTCACTGCAGCAAGGATTTCCTTTGTGTGTGGTTTAGCAGTGCTGAAGTCACAAGCAGATACGCTTTTGAGCAGTCCCTGATGCTTTTATTGGAGCTACAAGCAGCAGACTGTGAAATGAGCTCTGCATTAAGCCTTGCTCCTTTAATTGCAAAGAAGTCCAAACGCCCCTTAATTGAGCGTAGAGCTGCTACATTGTTCTCCAAAGGATTTGGGATCCTTTGCTCTTCCCCTTCTGAGAAGGTGGTTGTTCTTTTTTTTTTTTGTCATGTTTTTTTTCAGTGTTTTGGTTGTGCTTGAACATGCTTTGAAAATTATTTGCCACAAGAAGAAGGGAAAATAAAAGAATAGTCCAAGAGCCGCCTGTACTGTCTGCCTCAGCAGCAGTTTATCTGCTGTAAAGATTACCAGATGCTGTCAGAGCACCCTGGCATTCTAGCAGTTGTCTTCATTGCTGGAGCAATTTGTAGCACAGAAGGGATCAAGTCAGCTCCATTCAGTTGCTGGTTTTTTTAATGACTTCAGTTTGCATTTTCCTTAGAGCATCATTAAACTCTTTTAAACTAGTAGTACTCAGTTAATTTCATTAATCCAATCACATATTCAGAAACTGCTTTTTCTATTTTTTATTTTTATGATTCAGTTTATAAAAAGAGAAATGCTTTGTGCTCACTAGTGACTTTTGGGACAGGCAATTTTGTAGAATTTCCACAGTCCCAGCAAATGCTTTGTCTGGGGGTTTAATAGGAGCTGTTAAACTACACAGCAGGTTGTACCTTTTAGCATCTATTACACTCAGTAAACCCAGCACATTTTTCCCATCAGTTACACTCCCTGTGATTACACACTGCTCCAGTCGCACTATAGGTGGGCCAGGCCTCCTCTGAGCAATTTAACAAGTCATTTTCCCGCCAACAGCCAGACATATTAATGCTTTTCTAAACACACACACACAGAGGCTCACACTCACGCGCACGCACAGCCCTCAGCTGCTCCCTGTGGCTGCTCCCTGGCATGGGATTAGGGTTCCACCTTCAAAGCCAGCAGCTGGAGCTGTGACACTTGGCCCAACATCTGCGCCGTAAAGGCGGCACACGCCAGAGCTGCTGGCTCGCCACGCGCTGCACAGGAGCTGCCCAGGCTCAGACCGCGGCTCTGGGCACGGCGGAGAGGGCGGCACTAAAGCCCCAGTGCCTCCGCCACACCAAAGCTGAGCGCTCTGCTGATGTGTCCTTGGGGAGGGCTGATGCACTGGGACACCGTGCAATAGCACATTTGAACCATGGTTTGTGCCTGCTGCTGCTACAGCAGAGTTTGAACAACTCCCAGGTTAGAGGGAGTGATTAGGGGAGTTTAGGGGGTTCCTGCCCTGTCCTGCCACCCTGCAGAGAGTGGGAAAGTTGGTTCACCCACTAAGAGCAATCGATCTTTCCAATTGATGATGATGTTGAAGGGGTACAGCTGAGATTTTTCAGCAAATTACACAGAACAAGACATATGAACTGCAGTGAACATCCCCTCTGAGGACATCCCAAGAAATTGAAGAAGAAAGTCTTTGTTACTTTATTTGAGCTGTTCTTGGAAGAAGGATAGTTGGCCTGTGCTGAAAGCCCACGCCTGTGTCCTGATCTTGTTTATTTTGCTAGGATAGGCATGGTCCTAATTTTTCTATTGATGACACTGGGATAACTAAGAGATTTTTCACAACTTTAATGTAAAAAATTTCCTGTCCAGCTCAAGTGAGCTTCTGGCTGCCTGCTGCTACATATAAATATAGCTGATAGGAAAATAAATGACTGATTTTAAAAAGCAAGGCATTTCAAGCTTTAGTGCACCCACTGATAGTCCCTCTTTTCATGGAAGAGGTGGCTATTCAATCTTGCAGCTCACTTGCTGTTTACAGAGAAGTTTTTCTGCTTTAAACCTCAGTGAAATGTGGTGATCACTGCGGAACAGCCTGGCAGGGGGTGATGCTACAACTTCATGTGAGGGTGATACAGGAAAATCCTTGGAACTGGTGTTCAGCAGGACACCCTGCACTGAGCAGTCATGAACTGTGTAGAATATTCTTTCTGGAGGGAAAACTGATTTTTTTAGAGGCTGGATTTTCGCAAGGGAATTTTGGCAGTTAGACTCTCATGATTCTCCATGCTGGGAACTTTCATCAGCTACAATAAAAATAAGAGGAATTGGCACGTGGGATTTCTGTGTCCTGGAAAAAGTGCAGAATATGAGGCCTACAAGGCTAGTGCTAAGCGCCACTGAAAGTTCTCCTTTCATCTCCTGGACACGATAAAGATGGTGAAAGTATTTTCATTTGTGCCTCTGGGCCAAAACCTGCGTGGTGAAGGACCGTCCTGATTTCCCATTAGCTTCAGTGAGATTTGAGGCTGGTTAGCAAAGGGGAATCTTACACTTGTCAAAAAGCACCTAAGGAGCAGAGGGGATCCTTTATGCAAGAACCTGATGAGAGCAAGATATTTAAAGTGTTTTAGCACACTGAGGTACAATGGGGAATGCATTTGTGAAACAATAGGTCTAGTAAATTGGAGACATCTTTTTGGGTTTTTTTTTTCTCTTTTCACCACAGTTTCATTAGTTTCTGTTAAAACATTTAACAGATGTCTAATTGACACAGTCAGAAATAGTTTTCCAATCATGTATCACTTTAATTATCTGATGGTCTTTTCAGATCTCTCATGGATACTCCATTTTATTGAGATAAATTATTTGCTGCATTTCAAGGTTCTCTGCTTGAATTCTGCTTATCTTCTCATTACTTTTCCCATGGGAAGAGTTTGTAAGAAACTTGGGAGGGAGAGGAGTATACAAGACAGGACAGGACTTCATGCTGTTTCAGCCACAACGGTCCATTTTTCAGAAGATTTCATTTGAAAGTTGAAGTCTGAGTGCAACACTTTGTATTTTAATGAATCAGCAGTGTAACTTTGACCGAATAGGAAGTGTTTCATGATACATGTTACTTGGGATTTTGTGCCTGTGTGAACATCCTGTTCTCAGCTGCATATCCCAGAGCCATATTTGTGAGAGGAGCCTCTGGCTGTACATCCTTTTTCCTTGGTTCTTTGTTTTACAGAAATAATTTCCAGCTTTAGCTGGAAAAAGCTGGAGATAGCGCAAACTTTATCAATGACAAAAAAACCTGTTTCAGTCAATGATAAAGTTGTAACCCATGACAGTATAAATAGGATTTTGCCCAAGGTAGAAGGTATTGGATTTTTTCAAAGTTATGATATCTCTCCACCCCTAAAATACTTAAATGAAAGATAAAATGTGCAGTATCTCTGAAAAATCAGCTTGCAAAAGCCTAAAATTCTATAAAACACCATCAGAAAGAAAAAGTACCTCTTGAAGATATGTTCTCTGTGTAACTTGATTTCTCATGAGGGCTGATACTGCAAAACATCTGACAATTGGGCTTGTGGAGCACAAAAAAGCAACCCTGTAGATGTCATGCTGTATGTAAGGCGTATTGCAGGACACTTTAAACCAGTCATGTTCCCTTAATTGCAGTAATGCTTCTTTCAGTAACATTGTCATGCCTTTAAAACACTAACCTCCAGGGATAGATTAAAAAAATAAGTTGCCAAAAGCTATTTGGAGGGAATTTTTTTTCTCCCTCCCTCTTCTAAAATAATCTAAGCTTTTTTTTTGAGGGTGATAATGTCACCAATCACATTCACAGTTCTGGTCACTGGGGGACATCCACATCAACATTTCTCTAACACTTTGAGCCAGACATCACTCTCTGTGCTCTCCCCACCTCCCTAAACATTTTCCTTCAGTTGTCATCTGTCCCTATCATCAAATTTTCCATTGGAAATACTATACAGGTCCTCTGGTTTCACAGATCACCCTCGTCACAGGGCTTACCCAGTTATTTGTGCCTCCCTGCAGTTCTTTTATGGAAGCATTACTCTAAATGCTTATAACTTATATGAAGGATGTTAATGATCTGAAAAACCAAAGTGCATGTTCAAGTGTCCACTTCATGCTTGGCAACAGCGGAAGGATTTGGGATCCATCATGAGACTGCATGTTGATCTGGAATGGCCTGGGGTTTTCCATTCTGTCTGGACTGAGAACAGGCTCTTAGAAGTGGGATAGTATGATCTACTCCACAACATTGCTGCTGGAGAGGGGGGAACGCTTCTGGGGCATGACAGAAGTCTATTTTCCATGGCAAGGTGATAGTATCAGCTCAGCTGTATGCTGGTTAAATATGTTTAATCAGTAACAAGTATAAAAAATTAAATAAAATTAAAGAAGAGGACGTATAACAATAAAGAGAAGAGTCTTTCCAAATTCTTACCACACCTGGTATGTAGCATGTATTTTAGCAGATGATATCATTTACCCCTTATGGCTGTGTTATAGATATACATTAGATTTGCCTTTTTAAAAAAGGATGTTAACAGCCTTGAATAAAATTGGGACAAATAGTGTAAACAGGATGGCATATAAAGTGTGATACAGTATGCAGAGAGCAAAGTATGTTTGAAGGTTAGCTTATTAATAAAACATGGCTGGCCTTGATTTAGTTTATAAGAAACTTAAGACATTTATCAACATCTGTCTGAACCCATTTCCAGTCTCTTTGGACTCTGTTGTGGATAAGCTGATTAATAAAAGATGATGCCTTAGGAAGGAAACTTAGATCTTTGCAAGCAATGACAAAAGAAAATTCAGTGCTTAATCTACATATGAAAGGAAACTGGGAAAGTAAACTAGTTTACCACTACATCCCAGGATGCCAACCTCCTATAACATTTCATCTGACTTAGTTTTGGCTGGAATCTGGAAAAGTAAGAAAGAATCCCAAAAATTAAGTGTGGAATTAATTTACAAGAAAGATCCTAGTGCTCACTTATGGAGACTCTGAAATCTAATCCCATTCCCTTGTGGCTTCCTCCCCTCAGTGTTTTTAACTTTGCAGCTCTCTGTGTTTGTTTTTCATTTGTCTCCTTGATCCTTTAGTCTTTCCTTTCCCTTAGGCTAGAATAAAGTTCTAATACTAAACAAGTGCCACACTTTGCTTATTGATAGTTGTTGCCCAATAAAACGTTGCCTTCGGAAGCCAATTAGTGAAATATGTTTCTCGTAATAGCCAGTAATTTGTTTAATTTTCATGCATTCTTGCCTGATAGCCAGCCAAAGGGATGCACATGCATAGTTCCTGCATCTGGGACACAGAGACAGCCCGGCGTGGCTGTGTGGTGCAGGGTGCTCCCTGCACAGGCCCCTGGCACCACAGGTGTTACCCCTGCCTGGTATCTAGTATTTAGGTATCACTGGCTTCCAAGGATCCTCCTCCTAACTCCACAGCTTCACAGATTTATTCTGGTACATCACTGTTTGGAAATTGGATTTTTCAACCCGTCCTCCAACCTCTCTCCCAAGCACAGCCGGAAAAATGGTCCCTGGAAGTAGCCCCTGGAACTATTCTTCTGGCCTGCTTCAGCTTCACCAGGGTGCTGCTGCAAGAATCATGCCAATATAGATTCACTACTTTTTCCCTAAGAAAAGGGTGGCTGCAGATGCCTTGCCTTCTGGGAATTACCTCTGGCCTGTGACAACCTTCAGGCAGGAAGGGAAAAATCCCAGACTGAATATCCAGTTCAGTGTTTTAACATATGGGGAGGTGGCCAAACATCCTCCTCTTTAACACTTCATGGCCTGGAATACATTCCCATGAGCAGTGGGCATTTGAACTCGTGTCTCACTTCCAAAGGGGGGCTGTGCCAACTAGTAAAACACTGAGGAAAGAGAAATCTATTTGGTGGCTCCTCATTCAGCTCTGAAAAACCTGCTGAGCTTGTCAGGGACAGCAGTAGCTTGAACTAGACAAGCCAGAAAAAAACCCTAAAACCCATAGGCCTTCTATAATAAAAATATGTAAATGCCAACCCGGTGGGAACACTGAACTTTATGAAAGTTGAGAGGGGAGTGACCTTTCTCTGCAGCCCGGAGAGAAGCCATAAATGTCAATGAAGGGGAATGTGTGTTACTGCTGCATTTCATTCTTGATGTAAGCCTTGCCTGAAGAGGTTAACAGTACCTTGTAACAAGACATTTTCCTATCTATTTATATGAAGTTTTAAACTGAAAATCACACAAAGTTGCAGGACAAATCCGAATTTTCTTGAATGGTCCATTGAGAGATTCAAATTTAGATCCTCTTTCTGTGCCAGCTGAGAACTGAAGACTGCTGAATATTTCTGCAGAGTGGGAGATCAGCTTTTGAAGACTCCTTTTATAAGGAAATATCTCTGGATGCTATTTCATCCTTGTAAAGAGAAGTTTGTTCCTTGGAGTAGTTTTAAATGATACTGAAAGCTACTTTAGATTAACTCGGATTTACACAGATTAAGCAGACACTGTGGAAAGGACATGCTGAGCTGGATCCTGCACTGGGTTAAATTGGCATGGTGCTCTCAAAGACAAAAGAATCACAATTAAGACCAGCTGAGTATCTGGCCCATTGCATTTAAAGACCATGTCAGAGACCACCTACCTTCTAACACAGCTTATAAACATGGTTGAAGACATTTAGAGCCTGTTATGCTAGCTGGAAATTCCCTATCTGGTTTCTGCATCAGTGAAAGCACCAAAACAAAGACACTGAGTCCCACATCCACTTGTCATATTCAGTATATACATATTCCTACCCAAATATATGGAATCATATATATCAAGGATTTGGGGGATTGTCCATGTAACTCAGGTTACAACTTGCTCAGGATTCTGTTAAAAAACTGATTTATTAAGGAACAAATAGGGCAATGTAATTTTTTAAAATGTTGCTGTAATCACTCTTGGAGCACATCACGCCACATGATCAGATCCTTTGATGGCAAATACCGATAGCACATTTGTGTGCCCTTTGTTGCAGTTTTGAATTACGCTCCAAGTATATTTCTCCACAGTCTGTAGAAGCAGCAGAGTTATAATATTGGCTCTTATTCTACATTCTTACCAGTCAAGATCATTCATTGATTCCTGGATGTGAGGATCAATGGTGGTGGCCATATGGCTTTGGAATGATCTGTTGTCTTTTCCATAATGGCATTGTGGCTTTGTGTTTCCCCAGCAGTGATTAATAGACACAAACATGCGTTATGCACATGTTGATAGATTTAGATGAACTTTGAATTTTCATGGCTTTCTTCTCTCTTCCCCCCTTCCCTCCCCCCTTTTTCTTTTCAGGAGGTGGGGAGAGTAAGAGTGATTCTGCATTGAGAAAGTGAGAACCAGGTCTTTAACGAATATTCACCTCTTGAGGACATGGTGTGATTTGATCAGCAAGGCTAGATGACAGACAGACACCTCATCTAGATGTCCAGGAATAGTTACAACACTTTCCTCCAGGAGGACTATCTCTCTGTCTAAGGACCACTTAAAACAGGCAATTGATCCCAGGTTGGAGAACAACCAATGCCTCCAAATGCCTCTTGCTGCTAACCGTGTGAAAGGGATGTACAGTGGCAAGCTAATCCCACCCTCT
The DNA here is from genome assembly GCA_013399195.1 of Dicrurus megarhynchus. NCBI lineage: Eukaryota > Metazoa > Chordata > Aves > Passeriformes > Dicruridae > Dicrurus > Dicrurus megarhynchus. The sequence goes on along the minus strand of VXAD01011639.1, from coordinate 546,061 downwards.
GGTCCCCAGCAGCTCTAGCAACCAGGAGGTGCCACTCTGAGGGGAGCAGGTTTTCCCCTGCCACAGCTAATGAAGGCCTTTTTCCTGGGGGGCCAGAGGAAGGATAGATGGATAGATGTTGCAGTGCTTCTTCCTCCCATGCCCTGGAACTGTCCACAGGAAGGTGTAGGGTGAGCAACAAGAGTCAATATTCCTTGGGTACCTAGGGTATACCAATAATGGACTACAAGTCATGGCCTGTCCACCAGGCTGTTCTTGCCTACTTCAAAATTCAGGTAAAAAAGTTGTTTGGTTAACCCTCTTATTGAAGTTTGAGGTAAAACTGTACAGCACTAACACAGAGTCCAGTGAGGAGTGGGGAAGGGTGGGGCACAAAAAGAGTATCACAGGAGTGTGCCTGAAGTAACTATGGCCTGTGTGTTGCTGCTACAGGCTTTAGCAAGGTCACCTCATCTTGAACAAGAAATTGAGTAGTCTTCCATAGAAATTCACAGCTGGGGAGCCTGGACTCAGAAGTCCCTTCCCATCCTATGCGATGTTTCTTTTTCCTTCCTACCTTCTGGGTTCATTAAAATGGTTGGAATCCACGCAAAAACAAAGTGACCCACAGTTTGTGTTTGAATTCCCTCAAGGGTTACCAAACTAATAAAAATTATATCACTACATCTGCCATGAGAAATGCTCGTAGTGCAGGTGGCGGGTGCCTGGGAGACAACAGGAGAAGTACCACATGCATTTGTTTTGCTCATTTGCTCTTCCCCTCTGGTCTTGTCACACTATTAGACGTAGGATACTGGGCTGGACAGGCCCTTCATCTCACCCGCTACAGCTGTTCTCATGTTAGTAAGTTATGGGACTTCAAGCATTTCAAAAATCCAGAAAGAAATGGCTTGTTGCCCAAGTACCATGTGGGTTTTGTTTTTATCTTCAAAAAAAAAAGATAAAATCCAAGATGTTCACAAGAAGTAACAGAAATTCTGCAAGAAAGCAACTTCTAGAGTGCATCAGATTCAAAGGGTTGTTGGTGAAGCATTATATACAACTAAATGTTATATTGGACGTCCTCTGAGGTGTTAAACAGTGTGTATGTTTAGAAAGTCTCTCTCTAACTTCTGATCTTCTATGATAATACCCATACTGCAATAAACACTGTCAGCTCTTTGGGTGGCTTGGAAAGTGTTTCTCTTTCAGCCCTAAAAAAAAAAAAAAAGTATAATCAATTCCTGGAATTGTAGAAATATTCTGTTCCAGGCTGGAAATTTTCAATCTTTTCACGGGTTTCAGGAAACTCTAGAAATAGCAATAGAAAATGGCATCCACATTTTTTATTGAATTTGGGTTTTTTTTGAGGTTGATACCACACAAGTATTTCTAATCAGAAAATCTAAAGTGCTATGCATTGAGAAACATTTTGACAGGAGTAAAAACTGCAACCAGAACATGGCAGCTGCCCAAAACAAGGCAAAGACCTGTGAAACTTTTGGACTTTTTGTGACTTATTGAATACAGATGGTCTGTTTGACTTAATAGAATGAAGAGTACAACATTCAACTCACTCATCACCCTGCACACACTCTACTCCCAGTGACAGGATACTCTGGGAGTCAAGGCAGTATCCATGATAAAGCTGGAAAACTACCTTTGGTCACTTCCCAGCCAGCACTGATGTCCTTCCTCCCTTTATATGGGCATTGAGTGGGTTGGAGCAGAGCAGGGGACCAGACTTCAGCACAATTCATAGGAAGGGAGAAGACCCAGCCACTACCCTGTTGTGCCAAAGGAGGAATTTGCCTGGAGGTGTGTGGACAGAGCTGTCAGACACACAGAAAATTAAAAGAGAAACCTATAGACCATAGGATGACATGAAGGAATACTTGCCTTTGAAATGTTCCCTTTGATGAAATTTGAGCTAATATCTCAGAAAATTACTGCTTAAACCATTTTAACAGCACATAGATGTCTACTTTTTCCTTTACTACTTATAAGTTCTAGTAGATATAACTATTTACAGTGAGTAATGTGTTACAAGAGTGCTCTAAATACCAATAAAGTCTCACACTCTGAGATCAGGCTTGTGTACAGGCTTCTGGATGTCACATGTGCCAGGGGATGAAAGGACAAAAATAGGACATTTTTACATTTTGCTCATTTTTTAAGAGATGGTAATGTTTTCATCCACATATGCATTCTGGTAGCTCCATGACCTCTATCCCAGACAGGAAAAATACAAAGCTTTCGTATTAAGTTGGAGCTTTTACAGTTTATAGAGAATACATAAAGGACACAAAAGTTTTCTTGGAACAATAACACAAGACTGCAACATGGAGACCAAAGAGGCTAGCTCCGAGGAAATAGAAGAAAAATTTGCAATATTTGGCACTTTCCCTGTGATATAAAGTGCATGTTATTCTCATTTAGCAGAGAGCTGACTTGAACAATAGAAATGTTTGTTAATGCATTCTGCTCTGCAGTGACTGTAAAAGTGTTTGCTGCATTTGCTTCTTAGATGCTGTAGCTCTCTCTTTTCACACCTTTCTCCAGATTTAATCTCTACAGTATTATTTATGTGGCAGTATTAGAATCAATTTACAAATTACAGCCTGCTGCAAAATGGAGCTATTCTTTTCCCTAGAGGTACCAGCAACAGTTACATTAATCTTCTTTTAAAAAATTATTCAGGGGCTTTCAACATGCTGCCAAGAGCTCCCTCCCAGATTCCTTTGTAGTCCTGTTTTTAATTGTAAGAATATCTGCAGAAAATATAACATGTAAGGCCTGCATCCCAGTGGAGCTCCATGCTGGCAGAGGTCCTGCAGTGAGCACCAGATGGGTGGATTTGGGTTTATTTTATCTCTTCCAGCTCAGTTCTGTACATGGAACCTGACCTAGGGAGGTGGTTCATTGCTGGGTCACTGAGAAGGTCCTGGTGGGGCTCTAGTGGAAGGGGTGACTGCAGAGGCACTGCCACGGAAAATGTGGAAAAAGCCATGGCACCAAGTGCTCCACCCTGGCCATCTTGCACCTGCCTCTGCTTGTGCCACACTGCAGAGAGACCCAAGGCTGCTCGGAAAAGCTGCTTCAGGGGATGTTTGCGCTGGCTGTGAGGGGCATCACACCAACACCTCCATGAGAGATTGTCTGGGGCGCCATGCCAGAGCCCTGCTGGTCGGGCAACCTCCCCAGGAACTGGCACCAGGTGCTGTGGTGCCAGCGTTGGGAAGTCTCAAGCTTGGGGCAAGCGCTGTTCATGTCCCAGTGGTGTTCACAGAGACATTCCTGGTCCTTCTCCCTCTGCTCCAGCTGTGTCTTGATCTCCGTGGCCTGGTGACAGCCAACAAACCCTTGGCTTTCCCAACAACTCTCTGGGGGCTGCTGAGCCACCTGTCTAGGACTGAGAGCCTGGCATGAGCCAGCAGCAAGTTGATCTCACCTGTGCTGGCAGGAGCCGAGACAGCCTGTTTGGGTGAGGCATCATGGTCTGCTGAGCACGAGAGCTTGGATGAGATGAAGTGGTAGTCTATCCTGCTCTTCCTTTCTAAGGCAATGGCATTCTTCTGGATCATCATTCTTCTGCTGATGTCAGGACTTCACCAACACAAGAAGCAGCCTCATGGGAGCACAGAGATCCTCTGTCCTGGGTCAGGTAGCATGATCAGGGGGAAAGCACCTGGTCAGCTTACTAGGAAGAAAAAAGGTGTTTTTAAAAGTATGTTACAAGAGCCTTACAGTTGGCATCAGGCCCTGTAAGACTGCTCTGTCCAAAATCTCCTCCAGGTCCAAGCCTGGTTCATATAAGCTCTGTCTCCTTAGAGCCTTCTCATCCTGGGCTGCACCAACCAGCTGCTTCTCCCCCCATGCACTGCATAGGGGAAAAGAGGGTAAACCCCACATGAGACAAGAAATGCCTTCCATAAATTTACATGAAGTATTAAAGGAACTTCTGTGAGTCCATTACTAAATGTTGATGGTTAAACTCCTAGTAATGAGACGTTATGAGACAGATGCATTCAATAAGTATTTCTGTTCTGCTGGATCAAAGCTGGAGGAAGTATGAGTATCATATGATGCTGATGAAATGTTTTCTGATCTAGCAGTAAACTGGGAGAATGCAAGTCTGTTTAGCTCTGTTCAATTCAGAAAGGCTAGACTAATTGTCCCCAAGACATCTTGAGGAGCAGCTAAGGATCTTACTTTTTCTTTAGGTGGTTAGTGTATGCTATGCATGTAATTAAAAAAAACAAAAGGGAGAGGGATAATCCAAGTAAGTGTAAACTGATTATCCTAGCTTTCATTTGAGAGTGGCACACAGGAAATGGTGGATACTGAAGGCAGAGGTAAAAGTCTCTGCCAAGTAGTGACTTTAGGGAAGCTGGAGCTTGTCAAGTCAATTTGATTTTATTCACAGAAAAATAATTTCAGCAAATGAAAGTCTGACAAACCACTTAACTGATTGTAAAATTCCAAGAAATAGCATTTTTAAAAGTACCTACCAGATTTCAACATAGATATTTTATGGGCAATTATCAATGGGTGGCAACTTTCTGGAAGGGAAACCACTCCTTTCTCCTTTCCACCCAACATGATCTTTATTTAAATCATAAATACTGCATAAATGATTGGGAATACATTTTTCAGATGACACAGATCTGAAAGCAGTAAAGATGACAGCACTCCTGTGAGTGAAGGTGATCTGGCTCACTCCATAAGCTGGGTGTAACCAAATGCAGCCAAATACAGGTTCATATTTAGAAATGAAAGTGTACACGCTACGTTTACAGGATGGGGCACTACATCACAGGAAGCAGAAAAGGGCTGTGGAAATTGTTACAAATAATCGATTATCCATGAACTCCTAAAATTTTTTTGTGGTTAAAAAGGCTAATATGATAATCAGAAATACAGAGGTGAGGTCTGGGAATGGGAAGGAGATATTCTGTCTGTGTAAGGCAGAAGTAGGACCACTGTTGTAGTGACCGCTGCAGTGGATAGAGAAGCCAAGGGAGGAATAGTTGAATCTTTATATAAGACACATTTATTCCATGATTATTTCATGATGGATTACCCCAGAAAAATAGCTTCCAAACACATTTCCATGAAACAGCAGAAGATCATGAAACTCCTCTGCTGGATCCTCCTTCAAGTCATGTTTTCTGGATTAGGTTCCAGGGGAAAACAGTAGGGGTTGCAGCTTTCTGAGGCGAGTTTCATGTTGGATACCTGCCTGTGTGCTGTGACATGCTGCCTTGGCTAATAAATTGTGACCTGTGTGGTTGTACTGGTCAAATGCTTTCTCAGCCAGAACAATTCCCAGAAAATCAGCAGACCCTTTTCACTGTGCCCATCTGACAAGCACCGGCTAGCACACAGATGGTTTAGATATAAAAAAGAATGCTGCATCAATGCTGAATGTGTGAAATGTTTCAATTATTCCTAAAATTTTTTTAACGTGTTCCAGATTTATCAGGCAAAATGTTTAGGAAGTAATTGGAGTTTACTCTGTTTTTCATTTTAGTATTGTATATTATAATAAACACACGTTCAAAGTACATTTTAGGTATCACCAAATATTTATGAAATGTCTATAGGTGGAAATCCCAAGGTCACTACAGTAGCTTCATTTTCCAGTTTTGTTTACAGGAAAATCAATCAGTAAAACCTATGTCTTTTTGGCAGTCAGAATCCTTTTGCACCTGCAGAGATAGTGGATAGCCTATTGGGTTTACTTACAAATATGATTAAACCTTCTTTGATTGCAGAAGTTCAATTTAATTAATATTATTGCCTGGAGTAATAAAAAACTTCTAATGGCATGTCCAAATAGATATGTGTGTCTGATATTTAGTATCTGATCATTTCACTGGCATTTGTCCATTAAGAGACAAATTTTGGAAATGTCTAGCCCAAGTAATGCTAGTTGGAAAATAAAAAGGAAAATGTTATCATGTTCCCTGAGATACACTCTGGGCTTTTGCAATGAAAACAAATTGATCTGTTGCAAGCTTTGCTACCTGTCTTGAGAAATACTAGCAAGGCTTAGCAACACTGCCTACCAGGGAACCCTTGCCACTGGTTTTAAGACAAAACCAGGCTGCTTTCTGCTGATTCTCTTGATGTCCCTGGAGATTTCAGGGGAAAAAACAGCAACACATTTTCCTAGCCTGGAGTCTGGAAAATATTGCACTTTGCAATTCCCCAGTTACGGTAAGTGAGCTCATTTTGTTTTGGTGGTGGGGCTTTTTGTATTTTATTTCTTTTCCTTGTTTGTTTTTGATTTTTTTTCTTTTTTTGTAATTATATCTAAATTTCCAGCCAGGAAAATCTCCTTGAGATGAGAAAGCCTTGCATTAACTAAGACACAGCAAGGATTCTGTGCATTTCTGCCAAGACTGACCTATGTGCTTCCATCCTTGCCTCGGTTGTCAGGCTTGTTTAGACAGGCTTGTTTTCCTTTTCAGCTCACTGAGCAGTTGCAGCAGTGGTAGGATGAGAAGAGGGACGTACGCTGCTCTGAGAGCTGAGCTCTTTGCTGGTGCAGACCCCTTTCCAGTGCCAGACTGGCAAAGAAGCAGCTGGTGCCATCCACAGAAATAGCTTCAAACACATCTTTGACCCACAAATCCCACATTCCCTCAAAATGCCAGCATAGACAAACATAGTCACATACTGTCCTTTTTCCAATTAAAAATACAAGGTTGTGTGGTTTCAACAGGTAGTAGAGTACTCAAGAAAACACTATGAAAGATCAAAGCTTTGAGGGTTTCCTTCTTTGCTGATCTCTACCCCCATGCCCCCCACCCTTAAAAAAAAAAATTAAATTTAGGTCTGTTGCACGATTAACTCCAATACCAAGAAAAATCTAGACATTCTTGGCAGAGTGTCTCCTGCTGCTGTCTAAGTAAATACTGACATTTCTTGAAGAAAAACTATTTCCTCAATTACGGTTTTCATTAAAAACGTATAATTTTACAAATGCTGTCTGAAATACCCTTTTGATCTCCTCTACAGATTTATTTTATATATGAAATCTGCTGGAAGATCCTTATTTTCAGCCTTTCCTTTTACCTCTTCATACACCCCTTCTGCAGGTTCACTATCTGCAGGCTAGGAAGTAAGGAGATCTGGGGACAGCAAATGACTTGTGACACTGGGAAGATGTCACACCTGAGATTAGAAATAGACTATATCCATGAGGATGTGAGAGTTCTTGTTCACTTTGCATCACTCACAGACAGTAATGGCAAAAGCTGTAAAATAACGTTTCAGGAAAAGGAGGTCAGTGAAACAAAACAGCAGCTGGGTTTATTTCTCAGTGTTAAAAACTCCAGACTCCAGCCCATGAAGCCAACAGGTGTGGTGCATATTGAGGATGCCTGCGCAAAAGTTAGGGACAAATTAAGGCAAAGAAGTTCACTGTAGTTAGATTTTTCCACCCTTTTTTATAATAGTTAATCTTCTAGAATAAAGATAGGCTTTATATATGTACAGCATGAAGCAGTGTAAGCAAGATATGGTAAAGAGTGTTTCAGACATAATTCAGGAACTTAAAGTCAGATATACTTAAAAAGTAGACCTTGCTGATTTTTTTTAATTTCTATTTTCTACAGCTATATAGATTAAGACAAACTATTGCAGGGCCATGGATTAAAATTAGTTTTAAACAAATCTCAGCCTAAATTAAGAAAATCAAGAATTTGACTACAGAGTAACTACAGTTTGAAATGCACAGATCCATTCTATGTGAAAGAAAAGCTGGTTCAAGGGCTTGGCTGCTAGTTTTCTCTTGGGAATCCTGTTCCCAGTCTAACTTCAGCTAAGATTTCCAGTGGGACCTCAGACATGCCATTGGGAATAGCACTAATCTCACAAAACTACAGCAACTGAAAGTCCAGGTGTCTAAGCATGAGTCTGAGTTTTCTCTAAACAGAAACAGGGTCACTCAGTCAATGCCTGGCTCCTCATTTTCAGGTGGCGTAAGTTAGACAAGGTGAATCTGGGACTGAGAGCACAGTTACAGAAGCAGCCAGAGCAATAGCAGCATAGGCATCTCCTGCAGGATAAATCATCTCAAACTCTTCTGCTGAGCACTGCAGCAGAACTAGAGCCAGAGAGTTTGAACCAAATCCGGGGTTCTGTATGCATTAGGGAGTGCACACATGCATACATGGATGCACATGCATGTATAGACACACATGTATAAGTGTATATGTGTGTATAGACACCTCTGTGCAGGGTCTGAAAAGGGCAACAGCCTAATTGTCCTCAATTCAAAGCTGCATCCAAATACCTCAGACAACAGAATCAATTTGTATGAGCGAGCATTAGTTACATGTTTTCTAATTGCAGGCTCGGGCATTTAATACAGCCTTTGGTGTAATGCTTCTAAACACCCATAAGTTTACTAACTGCACCCTGCTGGGACTCACATTAACACTTAGTAAATAGACTATTCAGAAAATGGCATGGCAAGAGTTACACCTCCAAGTAATATTCTATAGAGCTGCATACAAATTGTAACCACATTTTCATAAGTGATAAAATGTTTTTTCCTCTTCTGAAAAATAAATGCCATAAAAGCCAAATGAAGTTCACAATAACAAAGGAAAGGAAGGATATAGCTCGTCAGGATTCAAAAGGTTTTGATTTCACTTTGTCAAGTTGGACACTTATATGGGAAACGGCCACCTAAATACCTTTGTGGGTCTGGCAAGAAGTTCTCAGCCACAGAGTAAGGACAAGGAAATGGAAGAAAATTCAAAGTTGCTAATGTGTGGTTCTACTTGAAGGACTAGTTAAGTGGAACTGGCACCACTAAGAAGTTGGTGAGATTCCTGAGCTGATTCCATCTGCCTTGCTTGCTTAAGTGATGAAAAGCCCTTCTTTTGAGGCCATTTTTAACTATACCAGCATGAAAAGGATGTTCCAGGTTCCAGCCCATTTCACTCATGTGGCCCCTTTCACTTGCACGGCTGTGACGGAGAGTTTCGTTCCTTCAGCAAAGCCTTTATCCCTGCTAATGCAAACTAGGGAATGAAAGAGGGAATGTTAAGGGAAAAAAGAAGACTGTTTTTTTCAAACAGAAGGTTTTGAAGAAGAATATATTCTGCTGGGCAAACCACTTTAAAAGAACAGCAGTGATGTAACTAAGAAAATATGGAAAGGGAAAAGTTACAAAAACTCAAACGTTCCTTCTTTTCCATTCTTACATATTTCAAAGGGTTAAAAACCTCAAGTCATATAAGCAAAATACCCCAAAGTATGGCTTTGATTAAAAAGGAATTTTTAAAAAAAGAAGAAATGGAAGGTTTCTTTGTGCATACATCCCCACTTTCAGTTGCTGCTGTATTAAAGCGAGAGCTAAGAATGATTTTTCAGTTAAATTTTCTGAGTTAGCAAGAATCTGGCCACTTTGAGACAAATCTGAAGAAAGAGAAATTTTGTGGAACAGACTCCTCACATAGTGGGAAAGCTGGTCCATGATACCTGTTCTTCCCATCAAAACGGAGACCTTCTGAACTCCAGGTGTCCCTGTTACTACAGGTTATTACTGTTGCATCCTTTTTTCCTAGTAATATGTATGAATTAAATCCAGGGATGCTGTTTACAGAATCTTTTATAAAAACAGTATGACATACTAGAAGAAATGAAGGGCAGGGTAGAGAAGGGAAACAGAAACATCTTTCAAGATATTTTCCTGAAAAAAACAGGAAATTATTGCTTTTATTTTTGTCTAGAAAAAAATACATATCCCTTTACTCAGAATTAGAATAGGTGTATTTGGGAAGAGTACGAACACTTAGGTTATTGGGCAAATCCACACATACATACTTAGATGGACAATTTGTGAATAATTAGTCTGTCATCTCTCTGCTTCAAAGTTTCTTCCAGCCTCTAGAACCCCTGCCACTGCCTAATCTGCTAGTCAGAAAATGTGGGCCAAACTCTTTTTCTTGGATGAAGCAGTTCAAGTATTTTGGCAAAAGCCTGCATTAGAAAATGAAAACCACACTAGAACTTAGTAGTTCCTAAAGTTTCTTTACTTCTTGTTTAAACCCTTTCCACAACTGCTCCTAGAAACATAGTCATACTTCTGTTGACAAATTGCACTAAGGTGGAGTCTGCAGAAGTGCCTGCTCCAGAACCAACGCACAAGTCATGGACAGCCTCTGCAAGCTTTGGATCATGATCCTTGAGTCTGAGCTCAGGACACTTCTTTCATCATTCCTTCATAACAGCTAAAGACCATACAGCAGGTATGGGAAGAATAGCTTCACCCTACTGATAGCCCTCTCTTTTGGCCAAAGGCATGATTCCAATTTCACAGCTGGTGACTGACTCTTCAAATCACGGTGCTCCTCAAAGCTGGCAAAGCAAGGAATGAACATGTTGCCATGAGATGCCTTTCTGTATCATTTCTGCAGCATCCCTGCTGGAACAAGCTAATGCAGCTGCTTCTTTGGGGACTCAGAAATGGAATTTGCATCTTGGAGCTGCACTAGTGGGAAACAATTCTCAGGCCAACCGTGCCTTTACACTGTGGGTGATTGCCAATCACTTCCTGGTGCTGCACCAAGTACAGGATGTCCCAAATTTCTCAGGGCTGAGCTGATGCCATTCTCAGACTTTTCACCATTTGAACAAAGCTGGAAGTTAGCTGTGCTACAGAGAGCTGTACTTACACATGGGAACAGTCATTTTGTCAGCAGCCTCACTATGCTTTGGCATCTGACCTACCCTCCTATTTATTATTCTTCCCACCTTTCATTCCGATTTTATACTCCCACTCCCCTGGGAGTCTTTTGCAAAGTGTTTTGTAGGCAGAGGAGTTCTGGACCATGGTGCCAATGCATAAGATAGCATCAGGCATCAGCCTGCCATTGCAGCCTGGTGTTGGAAAAAGTGGTGTGCAGCTTCCATGTATTCAGCAGTAGCTACTTTCCTTCCATCTCTGCAAAGATAACTTCTGCTCCTCAGCCAAAGCAGGGGCCTTGTCCCTATGGTCAGCACAGATGGGTGCCTTTGAAGGCTCCCAGGAAGCAATCATGATCCCAAAATGGGTCTCCTTTCTGCCTATATTGACAGTGCTGGAAACTGACACCTCAGGGCTTCTTTACAAGGGCTTTTGAATTAAGTGTTAGGAAGGAGCAGGAATCATTGCTCCTCAGGGCAGTCTCTGGCCAGTCTCTGGGATGGCTTTGGTCTCCTTAAAAACTAGGATGGTGAGAGGCAGAATCCAGATTTTCCAGCCCTGTTTGATCATGCTCACCTGTGGTTAAGACTGAGCTCTTGGACTGTACCTGTAACTAAAAAACAAACATGGCCTTGAGCACTGGCATAGGACCGTCCAGCCTGTGTAGCTGCTGGCATGCTGTCCCCCAGGCTGGGGCTGATGTCACCCCACCTTCTCCCAGCAGTGCCAAGCCCTGCTCAAAGGACTCTCACAGGGCCAGGGACTACTTCCACAATCCTGCCATCTTTGGGGGGATACAAGAGTATCTGCAGGGATGTGAAATGTGGCAGCCACACATCTTAAAGCAAAGAAAAGGCTCTGGTCCATATGCTGGTACAACCTTTGGGTGCCTAGCAGCAGGTGAAGGATGGTCCCTCCCAAAAATGTACTGCAGTTTAGTAGTGAGAGGACTGTGTCTTCCATGGGAAACTGGCAGTTCAACTCATTGTCCTTTCATCCAGGCTCAGCAATTTGTTAAAATGCCTTTTGACTAATCTCCAGTACTGACTGTGCAAATGATCTTTGATAATCTGACAAGGATTACATCAAGCAGGAAAAAAAATGAAGGGGATGTGAGGGCACAGAAAGAAGTGAAGCCTTCCTTGCGCTGTGACAATTTCTTGGAGAGAAAGCGTGTTTGCAATTTTCACAGGGAATTAGTCTAATTTATCTGAAGATCTGCTTGTGATTTGTAGGAGATGTTTGTTAAAGCTGATATAAAAGGTAATGCTAGGATTTAATCCTCAGGGCTTTAGCAAATAACCGCTATCTTTTAATAGGAAGTGGGTGGCATGTTGGTTGTCAACTCTAATTTCTCCTCTAGACTGAAAGCCTTCTCCATACTTTTTCTATTATCCTGTACTGCTAACTTTTACAGGGCTACAGGATCTGCCTTGTACATGGGATAAAGCCAGAAGGTAGAGCCTTTAACAGAGATTCACCATGTTTCAAGAGGGCATATGGGAAAGCATCAAAGTGAGGGACAAAGTTAGCATTGAAAAGATGCTCTCAGAACACCCATTGCTCCTGTGGTTTGTGCATTGTGCTCTTTTCCAAGAGATCTGGATTTGATGTCTTGTCCTTTGCTGTCTGAGGCCAGGAAAACTCTGAGCCCTTTGAGAGCGGGGAGGGGTATTAAATAAGGAAAGAAAGGACCTATGGCAAAGATCAAAAAGGAAAAAAACAATACACAGAAAAAATAAGAGGACCGAAAAAATTCAACCCTCCAGTACCTAAAAATTTTTAAAGGCATGAGTTTGTCCAATGTGTTGTTTATTCATCCAATTTATTGTAATGATGAACAGCTTTAAAAATGGAGTAAAATGCTAATTCATACTTTGTGTCTGGAATAAATGATAGGCAGCTGTGGGCCAGGGGGCCACTGGGGGCTCTCAGGCAACACAGGCTGTGCATGCAAAAGAACGTAACTCAGGGTCTCTGGTAGCACAAATTAAGTAGTTCTTCCTACCACTTAATGAAAGCTGTGTGCGCGTGACATTGCTATTGTCATGCAATGATCAATTTGATGTGAGTTTGGCCTGTACTTAACACTGTGCTGGGGAAGTCTTTCTGTGCTATTCAAATATCTTTGAATATAGGAACAGCAGTGGACTAAAGCTTTTCACCAGTCAGGTGACAGGGTGATAGGCTGGTAAATTATTTTGGACACTGTCATAAAAACGAGACAACTCGCTTTTGTTGTAAAAAGGAAAAACATTTATTAAACAACAAAAGCAGAAAATGAAGTCCTTAAGAGTAAATAAAATTAAAATTAAAAAAAATAAATCCAGGTGCAAGAATTAGACACCTAGGCAGCCGCACGACTGCCCGAAGCAGGAAGCTGTACGGCGCCGAGGTGAACCTCAGATACCAAGGCTCCAAAAGAAGAATTGTAATGGCTCTCGGGTAGAGAGTAAAAGGCCAGTCTCTCAGCACCGGGCTTCGCCGCCCCTACACGCGCAAGCGCAAAGGTGAAAAAGCGAGGCTCCTTGCAGCGAGGGTCCTTTTAAAGGGTGTTGGCTCCTCCCCTGACTGCCCCTGTCCAGCCCCCGTGGTCCAGTGGGATTGGTGGCATTATCCCGTGAGGTAATTCTTTCCTGCCAAGCGGCTCTTGTGTCTAGGGGATGATGTTATTCCTGGTGAAAAGGCGGGAAAGTCCCTCATTAATTCTCTGGTTACCATGGAGCCCAGTTACAGGGGTGTCAGTGAGGAGCTATTTTTAGTAGGTGGCAGTTGGGAAGCCCGGTGGAGTTGACTTAGCTTTGGATTTTACATAACTCAATTTTTGGATAAAGCATAAATTATACAGCTTAAAATAGGTTTTCTTCTTCTTAACCCAATCCAATATTTAAATGTACATAAGGTTAAACTACTTTTAGTATTTATAGACTCTCAAATGTACGTACTCTTATGTACGTATTATACATAATCTTCAGAACTTTATAAAATGTTTAAAATCTTTAAGAATGGGGAGAAGGACCACTCCAAAGGAATGCTCAGGATCAGCTTTTTTTGAGTGGAGTGGCCTCAGTAAAAGAAAGACTCTTTAAAAGTGGGAAACAGGTCACTCCAGAGGAGTGCTCGGGATCAGCTTATGGCAGTTTGGAGTGACCTTTGTTGCTTTAACATTTAACCTAACATTAATAAACAACAATAGTTTTACTTTTACAACTTTGGAAATTGGGGATGGTCTACTGATGGACAACTTGGTGCAAAAAGCCAATTTTTAACTGGACATATATGACAGACACACCTTGAGAAGCAGGAAGAATGAAGGATGCTCATTTCACTGTGCTACTGAAATGAAATACTCGGCTGGATCCACCCACACTTAGAGGGTCAGCCAAGGGCAGTGTGATCCACCTCAGCTTGCCCGAGAAGAGAAGGTTAGTTCTTGCATCTGCTGGTTTTATCTGGGCTAGAGTTAATTTTCTTCACAGTGGCTGGTAGGGGGCTGTGTTTTGGATTTTTGCTGAAGAGATATTTTTATTATTGCTAACCAGGGCTTACACAGAGCCAAGGCCTTTAGTGATTTTTGTGCTGCCATGCTGGGGAGGGGGCTGGGGGTGCTTGGGAGGTTGGGAGGAGACACAGCTGGAGCAGGTGACCCAAACTGACCAAAGGGACATTCCAGACCACAGAACATCATGCTCAGCACATAAAGTAGGGGAAGAAGGAAGAAGGGGGGAACATATGGAATGATGGTGCTTGTCTTCCCAAGTAACCATTACATGGTTCCATGAGGGGACCCTGCTCTCCTGGAGATGGCTGAACACCCGCCTGCCATGGAAAGCAGTGAATTCATTCCTTGTTTTGCTTTGCTTGTGTGTGCAGCTTTTGCTTTCTCTATTAAACTGTCTTTATCTCAACCCACAAGTTCTCTGGCTTTTACCCTTCTGATTCTCTCCCCAGTCTCACTGGTGGGGGAGTGAGTGAGTGGCTGTGTGGGGCTTGTTTGGTGGCTGGGGTTGAACCACAACAAAGCAGATGTTTCCATATCTCTGTGCACAAGAAAGACAGGAGGCAGAGACTTGGTTTGGTGACAGCATGGTCTTGAAAGCAACACATGTGCCACAGCGCCAGAGAGGTGAGGGCCAGAGAATCTCTGCTACGGCCTACAGCAACCCACAGCTCACAGTTACTGCTGGAGATCTACAGAGGGTGCCTCGTTTTCTACACCACCTACACAAAAATTATATTAAATTATATTAAAAACAGTACATGTTTCCCAGTAAAATGCAAATCCAAGCGCATCTTGCATGAGCTCAAACACTGGCACAAAAACGCCACTCACCTCACACTCAGCAGCAGAAGGTCCAGCTCCAGTTTGAATGACACAGGTGAATGCAGGGGCAGACTGTGAGTGACTGTGGGCTCAGACTGTGGTTTTGCACCACGTGTGTAAAAGGAGAACTGTTTGCACAGGGTAGTGTGAAAGTTTGCCAGTTGACTGAGCCAGGGTGGGTTGCTTGTGTGGGAAAGGGATTGAATGTGAGGAATGCAAACCAATATCTAAGAAACTCACTGATGGGAAGAAGGTAGAATTTTAACTGAAAAAAATGTTTTATATCTTAGAAGAAATCTTAATTCTAAAATTCATTCAAGAAACCCTGACAGACACCAAAATAACCATGGGCTCCCAGGCACTTTTTGTTAGAGTCATTAAAATAGCTTGGTAGTTATTTCTGGATCGAACAGTAACTGAGGACTAATGTGCAATGCCAGTCAAACCTTGATCTCCTGTACAAATGAAACCAAATGCTAAATCCATACCCAAAAATAGGCCAGTGAGGACTGTCAGACTACATCTGAATACAGAAGATGGACCCTGATAGTAATACCCTCAAACCTATCTTATAAGTACCACCTTGATTCAGCAACATCTCCAATTCCTGGTTCAATGGCAAGTGAAAGCTTGACTCTAACCCCAAACCTACACATAACTTGAAGCCTTGTCCTATCTTCAGCTGTGTTGTGTCTCTGGAGTGATCAATGACTCCCAGACTCAAAATTGCTCTCAGCTAGATGGTTCTTTTCAGCTGCAGTGCTAAAACCTGATCAATAAACCCTTGTAATCCAGGGAAAATGCCCACCACTGGGTTTGCAACAAGAATTAGAATTAGAAATGGGGTCTAGGACAACATGAGGATGTTTGATGGCTTTTGGAGAAGTCTCCTTTCCAAGTATGGGACTAACATGATGGGGCCATGCATCTCTGTGTTGAAAAGAGACAGAGCTTGCTGTTCTTTGCTGAAGACAACTGTACTATCTTGTATAACAGGTTTGGATTTTGAGTTAAAGTGTGAAGCATGCACTGGATCTATTAACGGCTACCTAGGTTTGCAACCATTGCTATATATATTTTACTTCAGGATTGATGTCAGTGATGTATTAAAAAATCTTGGTGACAGATGTTGGTGTCCTCAAGCAAACAAATTTCAGTTAATTTGGTATTATACATGTCACTTGGGCTAGTTGCTAGGAAGTCTCAGAATGAGATCAAGAGTTTAGGATAAAGTTGCAATTTGGCTGCATGGACTTGCATTCCTGTTTAGTAAAGAAGAACACTGTTTGTGCTGATTGAAGCATGCTAATTAAGTGCAAATGTTTCACATTGACTGGTTGTTAAGTGTTGGTGTGTACAGATACTTTGGATAGCATTTACTGAATATTTATTATTATTCCATATTATTATTTATTATTACTGTTATTGTGATTATTGTTAACTTTTCTGCGGACTGTATTTGGTTTTCTGTAATATAAACTAAAATATACAAACCAAGAGACAAAGAAGGAGGGGGAGAGGAGGTCAAATCCCACAGCAGTGGGAGCTGCTTCCCACGAGGCCCTGTCCTGACAATGCTGCCAGGATTTGCAGGTGCAGACCCCTGAAAATAACAGCAGAAAAACAACAGCATAAAAACAATTAAAGAAAAGTACGGCCAAAGAGAGTCTGGAAAACACTGCCTCATCAGCTTTGGGAAAAGGTTTTGGAGCTGCAGACCACAGGCTCTGAGCATTACAAAGGCTAAGGCAACGGGGTAGTTAAGGCACAGTGCAGCACACATGTGAGACAAGCACTGTTTTGTAGCAGGGTGACAAGTCCTGGAAGTTTCTACCCATCTCCCTGAGGACTCTCAAGCCTTTACAAGAACAGCCCTGTCAATAGGGGACATAAACAGCAGTCCCCTGCAGCAGGCGGTGACGGTGCTTGGGATCTGCGATGGGTCAGAAACAGTTCGTTTGCGTAGATGGAGGCTTTTATGGATTGCGCCTGCCTAGCTAAGATGTAGGTGTTCCTGGTCCCAAAAGGCTTCTTCAGTACTTAGCCCTGAGCCTGACAGGCGTCACTGCTCCTGGCCAAAGGAGAGGCTGGATTTGGGCGTCTCAGTCAGACTGGAATCACTCAGTGAATTATGTCTAGGGATCGCTGATGTTTTATTTCCAGGTGTGTCAGGGAGCAAAAATCATAATTATTTTCCCATTTCTTTTCCGTTTCAAGCAGGGTGCGACGTGGTATGTTTGTGTCTGCTTAGCTAAAAACAACATGAGACCCAACCCTACTCCTTAGGTATTTGCTGTGAAATAGATATGATACCAAGGCAGAATGAAATGGGAAATAACCACTTTCCCTCCTCTGAATATGATGTCAGGCACACACGCAATTACTGATTTCATGCTATTATTCCATTGTGTTAGAAGGATTCTTTGAAACTTATAACAGGTCTTTACCAGTAATTTAAACTAGCTACCAGTCTTCATCCTGGTTACTGCACATCTACTGCCAAGACACTGTTTTGGTAACAGTTAATAATCATCTGTCTGGACTACCTCACCATAAACATTACAGGGTTTCATCACTCATGTTTTATTTAATTCCGCTTGTCATCAAGGTCTATTATTGGAACCTTACAATTTTGTTGAAGAGAGCTGATTTTTACTACTGTTGAAAGCTTCTCTACATACTTTTTGCACTTTATTCTCCTGAGCTGGGATCCTTTCCTTTTGGTTCTCAGGTTGACATAAGATGTTTATTCAAATAAATTCATTAGATGATTGACAACATATAGGAGTCCCTGGTGGAATATGCCTGAGATGCCAGGGGGAAAAGAAGGAAAATTCAAGACGTTAGTAAATTACTTGCACTAAATGTAACCACCTGTCTTTGATTCTACATCCCTTGTTCCCACCCTGAAAAGGTACGTCCAGCTGAAGAAGGTATAAGTTGAAATATTCCTTTTCCATGCACATCATCCTCTGCTCATTGCCTTGGTTTTTGTCCTGTTGTGACCTCCTACACTTAGCCTGAAAGCATGAAGCATAAATGAAACAGGTAGTTGCCTGGAATAAACAAAATGGTTAAAATGGTCAAAGATTAAAATGGGAATAATGAAGTAATAGTCCTTTCAAGCACTACTGTTGCACAGTCTCAGGCAGGACTCACACCAAGTGAGCACTTCAGCCCCTGTGATGAGGAGTGATGGCCCCACCACTCACACGCCTTTGCTCTGCTTTTTCTCTGTCCCCTGACTCTGCTTTTCCTCTTGCCAGGAGGAGAGGCTGTAAGGGAAAGTCTGGCAGCAAGCAGAGAGCATGCAGGCTGTACTCCTGAAGGGTGCTGGAAGACAGGATGAAGGTTTCTATGCCAAGGAATGTGTGTTTGTGCACAGCAAACCAGCTCCAAACTGGAGGAGTCCAGAAAAGGCAGTTGCTGGGTTGGAATGAGCCTCCTGCATTCCACCAGCCCCAGAAATCCACAAATTTGATGTGTTTTGATCAGAAATTCCCTTGTAGACCTGAGAATCCTCTCAGCTTGCTCAGAGCTGCTGCTTCTTGAAAAAAGGGGTTATACAAACCAATATTTTTCTGATGGAACAAGTAAAATCTCTCCTCACTCTTCAGTGTGCAGGCCAGCAGTGAAACACATCTGAACAAAGAAACAGGGATGTCTTTAAAGTCAACAGCAGATGCTCCACTGAGTATGTCCTTACATCTGGTCTCTCAGCACGCTGACATACCCAGGCCTAGGCTGATGTGCTTGCCCTGTGTTCAGGCACTCCCTCAGCTCTCTGCAAGACACGCAGCCACATGAGGGTCTCCCAGAGCCTGAAAGTGTAAGTCCTGCTGGGTGTGTGTGTATAATCAACTCAAGCCCAGTACAGTGCTATACCAAAAACTGATGGGCTTTTGGACTGCTCCAGGAGCAAGTGGAGCAGAAGCACAACATTCTGTATTTTTTCATGTAGAAGTCTCCCACCCTGAGGCTCTTGAATGTGTTTTGCCAACAGAAACAAACAACTTTTCTCTTTATACCACAGTTCCTCCTGTCTGTCTTGTGATTTGTCCTTTCCCTATTGTTCCTGAACTTTCTCAGATTCAAACCTGCTACTCTAGGCATCGTGCTTGGAGTGACCACTGATTATCACCCAGCAACTAGAAATCTTCCATATAGGAGAGCTGATTTTCTTCTCTTGTTTTCCTTTTATTTGCATTATTCACTTTCATCTTGGATTTTTTTCTCTCCAGCCGCTGCCTTTAACCTTCCCTTATTCATAAGCAATCTTTATTTCAAAATATTTTCTCTGCATTTGATGCCTTTGGTTTTAATTTTTATATTTTTCAAATCCTGTACTGCCTAGTGTGTAACTCTGAAGTTTCTTGTGGCCTGTTAGCTACTGTTCTCTTATGCTAGTTAGACATAACAAGCCACTCTAGGTTTGCTCTCCAAGGACATCTAGATTGTCCCAGGCCCCAAAATATGTAAACAAAGGCCTGTGAAGAGGAGGGCAAACTTGGAGTAGTTAGATCATTAACTGAGATTGTAATTGGAGAATTGATCCTGATATGCAAATGGACCAAACTTATAAAAGTGTGAAGAACTCATGACCCAGTGTCCATCTTGGGTGTAGCCTTTCGCCTGCCCAGGGTGTACCTTTGAAGGCCCTTCAAATAACTACCTACCTTTATTCCCTTATTCTTGTCTTGTCTTCTCTGTTTTTAGGTGGCCATCTCAGGCATCACATTCAGTAGGTGTTTATTTCTGAAATTTCTTCACATCTGTAATTTTGTGATCTTATTGAGTTGGTCTTGCTGCAGCACCTTTCCTCTCTTTTCCCTCTCTTCTGAAGGAAGTGTCCTAGGACTGGACACAGCTGTGTTTTGGCCTCACATGGTGGTGAAACTCCGTGCTCAAGGTGTAGCCTGGACTTCAGATAATCTGAGAAAACAAGAAGGAATAGAAGAGATCTTGAGCCCTTCATCATTTACATTAGTCTTTTCAGATTATACTCTTCTCCTCCAGAGAGGGCACAAAAAACTCACCTATGCCAGACTGTGAGCAGGCATATTTGTGGAGAACCCACCAGGCATTCTCTCTGGGCATTCCTAGGGCTGGGATGCTGGTGTGGTGCCCATGACTGCACCCCAGTCATAATATGGTAAAAAAAAATTCACCTCCTTCTCTTTTGCATATCCTGCCCAGCTAGCCCAGCTGAAGGAAGTCCTTCCTTCTGAATACTTGGGGACACTGAGGCAGATTGATGGTTTTGCTGCATATTCTCCTTTTCTTCTGGTAAGAAGGAAGGTTTCCCTCAGGAGGGCAGATGGGTCAAACTGCCCACAAGAACCAGCACCGCTGCCAGGATTTATTTCTAGTACTTTGCTTAGGGAGCTGGGGAGCCCCAAGCAGCATTAAAAAGTGCTTAAGATGGCAGAGAAGGAGAAGGAGAAGGAGGAGGAGGAGGAGGAGAAGGAGAAGGAGAAGGAGAAGGAGAAGGAGAAGGAGAAGGAGAAGGAGGGAATTTGGGGCTCTAAAGAGCCATCCTGCTCCCTTCAGTGGCTGGACCCAGAGATTTTCAGAGAGATGTCCTTCACACCTCTGTGTGTGCTCTTGCCATGTTCACCGTGTTATCCCCCATTCCCACCACCCCCTGCCTTGGAAAGAGAAAGGCAGGAAGAAGCCCAGCAAAGGCAAGCACAGGCAGAACAGCTGCAGGAGCAGCTGGATCAGATGCCAGAGTATTTTGCACAGTTTTTGCTGGCCATACTCAGCCTTTCATTGCTGTTTGCTCCAAAGCCCATCTCCCCCTCCTGCTCTCAGCTCTTCATCTCAGCTTCATTCCTTTTGGCCCCTGGCTCCTCCTGCCTTGCTTCTCCTCTCCTGGCTGGGCCAACCTCTCTTGTTCCATTCCCTCCTCTCTCTCCCTGCTGCTTGCCCTGCCTATTTTGGACACGAACTCCCTGTCACTCAGAGAGCCACACAAGGCCTGGCACACTGGGGTCCCTTTTCAGGCACTGCTGTAATAACAACCACAGAATCACATTGTGCTTATATCTTTACTAGTTTATACAGGAATATACAGTGGTGTTTTACAAGGCTATAAAATATATATCTTAAAGGAAACAAGCACAGGAAAACAGGAGAAGTGGGGCCAGATCAGCTGATGTAAATAAAGGCTGCATTGAATTAAACAGTGCTGCAACTATTTACAGCAGCTGTAGGACCTGACCTGTGGCCCCTTCCCAAAGCAGAGACTTGCTCCAGCCTCCTGCCTCTGTTATGGCAGAAAGTGAACCGAGCTCCCTGTGCCCACCCAGTGGAGAGGGATGCTGGCTGGGAGGAGGAGGTGCACCCTCGCTCCAGTCCATCTGGGGGTGAGACACAGCTGCGTGGCAGCTGCAGGTGGTGATGCTGAGAGCCAGGCTGATGTGTTGTGCCTGGTGGTGAGGGAGGGACACATCCTCCTCTGCCCATCTCCTGTGCCTTGCCATGGACCAGCTGCAGTTCCTCTGGAGCTGGGCAGGATTCATGGTAGTCATCAAATGCTACCATTGCAGGTCTCTAGAAACTACATGTGAGGTAAGATCAAAACCAGCTTTGACTTCTAGGTGCTGGAAAGAAACCAGAGGAAATAATTTGGGAAAGGTCAAACTTTGTATTTTGACATTTTCTGGTTTGAGGAGAAGCCGAATTCAGTTCAGTTTTACCTGAAACAAGTAGAACTTTCCATTCAGCCACTAAAATGATAAACCTGTGCCTCTGTAGGACTTTCTGGATTACATACACACTCCCCAGCATGTACAGTAGAGCACATTTTATTTTTCCTGGATCTGATTATTTTCAAAAATAAAAATTCCAACAGCGGTCTTTGAGAAGAGGTGGTATCCCATCGAGGCATGAGAATTACATGAATTTTTATCTCTGGCAAGTTGCTGTATTGAATACTTATAGAATCCAGTTATATGAATAAAACAAAAGCACTAACTCTGTAGAACTAAACTAAGAAAATGGATAAAGCTATTTTTGTGGGCTTTTTTTCCAGGACTTTTCAGAAGTAAGGGATGTTTTCTCTGTAGGAATGCAGTTCTGTAGACAGTCGGAAGGGCCCATGGGTAGGAAGTGCCAGCTTTACCCTCAACCAGACTGTCTCAATTACCATGAGTCATTTACAGATTTCAGTATCTTCAAAATACTGCCTTATCAAAAAATACCTGTATCAAATTTTAATTTTGAAAAGAGTCCAGATGTCAAACAATAGGACCAGCTGGTGTTTCTTTCAATGCTGAAATAAAATGCTTGGAGAACTGCAATGATACACTTTAAAATCTGTTGTGTCACATCTCCTCTAGAAAACTGTAGGTTTCAAAGGTTCTTCATTTCATTAAAAAAAAAAAAACAACAACAACAACAACAAAAAAGCCCAAAAACCAAGGTGTAAAAAAAAAAAAAATCCTTCCAACCAGCTGTACAGCAAAAGTGTAAAGCTATCTCAGCACAGCAGTCAGCTTCTCGAGATGGCCACGGAAGGGCGATGAAAGAAGGTCACGTACGGAGCGGCTCTTCCAGCTCGCATCTCCAGCAGCTGCAGTGGCGCTCACCTTGGCCGGGGTACAGAGGGTTCGGATCCTCGGGACGCTCCCCAGCAGAGCAGCCATTCGAAGCAGGGCTGGAAAGCCCCGCCAAAGCACCACGACAGGTTTCTGCTCTGGGGACAAAACAAAACTGAATCAGGCCTAGAAGTGTTCAGGTTTGGATTTCCAAGGATCTTTAATTCTGGTTTCCAAGACTGTAAACACGCAGTGATTAACAGTCTGGAAGCACTCACCATTTCCCCCATGGCCTGAGCCTTAACGGCAGTCCTGGGGAGGGAGGATGATGGGTTAAATCCCATCTTTTGTTGAAATCCATGAGAAATTACTTGCCAGCGTGCATTGGAAGCGAATGCTGTGCTTCGGCTCCGCTGACAAGCTCTGCTCTTGGCCCTCGCAGAACTGTGTGCATCTGTGGCAATGCAAAACTGCTTTCAAATGCTGCAAAGGACCCCTTTCAAATGAGCTGAATAGGCACATCACAGAGAGGGAAGGAAGGAGAAATGTGCTAAGATGTGATTGCTAAATAAGAAATCAGCAAGGCCCATTTGGCACCACGAGCACTTCTCCCTGCGATTTGGCAGGGCTGCCTACATGCTGCACAGGTGCAAATGACTTCTCCAGGGACAAAGCACTGTGAAACTGGGCCTCTTTTCCAGCAAAAGACAAGTAGGGAAATAAAACCTCTGGACCAAACCCTGGTCTCATTAACACTCCTGAATTCTCCTGACTGAAAGCAAAATGCTCTCTTAGATCAAGCAAGAAAAAATTTTAGTATCTCGTTTTCCTAGTTTGACCAGAAGGCTCCAGCAGGTATAATCTCCTCCATGTTGAAGGAGACACATTAACTTTCCTGGAGTTGTAAAGGAGAGGTTTGCTCACCATCTTGTTACCAGTGCTCTCTACATACCATTTAACTGTTCCAAACATTACTTGTGGTTTACATATTCCCTCCATCTCCACCTTGGCTAGCACGCACACTGCTCACTAGGATGTGGACAATGCTGTCCCGTGCATCCCACCCCCTCCCTGGAGGTGGAGATGGAGTCAATTTTCCAATATAAGGGGTGTCACTGACATCCAGCAGCTCTGGAGCTTCCTTGACTCCTGTGCTTACGGTGCAGCAAACCCCAGGGCACAGCTCAATCATGGGCGTTATAGCTGCATGGGGCTTTCTCACTGGTCTCGTCATACAACAGAGAATACATTAAAAACAAATACCTCTATCTGCCTTTTGTTTGCATGGAATACAAAAAGAATCCATGAGGAAGCATCTACCATATCATATCATACCAATAGGCATTTTTCTTAATTCATTAGGAATTAAAAAGAATGTGTGCTAATAGTAGCCAAACAAATACAATAGTACAATACAATAGTACAATAGTAGTAAAAACAGCAGTTTTTACAAAGTCTCGCCACTTTTTTGTTTTGATTTTTACTGGGAAAAACTTTTAAAGCAATTTGGATAAACTAATGTTTATCTAAATGTTCAAAGTGTGCAGAGGTCTTTGATATCAGAGCAGTCCCTTTGTGGCCTGGCTTTTTGACATACACCCTGCTGGCCTTTACTTTGTATGCTGCAAACACTAGAATATTATACTCAGAAACAGAAGAAGTCAATAAATACATACTTTAATTAAAAAATATTCCCTGCCTATAAGCTGCTAATAAACGTCACACTCTTCCCCTCCTCTGTTCTTTGTTTTATGTTGTTTCAGGAATTTACCGTATGTCTATTGAGCTACAAACTTGTTGGTTTTCTTCATTTTATAGATCAAATGTATAGAGTTGTTATCATTTGATGCAAGCTTCTGTTATTACAGAAATATGAGGTTCTTACATAATTTCAAAAGAAAATTTTAGAAGATGAAGACAAAGAAGATACATTATACACTTTACACAACTTCCACTTTCATCTCAGCTGTCTTGTCTTCCGGACTTTCCATTCTTTCAACACTTTTCTCCAAATTATTCAGCTGTTCCCCTCCAATGTCATTCTGCTGTGATGACCCACTGCACAATATATAATAATACTGCACGCACCCCACAGCAGTGGGTTAAAACTGCACTATAATATGAGTATTATTCTACCAGCTTGATGAACTCATTTACAACTATGGTACAGGTGATAAAATTACAGAGCTGCAAATCCCTTTGGTCTTCTAGAGTCCTCTAGCTGATGTAATTTTTCACCAGGAATAACATGTTATTTCTTACCAGAGAGCTGAGGAGTGCAGGGAAGGTAGATAGATATGATTATTAAATGCAGAGTGTGCAAGAGGGGAAAAGATGCTGAAGTCAAATATACACAAAAATTAATAGCTTTCCTGATCTGAGCTCATGTTTCTCATGCTCTTTGGATTACAGTAGGGTTACCCTTCTGGTGTCTGCACCCCAGGGATTCACATCTGTGTAAATGTGGTAATAGAAAAAGGCCCTCATGATGAATTCATGAATTGTTCTCATTGACACTAGTTGATACTTTTACTTGGACAAGTCTCCTTTGCAGGTGCACTGACCACACACTAATTGAAAGGATTATTTTCATAACTTTCTGTGCAGTCTGCAAGGCTTTCTGTGAAAAGCATAATTGTTTCAACCAGCTGCTTGGAGTTGTTTTTATTAATTTCTTTAAATCCAACAATGCTGGATCGGCATATTTGAGACTCTCCTCCAAACTGCATATGAGCATAAATAAAATTAGTGAATGTGGATCTTGTGTAGGAGTGAAATTTGTTTGCAAGTACGGCATTTCTGTGAGGAGGAAAATCGCTTTTGAAATGTACTTTTTCTCCCAGCCCCTTGCTATTTTTACCCTCATCCCCACAACAAATCTTTAATGTGCAGTATGTCTGGATGGCACCTGTTGGGATTAGCTGGGACCCGAGCAGACACATTACAAGTCCACGCATTTGCACTGCCTGAAACATCTAATCCCGAGTTTACACTGTGTGAAGCTCCAACTGTAAAGGGTTCTTCAAGTAGAGTTATTCCCCTTTCTTGAGTGAAAGCCAGGTCTCTCACCATAAGACTGGCCATAATGTCTGAAAAGCCTTATGGACTCAGTCCTTAATTTATATAGCAAACCATCAGTATTAAAAAAGAGTCCATGGAACAATTACTTGGATGCCACCTTGGTACCTCCCTGCTCCTTTGCTTGGGGGAAATGCTCAAGGTGTGGAAATTACTCTGGGCAAGCTGAGTAAAACTAGGCTGGGAACAATACACAAGAGAGATAGAGAGCAAGGACGAGGAGGTCTGTGAGATCCACTCACCCCTCAACCTCTCTTCTCACCTCAACTCAGCCCCTCAACATCTTGGGGACCACGGTGTTTAGCTTTCACGGGAAAATCCTGAGGTCTCCCTGCAGCAGCAGAGCAAGATTTACACAGGAAAGGGGATTCCAGTCCTCCCACCTTCTCCCAGGCCTTTAATGGAGAAGTCAAGGTCTCTGCTGCAGCCTGGGTGTCTGTACACTGCCTGCTTGTCCCAGCCCCTCTCCCATCTCCATTCCCAATCCCTTCCAGATGGGAGACTACAGCCAAGCCCTTCTCTTGCCTCACCCCTTCCTCCTGGCATTCCACACACCCAGCCATCGAGCGGGGCTCCAAACCCCCTCTGAGAGTCTGCTCACCCTTGATAGTGGGAAAAGCACCGTGAGCCTCTTTCTTCCCTTACGTTTTGGGTCTAGCTTGCGTGTGTCCCATGCCATGAGACTCTGGAAATGCAGCACATGTCATGAGACCTTTGGTGGCTGTGCAGCAGCTCAGAGATTGACATAAAAACCACCAGGAGGATGACATCACTGGAGCAAAATCCAGAAAAGGTGCAAAATGGTGCTTTGGTGGCTGGAATATGATGCAGGAAGTTCTGAGTAGACAGCACTCAAGATTTTGAGCTTTCTTTATGTAAAACATCCACATAACTGTCAGCCTCCTTGTACTCCCACAAGCTCACCAAGAACATCTCTGCTCCTGTGGGAAAGGTGGTTTTCCTGGTCAAACTCTGTGACTTCCCTCTGGCTGCTGCTGTCTGGGACACAACAAAACAATTGCACATGTTTAAAAACCAGGCAACGGGTCTTGCAAAACCAAGAGGTTGTCTCAAAAATTACTGTTAATATGCATGTAAAAGTAGGGTTTCCTAATTTCCTTGATTTGGACTCACAGGTGTGGGATATATTTTTTATTTCTTCTCTGCACCCATTTAAGATAAAAAATTTTGTTTTGGAAAAGAAGATGTGCAGGAATTTTAAAAAAATACAGCAAATGTTTTGGGTATTTCCAGGAAAATAGCAAACATTGGCAATACAGCTGGTCAAAAAAATGGTATTACCATTTCTGGACATATTTTGACATGTTCAAGCTTGTTTCCATTACAAATCAGAACAAAATTTAAATAGTTTAAATTTCATGGTATTTCATAGCAAGAATAAAAACACCTCTTTTTTCAGACAGTGAAATCAGTGTTTTGATAATATTCTCATGTAATTAAGTAAAGCTTGTACTAGTGTAGTAGAAGATTTAACTGGGATAAAATAGCTAATGATCAAAGGAGACAGAGACTGTCTCCCAGAGAAGTTTCATCCAATACTTGGATGCAGATGTTGGGGCAGCAGATGTTGGGGCAGCACCTCTAAGGTTACTTTCTCTCTTGTTTTAGTAGGGGGTGAGCTTCTACGCCATCTTATGTCCTGCCTGCCACATCCCCATCTTTCTCCCTGGCCTGCTAGGATGCTATTCCTTCCCCTGACCTGCATGGAAAACTCTCCCCACCCTGTGTTGCAGCTGTGCCTCCATCAATCTCGGGCACTCATTGGGACTAAGGATGTGGCAAACAATCACTTAGGGATTTGTGGCCATCGTGTTAGGAGGGTAACATTCGATTTTGCTGCAATGCTGGTCTGGGCAAAGTGGTGTCATGTGGACCTATAGCCCAGGATTTGATGTATGCCAGTCAGGCTTATGACTGCTGCCTCTGATGCCATTCTCAAGGCACACATGAGTCTGGCCAGGGGTCCCAGCTACTTTCCTTTGGCCCTGGTGCTTCAATAGAATCAGCATTTCTTCAGGCCGTGAACAGCAAACCCTCCACAAAACCCTCTACCACGTTCCCACCTTCTGCTGCTGCTCACTTCCCAGAGCTAGCAGTGAATTGATCTCTGAGGAGCCCAGGTTGCAGGCTGTCTCAGAGCAGGCAAAGGTTTTCTTTGGCAAGAAACAAAAAAGCTTTCTGCACAGGGCCCCGCGTGGCTCAGCGCAGCCAAGGGCTGCATTGTCCTGCAGTGCAGCTGAGGAGTGCCTCTTCTGTCTAAACAGGTTTGTAAATCAAATACTGCTTTATTCATGTTTACTCTCACTGTAGCTTCATCATTCCTGAAAATCATACTCAGCTCCAAAGTTTGCTCATAAACTTCCCAGGAAAGCTATGTACTGCATTGTAAAAAAGCAGTGTATGTTATTCTACCAAATAATGCAAAGATAAAGCAGGATCCAGTCGGTAAAAAGCAGGGCCTAGTTGGTAAAAAGCAGGATCTAGTCAGTAATCACAGCATTCCAAACACCTCCAAGATACAAAGGGCCCTGTAATATGACTTTCTGGTAATACTGTCATGGGTTTTATTTAGGAAATGGTAGGGGATTATGCTAATTCTCCTCCTGCAGGGCCATCCTGGTATAGGATATGCTCCTAAGCAAGTCCTGAAAGGACATTCTCCAAAGGATCCTCACTAAAGGGCCTCTCACATCTTGCCAGGATGGTTCTGCTTGTGGCTGGAAAGCCAACTGGGGCATGCAGGATCTGCCCCTTGCTAGTGGTCCATGCACGAACATCTGTGTAAAGCTGCTCACGCACACAAGGGGCCTTCCCACAGCTATTAGGTTTTGTGCCACAGGGTCTTACCTGAAGATTAGCATTTAAATCAATTTTTGTTCATAAAACCATTTATAACATATAAAGCATGCTTCACTTGCCGTTTAAGAAATCACTAGAGCCACATTACTGTTACTATTTTTCCTAAATAAAAATAAATTTTCTATCTTGACCTGCCTGGTATTACTAGTAAATAAGGATGCCTAACAAGTGCTTTCCTGATAAGAGACAGCCATTGTTAAACAAGCACTAAAAACACCCCTATCTAGACCACAGCTGCATCTGCTACAGCGCGGGGTTCTTTTCATCCGGGATCCAAACCCTGCGTTCCTCGGTGAGACGAGACTCACTCTGCTGTTGGGTGGCACTTTGCCGGACTAAGAACTGATTTGCCCACATGTTTGTCAAAGGCTGATCCTCAGCAGGTGGCATTAATTTGAAACCGGACATGGCAGGTGGTTTCAGCCTAGAAACGCATTTTTGCACAGATTCCAATTAAGTGTTTATAAGCTATTGGTTATATAAAACTGAAATCAGTGATGTTGGCAAGTCTTCTGTACTTTCTCTGTGTGCTAACAACTCAGCTTAACTTTTGTTTGTTGTTGTGAGGTTTTCAAGTGTGTGTCAAATACTAACATTTTAATTTGCAAGGAAATTAGTAGTTGGAAAACTATAATCCCTTACAAGTATGCATGCACACACACACGTGGACACACTCAGTCCATTAAAATTACTTATGTTATTAAGTTTGTAATAAATCCTCAATGTGGAATGGCACGTGCTGAATCACTGAGGTATTTGACAAAGATCTGTTTAAAGGGTTACTCTGGGGCCCCAAATTCCATTTTTAAAAACAAGGCCCTATTGAACCTAATCAATGGGTTTTCTGTGATTCCACCCCCTTCCCGTCCCCCAGCAACTTTAATTAAGAGCTTTTGGGCAACTTTAAAGGTTGCTATGTATTATTTTTAGCTATAGCTGTGAATTGCTATGGAAGAGCATGAAAACTTACCTCCGTAGATCTTTATGCCTCCCTCTTGAGGAGCGGCTGTGAACCTTTCCCTTGCACGTGGGCCATGCCTGGCATCGGTTTCTCCAGAGCCAGCTGGAGGAGCAGGCACGTTGGGCTGTCACTGCTGACAGGCAGGGGACATTCCACTCCAGGTTTACGCAGGGAAGGTCAGGGACCAGATCTGGTACTGCTGAAGCATCTCAGGACAGCAGCGATGGTTTTGGCAGGCAGGAGCCCCAGCCCTGAGGGTACAACGTGGCCACTCGAGGCCAGACTGCAGACAACAGCCTTCACCAGCTGCCAGGCTGGCAGGAGCAGGTTCAGCTCTTGTGCTGAGCAGGCCAAGAGTCTCCTCTGTTTGTTTACTTTTTAATCAGGGTTTTCTGTGCTACATGTAAAGGAAGTAAAGGGACTGGTGGGCTTGTTGAGTTGGGGGTTTTTTCAGGATAAATTATGATTTCCATTCCTTTTTTAAAATTTTTTCCTGGTATTCTTTGAATGAGGAATGGGACCATCCCACCAGGATAAAGAGACTTGGCTAGCATGCCAAAACTGCAATTACAGCTAAATGAAAAAAGTAAGAATGAAATGTATTTTATTCATTTCAGCTGTTATGTCTTAATGCAAAGAAATCACTTTGCACAGTTCTGTAACTGACACCAATTTCTAATCTCCAATACTATTAACTTCTAAATCTCCGTTATAAAGAATATTGGCAGAATACCAGAGACTAGTGCAGCTAAATAAACTTAGTTGGATCTGATGTTTTATTTTCTTTTTTCCTGAAATGCTGAAAAAGTCATTAAACTATTTTGTTAATTGCTGATAACATTTTGATTGGTTGGATTTCCTCTCTTGGCTGCAATAGACACATTCCTGGAGCATGACATGACTTTGCCTTTGGGACAAACAAAAAAAAAAAAAGAAAGCAAGAGAGACCATTTTTTGAAATGACAAAATGTATTGTTATAGGATTAGGGACAGGATAGCTCCAGGATTATGCTGTATCACTAACTCAATTTAAGAGGCCTATGAATTGAAACTAAATATTGAATAGCTGTAGGGAAAGGGCATTGTTAAGGAGTAATATCTGTGTGAAATCTTGATTGTTTCATCTCAGCTGGATTGAAACAGTTTTCTGACAACTCAGAGACCCTCTCATACAAGGTAGAAAACCTTAAAACATTTATTTCTCCCTACCACTTCACTAAAATGGCACTGAAAAACCAATCCAAGTCTCAGCTGTGCAGAAATAAATATTAACTTAAAACAACCTTGACAGAAATGTTTCTACAAGTCAGTGATGGGCTTTGAGCGAGGCTCCTGCCTTGATATCATCATTCCAAGGGAATCTGCAAAGCTGTCTTCTGCTAACCTTGACCTTACTGATGTTCTAAACCAATGTAGCATCACTTCTGTGCTACAAGATTTAATTGGGAGCTTAAACAGATAGCATTGAGCTGTGCCAAGTGGGACAGTGGAAGTAATTACCAGATTTAGATATTCTGGCATCGTGGACAGAATTTCTTAAGCACAGGAAATGAATTATAGCAGAATATCCTTAGACTCAAAAATTATTGGCAGGGAGGAAGGGAAGAACAATGCAGCCTTGGTTACATGCTGATGAGCTTTGGCTGATTTGCTGTGTTACCATTTTAGTCTGTGTGTGGCTATTTAATTTTTTTCCTCAAGAGAGCTGAAGTTCTAACACCATCTAAGTCAGAGCTTGGAGAGCTTTTTTCATTTTGTGTCCAAAGAACAGTTGGGTTCACAGAAGACTGAACAAAGGGAGAATATCAAGAAAATATGGGTTGCTCTTACTGGAGCATAGGATCTTCCATGAATAAGAGCTTCTTGTGATATTAAAATGGGTTATAAAATCCCCTTCTTCTGTTTCTGATTTTGCAGCCTGGCTGTACCTGTGTCCCGGTGCCTTTTAATAAATTCAGTGTTCATGAAAAACTCTTGACTCTGAAGCCATAGGGACAAACATCTGGATTCACCTCACCAAATTTGAGACATTTGCATGAGATCCCTTGGCATGGACTGTGACACCAAAGGCTCCTTCAGTAATCCCTGCAGACAGACCAGCACATCCCTTCCTTTCACGGGCTGAGTTGTCCTCTAACAGAGCATCCATTTAGCAGGCAAGTCTCCTGCCAGGCTTATTACCTAGGTCCCAAAGCCAAGACCTTAAAGTGGCTGCAGAGAACACGAGCCTGGGACATTGGACTGAGCAGACAGACAGAGGAGTATGTGCCAAGGGGCCCAGTGGCTGAGTATTTTCACCATGGCTCTTGTGGCTACCAGCAGGGCTAGCAATGTTGGTCAAACGTCGCAGACCCATGACATGCTCAGAAAGGAGATGAGATTGCATCACCTTTAACAGATGTCACAAATGGATCTCAGATGGTAATTTTCTGCTGTACGTACTGGCATCTTAAGCAAAATATGATCCAAAAGAACACGCTCTGTATGCCATTATCAATCTCCTAAGCCTGTTGTCTTACCAGCTGTGACATCATTAGCTGCACATCTGTCTCTAAACCAAAGGTGGTTTTCTAGCCTAACTCTTATCCAACGTCCATTCTGAATAAGCTCTGAATAAAAGACAGTTGTTAAAGTTCAGCTGTAGCAGGGGCTACATCAAGAGATGGCAGATGGGCAGGCCCAAGCCTCTATCACTGAATACAAAGATATATGGCCTATTGTCTCCTTATGGCTCATGTGATACCCTTGATAAGAAGAATGTAAGTGTCTGGCAGCCATACAGAGTGAAATCTATACCCAAGGAATGCATATAAGTCAACTTCTCCTTAAGCCTTAAATGATGGGTATATGTATAATAGCAGTCAGTGAAGTAGCACTGAGAAAATGTGAGGTTTTCCAGTTCAGTGGCCTAAACTGATGGGAGAAGACCAAATTGGAATTGATCTGAAAAAATATTTGAAGGGAGTTTAAATCAACTAGAAATATTTTTTTATCTGGCATTTTAATAACAATTTAAAATGAGATTCCAAAAAAGATGAAAAGGAGGAAAAGATGGCTTATACTGTGTGTTAGCTTACCAGTTTATTATAAGACCAGTAACTACACACCTTCTCCCCAACTAGTTGTAACCAACACAAATTTCATGCCCCTGATCATAAGGCTTAGAAGTACTGGTGTGTCTACACCTGCATTCAGCCCCATTGAAACTTTGTTAAAAAAAAAATGCCAAATCCCACAAAAAAAGCCTATCTGATATTGCACTGAAAAATATACAGGTTGTTTTTACCTTGAGCTAGATGGCATGACAGCAAACAGAAGAAAGAAAAAAATTATCTCTATTGGCACCCTATTCATAGGAGGGAAGGTCTGTCTCAGTCAGACACTGCACAGTGCTGGAGCCTCCTGCATCCTTGTGCTCCCTTTGATAAGCAGAGGGAGTCAATGAGAGCCAAATCCTGACACAGCAATGGCCTTTGCTCCCTATAGTGACAAGCCCTTTGAAGGCTAATTCAACTTCAGCATAGAGAAAAGAAGCAGAAGTGACCTATGTTCCCTAGCAGAGAGAGTTCTGGCCATGTCTGGGTGATACCTGCAGACTCACTGGCGGGGTCCCCCTGTACCAAAAGTCAGCGGTACTCTCCCATTCATGCATTTGCTTTGCAAGAAACAGCGGGGACCATGCTGTGAACTGCAAAAGCACAGGCTGGCTACTGTTTGTGTGGCCTCATCCCACCCCTGTTCCAGAGCACAAATAAGGAATTTTTACTCTTTAACAGAGTCAGGAGTACTCTATAATCCAAACAACTTCATAATGAACAAGCTCTCATTTAGTGCGAGGCCTTATTCATTGCATGCCTTACTTGCAGCATACTGTTAAAACAGCCACGATGTTGCCCTGACTCTGTTTTGGTTTTGGACTAAATACAGTACAGTAAGTCAAACATTATTGGTCACAATGGTAATGCAAAGTGTATATAATGTGCTTTTATTGCTGCAAGGCATAGCTGAAATATTTACACAGAATACATGAAATAACAACAAGATTCATGTTCTGTTCCTTATTTGTAAGGTATTTTATTAAAAAGAATCTGAATCTGAAGTTCATAAATAAAATAGTAATATCACTTATTTCCAGATACTAGTTCCAGCTTGTTGATTTTAATAGACAAGTATAACACTTCAAATGTGGAAACACAGTGGGTAATATTTATATGAAATCTCCAAGAACTGTGGTATTTTGCTCATGTGGAATATCATGGCATTTTGCCTGGATCAAGTAACCAGCAGATTAGCACATTAACACTTTTGAGGAACATGCGTGTAATCCACTCTGAATGTGGTCTTTGACTCCTGGTAGGAATACCTAATGATTTTCAAATTGACGCGTTACTTTATAAAGCAAGTCAAACAAACAGGAATTGCAGAGCAGCTTTGCTTGGGGTGGATGGCATAAGCACACACGTTATCAACAAAGGAGACAGGATCAACTCTACAGCACAGAAAGATTTGCAGTATCTACAGAGATGCAGGAGAAACCTCCTTTCTTTTTAAAGCTTTATGGCTTTATGGCCTTCTGTGAGTGGGTAAGCAGATACAAGCTGCTCCCTCTCTTTCAAAGTCAGTCACCAGTTTGAGGTGACAGACTAACAACAGATCTCTAAGGCTGACCAAAGCCAGTAAAGCCTGCAAAAGCCATCACCATTGCCAATTATGAAGGTCCCACTCCAGTTTGCAGCTAGAGGAGGATCTCCACAAGACAGACAGCCATGTTCAGGCTTCCACAAGCTCCATCCTAACCAGGAATTAAGAAGAAGAGCAAGAGGCACAAGGGTTGTCAGTCCTCTGTTACTTGGCCAAGGATGTGTGCCTTCAAAGCTGTACTCCAGCACAGACTCTTCACGTGGTTTTGGTCACACTGCCAATCTCCCTTGCACTGCTTTTCCCACTTCCCACTGAGAAAAAAATCCATCCTTCCCTTCATGGGATCTGCTGCTGACTGCAGTGGTGTGCTTGTGGTGATGAACTGCTCCACATGTGCAAAGTCCTGGTTGTGTGGAATGCACATGCAGACTCAGTGGTAGGGTAGCTCAGGGCTCTGACTAATTTCAACAGCCATATAGAAAGGAAAAAACCTTCTATTTCCAGGGTGCTTTCAGTGTGCTGTAGCAACTGAGTGCAACTTCTGCCACAGGAGACAGCAGGGAAAACCCAACAGTCCCCCTCCCACAAAAGAAGCAGCAGAGTCCAGGCTGCATGCCAAGGAATCCTATCACTAGCCTTATAAAAACTCACCAGGGCCACCTCAAAAACAATAGTGAAGTCACGCTTGGCTGCAGTTGGTTATGGTTTGAGAGGGAGACCACGAACAGGTCTCCCAGAACTATTGTGGCTGGCTGCATTTCCTGCTAACTCAATTCATCACACTTGTTCTCTCCTTCCTGGAGACAACTTTTGTAACCCCATTAATGTACTTAGAGAGTGTCCCTGCTTTTCTTAAGACCATGTATGGCTGCCACAGGTCGTAACAATCAAGGCTGTTCTTTGGAAGTGCCTCCACAGAAGTTAATGGTACAAATCAAGAGATTGTTCACAAAGGAAAAGTTTAGGATCTCACCCTTCATCCTGCTGAGAGCTGATGCTCTCCTTGCTTCTGCACTAGAGAATCAGGAAAAAGCACAGAGTTTCTGGCTATCCAAACAGAAGGTACAATATCCTTGCTAGACCCTGCACCCAAGATTTAAAATATGTATGGATTCAGATGGTTTCAACTTTGGTTAAAACAACCTGGCTAAGAAAGTCCAAACATGGATATTTGCAGAATGAAAGAATTTTAGAAAAAGAAATTCTAGGATTTGAAGAAGAGAGAGACTTGTTGTAATTGAAAGAATCAAATCAAACTATCTTTTAAAGCTAAAAAAGCAAATTAAAAAACTGTTCCCCCCTCTGCCAGTCTGGACACAGGAAGGATTTTTCCTCTGCATTGAAGTCATCTGTTGAAAAAAAAATATATAGTGGGAAATATTAAGGTCTTAATCATGAAGAGCCTACTTGGAAGGCTCATTTAGAAAGCAGCTCAGATGTCAATGAGCAACAATTGCTGTGAACCAAGTACATACTGAGCACACTATTAACATCTTGTCAAAACTCTTGGGTATACAACATCAGCAAAGGAGAAACAGCTCTGAGTAAAGCTCCAGTGTCAGGACAGGATGAGGTTTGGTGGACTATTAAAAACCCAAACCAACCTCCCCCTACTTAAGCTCACACAAAAGCCCAGATTTTTGGAACATCACGCTGGAGTCAGGCCTTTCCCTCCCCACTGACAGCCAAAGCTATTTTTGAATTTGGGTTAGATTTAGTGACTAGGCTCCAGCCAAAAAAATTAGGGGGGGTGTGGGGAAATCACTGGAAAAAGTCATAAGACTTTGCCTATTTCAGAAACAAAAGGTTTCAATTTTTTGGGCTGGGTTCACAAGAGGATTTGGGAGCTGACCACTTTCAGATGTGCATGCTGTGGAGGGGTGATTACATGCCTGCAGCTCCCAGCTCTGGCACCCCGGGAATGGGGATCAGAGCAATGCTTGCCATCCCTGTGCTTTTATATTGGCACCCTCCACAGAGGCAGCCAGAAATGTATGAAAGTGTTTGAGCAGGCAATTTAGAGCAGCATGCTGAAACCGGCCATGCGCGAGCCTTGTTTAGCACAGCAGAGCTGCCTTCGCGTGAGGCCTTTCTCAATTCAGTTAAAAATTGGCCTCTAAACCAAATATAGCCAATGTTTGGGGTAATAAAAGGTAGGGGCAGACAAGGATGTGCTTTGCTGGAGTGTACAGGGATCCCCATCTCTGAGGCCAAAAAGGACACAGTTTGATCTCTCAGAAAGTTCTGTATTTTTTAACCCATACTTTTAAAGCAAAGCAAGTACTTCTGTGGAGTGTCCCGTGAAGGCTTTCACCTTTTCACTCCCTTCAGAGACTTCTTTTTAAGTTCTTTCATTCAGAAAATGTGGATGTTTGGGCTTGCCCAGTCAAAGGGCAGTAAGTGAGGCAGCCACCAGGAGAACCCTCACATAAAGCTGCCTTTCATCCATACACTTAAATGGTCTTCACCACACAGCAACTGAGTCTCCTGGAGTCATTGCTAGATTTCAACCTCACAAGACCATTTATTAGATAAATATGTTTTCTGCTTTTATCAATGCCAGACAGAAGCAGTAGGTGGAGGGAGTGTCTTGGTAAAGGTCATGGAGGAAAATCCCAGTCGAAGCATGGGGGAATCTGGGTTTTCCAGGTCCCACCAGGTCCTAGGACATCTCTCTTCCATCAGATAGTCACTGGGGAGGAAACAAGGTCAGCAGCAGTCATGAAGAAAAGATCTGAGCACAGCAAAACCTGGGGCTGATCCAGGAGAGAATGAAACAAGAAGCAGCATGTTTATTTGTATGCCAAGGTTGTTTAACAATGCTGCATCTCCAGATGAACTGAGGTTTCCTCACTGCTCTTAAAGGGCAGCTTGACTGCGAAATGGGACTGAAAATTCGGCACTTTCCTCAGAAGGTCCCTGCATAGAAGTCAGAA
This sequence comes from Dicrurus megarhynchus, assembly GCA_013399195.1. Taxonomy (NCBI): domain Eukaryota; kingdom Metazoa; phylum Chordata; class Aves; order Passeriformes; family Dicruridae; genus Dicrurus; species Dicrurus megarhynchus. Next base: position 509,013 of record VXAD01011639.1, on the reverse strand, counting down.
GCTGGAAGAGAGCAATTCCCATTTTGATGGGAAAGTGCTGCTCTTCAGTCACAGGACACTAAATAAATCACGGAGATTGATCAAGAGCTAAAAAGCCCAGTCAGCTTAGGTATCTGGTCTTACATCCTCACACAGCCCTTTGTGCACACACCACCTTATCTCTTCCCTGACTTCCATCTAACTATGGCCACGAAGCCAACACTTCCTGCCTGGTGGGGTCCCTGACCCTCCTCAGCAGCCCCCACTGCCATGCTAAGTACCACAGGTAACAGTCAGCTGGCAGGCAAGGAAGACCCCCAGTCTCTGAATACTTTTGGGTGGTTATGGAGCTGAGGGGGTGGAGGCCACAGAGCGAGGAGGAACCCCTTGGGTCCACAAAACCAGGACAATATCTTAAAAAAGACTGATGGAAAGGCGTGTTTTTCAGTTATGAACTCTGCAAGATAACCTTGAAAACTACTGAGACACAAGAAGGCTTTGGTCCTACAAAGCCTTAGAAAAGTTGGTTACAAACACAGGAGCCTCTCAGGTGACACCAGGCACGTGCTCAGAACACCATGGGATCACAACCCCATGCAGAAGGACAGTGAGCACCTTGTGGCCTTTGTCTGTCCTGCTTGTATGAAATAGTTGGGTTTTCCACTGGGAAGCAGAAGGAGTAAAACCAAACAAGGATCCACCAGCTAAGGACATGTAACTACATAGCATGTGTTCTCCAGGGCTGTTCAGAGGCAGCTTTTCCAGCTTTCTTGTGCTATTTCAACACCTCTGCTCAGCCTCATTTTCCTGCCAAAGTGTTACATTCAAACAAAAGCTCCTTTAAACCTCACAAGCTTAAAATTAGGTCATGCATGTGCCAGAAATAATTTTGAAATATCCTCATTACCTTTGTGCTTCTTCCTAGAATATTTTACTATTTGTTTGGGACAGAGGGAATGGAGCTGCACCAGCTATTTTTTCCCCAACACTGTTTGCATAGAAGCGTTAGAGAAGTCATGCAGTTTGAAGCCGATTTCACTGTCTAAAAAGAATATAAATCTTTCAAACAAATCCCTCTCAGCCCAATAGAGATTCCACGGCTGATTTTTTTTATTTCGCCCAGCACAAAGCAGTAGGCACCCTGAAAGTTGCATACTTTGCAATTATAAGCTGTTTTAATGATGTGTGTGTCTAATGCATGCCTTCCTAGTCAGTCTCCTCTTTCCCTGCTTAGCACACTCACTGAGCTGAGCTGACTTTTGGGTTGATTCTTGATTGCAGTGTTTTACTGCTTAATTGTACCCACTTTAACTTCAGACTTGCTGTAAGCAAAAATAAGCAACAATTAACTATTAGGTATTTGCAAAAAGATGACCGAGTTAAGGAGCCTTAATTCAATATCCATCTTCAGAGGTTTATAACTGAATCCATACTTGAATTTAAATACCAAATAATCTGCTGATTATTATGCATAGTTTTCAGTCAGTGTAACAAAAACATGATGTTGCAGTCATGCTGTGAGCTCTGTAGCTAGGTTTCCTTGTTTATATTAACAGCTGTAAACACAGTCTAACTCAGCCTTGATTTAAACACAGATTTCCCATACTTTTAAGAATTCACCACATTGTGAAAGCTACAATTTCAGAACTTTTCTCACGTGCATATTGATTATGCCCAGGAACAGCCTGCAATGCTACCCATGCACTTGCAATGACCCATTTTAGAGACTCTACATTAAAAGGGCCAGTTTTTCATCTTCATTTAAAAGTAAAACCATCTTTGGGAATGTCTGTGTATAAACTTGCCCCTGAATGTCCTGCATACAGCCTGCAACCTTCTACATAAGGTACTTTCACTTTACTGGGTCAAGGTTCTACATGTTCATCTCTCCATTTAAAAATACAGCTTGTAAAAACCTCCTAAGGCCATTTAAATCAGTGAAAAATATTTTATTCAGTCAGAAATGGATTTTAGTGCAAAGTTTTATATTCCTGCTTTTTAATAACAGCATTGGAAAAGCCGAGCTTTTGGAAAGTGACACTGCCTGCACAAAGGACTCTTGAGCTCTCTTCTTTAAGAGTATGGTAAGAAGCAAGCTCCATTTAAGTGGAAAGTCAGGTGAAGAAAACAAAACCTGCTAGGAAAATTTTGTAATATTTCTGCCTTGAGAGGGGCAGGAGCATGTCATTCTAATGGGTTCCTCTGACACAGAATACATCTCCCAGTCTGTGAATGCTGAGCAAAGTCAACCAGCAGTGCAAAGCAATCCTGAGGGCCAGGCAGGTGGGCATCCATCCCTACTTCAGGAAAACTTCCCAGTCATACAGAGCTGCTACAGCAATTTACCATCACAAGGGCTTCCATCCACTATGTTTTCCATGGAGAGAGAAGGTAAGGGAGAAAAAGGGGCTTATGTCTGATATTGCAGAGTCCATCAACCCTATCAGAAGATCTTTTTGAATCACATTTCTCTACCATGAGCTAGGGATGTTCCTGGCAAAGTTGATGCCATGTCTCCACCAGTAGCTTCACCACTCTTGACCAAATTTCACGATTACACCTCTCCTCCCAGCAATCTGTGCCTGGAAAATCTGATTTAGACCATCACAGACCATGTGCAACTTTGTCATGGTGCATATGGTCCAGGGAAATACATCTCTGGACCAGGAGGGCCAAAGTGCAAGACTGGTCTCATGACTGCACTCATCTATGACCAGTGTCAAAGCCTCAGACTCCCATTCAGAGCCTGTACTCACACAGGGGTGAGCACAACACTGACCATCCACATTGCAGCAGCTTTGCTCCTCCTAAGCATGAAGGGCAGGCTCAGGGGTCCAAGCTGGAGCTAGGTTAGGGCCAAAGATAAGTGCACGACTTAGAATCCAAACACTTTGGTCTGCTCTGAGGCTGGTTCTCTGTCAGGATGCTCTCCAGAGTCTTACTGCATTTCGCACTGTCTGCTCCAGGGAGTGAGAGCTGCTGGAGAAGCACACAATATGACTCATATAGAACCCCAGAACGTCTCATGGAGAACTCTGGATCCACTCCTCTGTAGACTAGCACAGGTTAAGCAACCTCCTCCTTCAGTATTTAGGTTGCATGCTAAATACTGTCTCTTCTGCCCCCTCCCCTTCAATGATTTGAAGTACACTTGTCCAAAATTTCATTTTTTCCCCTTTGGAGTCACACAGGAATGAGATCTGCCAACTGCCTAGTCTAGCCATAGTGGTGATACTAAAACACAGCCTGGATTTTCAAAGGATCCAAAAGGCGTTTATCCAGGCCATTCCACATCATCCTTTGCAAGTTATTTTTACATGTCTGAGATCTCATTCAACTTGCTTGGCTTCTCAGAGGACAATTAAAAACAATACATAGCAGATGGGAGAAGTAAGACAAACAGAGGTTAAATGACTTGCCTGAGGCTGGTAGAGTCTAGCAGAATGGGCGACAGAAGTCCTGGGTATTAATTAGTTAATATTTGTACAATGCTAAGAAAATATATAGCCCTATATAAGTATTATTGTAAGGTGGCCCCTGCAGTTTGGAGAAGCAGAGGGCAACAGTGCACAGGCGAGTGCAAATATCCTTTCTTGTCTTGTGGCATTTCAGTCATCCTGGGGTCTGGGAGGAACAGAGCATTCCCAGGACATACGAGAGAGGGAATGAGAAAGCCCAGAGAAAGAGATCCCACTCCAGCAAGGCCGTTGTGCACCCCCAGGCTGCTCTATCCACGCATTAAGTCCAGGATCAGCTGTTTGCACTTTCCATTGAGACCAGTAAATCTGTGAGGTACAATCAAATCATGCTACATGGTCAGCTGCCTTCAGCATAAACCCTGGAACTGAATTTGAGGTATTTGGGGGTGTTTACAGCAGTAAGAGGTGCAAATCTCTCTGAAGTGCCACAGGACCCACATGCCACACTGCCCTGTGCTCTACTGAAATCCCAGGAGGAAGGTCAGGCCCATCTGTAGTAAAGAAGGATCTATGGGAAAGGAGGAAAGGGTCACAGTGTCAGATTTCTCCTTTTTTTTCCCACCTCTCTGGGGCATTCATCCTGCTCCCATGACTTCAGATCTGATTTCTTCAGATGCCTTTTTCAGTCCAGCTTCCCTTCACACCATCACACATCCCAGCCTCCTGCTCTGAGCCTCCTCCAGATTCCAGTATCAGCCTGAAGAAAACATGCATCAATTTTTCTCCAGGACAGCTCTCAATCTCCAGTGTTTTTAACATGATTTTGCTATGCAATTTCAAGAGTGGTGAGACTTTCTGACCATTTCCCTTTTTTCTCTTGGCTAGAATACAAGAATATTACCTAAGTTGTGATGTACTTTCCTCTGCAATTTTTAAATCATTCAGACTTCCCGTGCAGTCTACTAAAATTTTCATCCAGTTTTCATCACCTCATATCTTCATTATCAGGACCTGCGATTTCTTTTCCCATCAGTTTAGCTCAGACTTGACTGAAATGCAAAATTTCCAGCTGAAAATTCCAACGTAGGTTTTAATCCAAAATAGGATAAATGGCTCAAATTTTCAAAGCACCTCCTCAGAAACACTAATATTTGAAGTTCCACATAATTAGACAAAACTTTCCAGCATTTCTAGCTGCTAAATTCTAAATGTTGATTTTTTTTTTTATTTAGTTGGCAGGCTTTATTTAGAGCAGGATCAATGTCAGGCTGCATTACCTTTCCATTACAGATTCTGCTTGCTCTGTGTCAAAATCCATAGGAAAATACACTTCAGTACCACGTGGTCTTTACTGCCTCTACTGCATGGTACAGTGGGAAGAGCATGTAGTGTGCATTGAGAAATATATATGGTACAGTGAGGGACCTCATACAGAAAGGAACAGAGAGCAGAGCTTCGTGGCTGCCCTACAGCTCCCACCAGGATCCAAAAGGATGCTCCTTTCTCTACCGTGCAGCCTGGTGTCCCGGTGTGCTGACTGCAGATTACACAATGGGAGACCCACATCCCATTCTCTTCCCCTAAGTGATACACCATGCTTTTGTCTGAGCTTTCTTTAAATGAAATGGTTTGCATCTTTTTAATTTAAAAAAATAAAATCGATTCAATCAAGATAACTTCAAATTAAGCCTTTTCTTTTTGCTACTGAAAATGACCATTGCTGAGAAGGCGTGTCCTCAACTGTAAAATCATCCCAATAAAAACGTTTCATAGGCTCCAGTACAGCTGCCAGAATCATTATTTTTGCTACTTCTCTAATCTGAGCAACCTGATACCTCTTCGAGTTCTTCAATTTCTTTCTTTACTGTTAAACCCTCTTCCCCATCAAACCCTTAAACTGTCTCTCTTGTCCCGCATGTCACCCACTGCAGCCTTCCTTGGGCCAGGCAACCTCCTTGTGATTCCCCAGCTCAAACCACCTGCAAAGCCATCCAAACCTCTATTCCTGGCTGAAAAACCTTTATGTTATTTAATGGCAATTAAAGAAAAACAGAAAATTACTTCTTTCAAGAAGGCTGTCAACAGTTTCAGCCAGTATTCTGAAATGGTTGCAGAAAAAAAAGTAACAAAACATGAATACATTTTTTACTCAATTCTTACCAATATTTAAAATGTTCAACAACGTTTTTGATTGCCAAAATTTGATGGACTGCTCTTCAGACTGTTTTAAAAGCATTAAGTATGCGGTTGAGTTTGTGGTTTGAAGACTTTTGGAGCTTTTCCTCATCGGAATTGAGATTTCCAATAAGAAATATAAAAATAATACGACATGCAAGCCAATAAAAACACAAACATAAAAATAAAATCTACAAAATACAGTCCTTTCAGCCAGGTCTGCTCTCCTTTTCCAAATCCCATGTCAAAACTTTGCTTCAACAGCTACAAGGAATTGGCAAATTAACAAATACCAAGGCAAGTCAGGAAGCAATGCTTCTAAGTGACTCTGAAGTATCCCATTCTGATCGTAATTAATGAACATGGCCAAAAAACCACGTTGCTGAGACCCTCCAAGGTCACCCCCACCACTTCTTTTAATTTCTTACAGTCATACGCTGTATTCTTGTCATGTATGTAACCTTGGGTCCTCTGGATTCCAAAAGCTCCTGGTGAAACATCCTCTTTAAGACAGTGGTCTCTACGTTTGGCAGGTTGTATCTGACCTGTAATCAAGGAGCATCATTGTATGATGTCAGGAAGCTCAAGCTTAGTGGCTGCAGATGGGCTTTGATTCTGTGCTGGACTGCACACACCCAAGGAATGCCAAGTACCCTCAATCCCATTAACTTCAGTGGGAATTAGAGAGCTCAGCTGTATTTAATATTCCACAGGGTCAGACACTGAAAACTGTATAAGCATTCTCAGTTCCCAGTAGGATGAAATTCAGCATTTGGATTGAAATTTAACTGTAAACATGTGAACACTCCCCTCGATTTCAATATGACTATTCTCATGCTTAAAGTTCAGCATATGCCTAAGTTATGTGCTCATTTTGGGCCAAAAACTACTGTTTTCAAGGGCTACACAAGTTCACAATAGACAAATTGCTGGTCTATAATGCCAGTTGCATAATCTAGTTTTTCCTTTTTTGTAAAGGCTGACACAAGATTGTCTTTCTAAAATGGAGCAGCTACTCTGAAGAAGATGGGGCATTCTGGTGAAACACTGAGTATTTCTCTAAAGTTACTAATCTACTATTATTATTGTTATTATTACTGTTATTCCTATGTGAATGCAGGAAAAGCACCTATCCCAGACTCAGAACTTTTGCTGTTCCTAAAAGAATATAAGCCACACAGAAAAGAATAACAAACTCTCTCTACATGACAGCAAACATCAGTCAAGTGACAGATAAAAATATCCCACCCTCCCCAGAGACCCTCAGCCTCTTGTACATCTGAACCCTTCCAGGGGCACTAAAAAACAGAAGCATCTTACGCCGCACTCTGAATGTCCCCACCTTTCACCACTCCAGGGGCCAAGGAAGTCTGTGGGCTTCTGAAGAAGGATGGGCTGGCATCTCTCCTTTTCTGAATTAGGAGAGGATCTTCTCCCTTGAAATGGTGCTGGCCCTCAGGAGACGGCATCTTGGCTCATGGCAAGGGACAGATGTGGCTCTCAAGCAAATTCCTTCACCCGGAGAAACATCAGGGGATGTGGAGCCTGCTGTGATGGCTCTTCTCCTCTGAAAGCAAAATGCTCTTTCCTCTGGGAGGACACTGGGGCTCAGATGCCAAGGGACAGAGGGGCTTCCCAGGAAATCTGTTAGGGCACAGAAAAAAAACCCGTAACTGTGCATCACTCTGCATTTTGGGATCCATTAAGGCTCCTATTATACCCCACAGAGTGGAAGGACGCAAAACAAACCAATCCCCCACTCAGAGGCCAGGAGGAAGGGAAGAGCTTTTGGGGTTCATTTTTCACCCAGACCTCTTAAGTGTAAGCAGCTCACGGCACTGGAGCCATGTGCTGAGAAGCCATGGGAAGCAGCATAGAGGAGGAAAAAGCAGTGTATGGCTCTCACTCCTCCACTGTGCAAACTGGGGCCAAGCCAGGACTTGCTGATGTGCCTCCAGGCCAGCTACAGAGGTTCATGCTGAGGCTGCCTCCCCTGGACTTTCTCTCCCCCTTTAGCAGCAGGTTCTCACTCTGGCTTGCTATATCAAACTCTGGCTTCTCCATAACTCTGTGATCTACGAGCCTTACAATGCAATTAACTGGCTGCTGCAAAGGCACCAAAAAGGCAGAACAAGGACACATTTAAGATGGGACAACTGCATGTGGGCATAAGCCCAGAACCTGCTACTCTCAGTCTGCATCTCCCTTTTTTGACATATTTCACAATGATTTCATCACACAGTTTTTGGCACATGTGCAGCTACTCCTGGACTGACAAGATGGCTTGTTGTGGTATTTTCTTCAGTGAGGCTGATTGGGAAATGTCCCCTACCTTTGCTTCAAGCTCTTGTAGAAGAATTATAAAATCAAAGCAACAGCATAGCCAGAATCCATAATGCCAAACAAATCTCTCTTGGCACCCTAAAGAGAAAGGGCACCCACTGTTAGAGAGGAACCTTGGGCATGAGATGCAGCGCTGGCAAGACACCGGGAAAACCAATGACCTGCACTGGTGGGCAAGGCAAAAGTGCTGACACTTAACATCCTCCTCTTCCATCCTGAATGGCTCTGGTGGCAGGGGCTGATGGCAGGGGCTCCCAAACAGTGGCACACGTTCCTCATGAGTGTTCAGTTTATCTCACAGAGATGTTTCCTGAGCACCTCCATGTCCCGCTGTGTGTGTGCCCAGTCCAGCACGGGCGGTACAGCTGAGAGCGACTGTACTTGCTGTGGGTGGTTGTGCCTGAGAGCCCGCTGTCCCAGCTGCCAGGGACAGTCACAGGGGTGGCGAGAAGATTTGCGGCATTCTCCTGTGTTGACAGAAAGGCAGCGCTGGGGAAGGTTTTGGACACTCACCCCAACGCTGTGGAAATAGATGAGCAACAGAGCCAAGACTTCTACACTTGTAAATACGTGCTGGTGCCTTCGTTTTGCTCCAACACGTCTAAGGGCCTTCCAAAGACTTGCATTTTCATTGCTGCCCTTGCACGAGCGCCCGCCGGGGGATCTTTCCCCGGCAGCTGTCGCCGAGGGCTGCGGGGCTGCACATGGCCCGCTCCGAACGCGGCGTCACCGCAGCCCCGGGGCAGTGCGGGACCGCCGCACACCCACCCCGCTCCGCACACCCACCACACCCCATCTCGCTCCGTCCCGGCGCAGCCCCCGCAGCGCCGCCTCCTGTGCTGCCACCTCCTGGGCGCCGGGGCTCGAGCGGCGGGGCCGCGCTCCCGCTCCCCTTCCCGCTCCCGCTCCCGCTCCCTCTCCCATCCCCGCTCCCGCTCCCGGCCCGCCCGCCCGTGGGCGACCCCTTGTGAGCGTGGGCGGGGGAGCTGCA
>VXAD01011639.1:475566-499279 GCA_013399195.1 Dicrurus megarhynchus | reverse complement strand
CCCGCCCGTGGGCGCCCACTTGTGAGCGTGGGCGGTGGAGCTGCAGGTGCGCGCTCGCCCCGCTCCTCCGTCCCGTCCCGTCCCGTCCCGTCCCGTCCCGTCCCGTCCCGTCCCGAGCCGCCCTGCTGGCAAGCGGGAGCGATCTCTGCCGTGGATGCGGTGCTGACATGAAACACCCCAACAGCGTCCTGCTTTCCAGCCAGTGTTTTTTGACGTTAAGGCGTCCTGGAGGGAAGACCCCAAAGCCCATTAATCACTTCAGGATGTCTGAGACGTGGGCAATAACACTGCAGAGAATTCAGGCCCTCTGACACTCCAGTGCAGTATCTGAGCATTTAACAATAACAGTCAACACTGCTGATGCCTGTGAAAATACAGATGTAAGCCAGCTGTCTGTCAGGGTGAAAAATGTGTTTGTCTTTTCGTTTTAACGTGTCATTTCCCTCTTGGACATTTGCTGTGTTACTGCCAGGATATCACGTGCTTCCAGCACAAACTCTATCCCAGGAAGACGAACCACGTTCACATGGAGCGGGGGTGTCGCTGTCCTGTTTCTGCAATGTTTTTTCTTCATCTGAAGCTGAACAAAACATATCTGACCTAATTCCTTAACTTTTATTATTATTGAAGTAATTTCCAATATCTGTTTCTAGCCAAAGGTAATCACAGATTTATCCATAAAAGGATCCATAGGAGGGGTTAGAGTGTGTGTGTGCTGGGGGTGTCAATATTGAGATTAATAAGAGTCAATGGAAGTATATATATATATATATCATGATCAAAAATTAATAGGCATAACATATGCTTGTGGTGGGATAACTGAAAGAGGGCAGATTTGGGTCACATATTAGGAAGAAATCATTTACTGAGAGGGAGACGAGGCACAGGAACAAGGTGACCAGAAAATTTGTGGATGCCCCATCCTTGGAAGAGTTTAAGGCCAGGCTGAATGGGGCTTTGAGCAACCTGGTCTAGTGGGAGGTGTCCCAGCCCATGGCAGGGGGATTGGAACAAGATGATCTTTAAGGTCCCTTCCAACCCAAAACATTCTAAAATTCTATGATAACTCATGACTGGCATATTAGAAGAAAAAGACACAGATGTTCATGAAGGACCAGAAAGGGGACTTCAAGGACACAGATCTCAATATATTCAGAGACCAGGCAAGTAAGTTCTTATGTAAAGATATCTAATGTTAAAAAAAGAATTAAGGAAAACTGACCTTTTTGTTTTTATGAGAAACAAATATTGCAGGTAGATGCATAAGCTATTCCAAAACAGGTGAAGAAGAAGAAATGGTAATAAACCAAACTGATTATACCACAAACTCTTTCTTGACTTCAAACGCTGGGATAAACACAAGCAGTGGTAACCAAGCTAGACTACTAAAAACAAAAATAAGTAGTGTGACAATAAAATACAACATCAGGAAGGCAAAGGCACAAAATTAATATCAGAAGTCACTCTGTAGGAGGAAAATCAAGAAAGTACTGAAGGAAAGCTACTGAAGCGTGATCTCCTGAAGGCCAAAAGCTTTTTCGCTTCAGCCCTCATTGAAAATAATTACCAAATTGGGTGGCTTAAATACAGTATGGCAAACAGAAAGTAGGATCTCCTGCTAGAGTATGGGAAGGAAAAGCAAGGGACTGGTTAATTAGAGCCTTTCAGATCAGCCACACCTCTACTCTAAAGTATCTGGCTAAAGTGCCCTCAGAGTGTTACTGGTTGCAAATACACTGAAAAAACTTGTAGAGTTCAGGTGAGGATCAATAGGAGGGAGAAGAAACATTCCTGTCTCTAAAACAGCAAAGCTGGAGTCATAGCTGCCTCACACTGGATTGAATTCTCAGAACAGGACCAGAACAAATAAAAATAATCCATAAGAACCTAGAAGTTAACAATACAAATAACAGCAACACAGATTTCTCCAGAATACACTGAATCAATTTGAATTATTTCCCTCTCTGACAATGTAACAGACCTCATGGATGGATAGAAGAGAACTAATAAATATTGGTGTACTGTGATTTAACAAGATTTTTTGACACTGCCACATAACTGAAAGACAGAGAGATATGGTCTAGGTGAAATCATTATTGAGTAAATGTAAAAAAGGGGTGGAACAGTGCCCTCAGATAATAGTTAACCATTAACTTACTGTGAAAATGTTATTCTTTAAGAGTCTGTCCTGAGCTTAGCAACGTTTGCATATTCTTTAACGATGTGGATGTTGTATATTGAAGATTTCAGTGTGGGAAAAGCTGCAGGTCAGAAAGAGAAAGTTGGAGAAATGATCTGACAAAGAGATAGGATCTTGTTCACTTTGGATTCCTTCCTGCATGTTACACCTAGCCAGGAATAACCACATAGACAGGTAAAGGATGGATGGTTCTCTGGGAAAGATCTTGTGCTTCTGGGAAATCATAACTGAGCACAAGTCAGTAACATCTTGTTGCTGCAAAGAAGACAGAGGCAATGGTGGGCTCCATGACCAGGTCTTTGCCCTCAAGGCAGAGCAACAGGGCTCCTCTCAGCACAGGCCAGGCTCTGGCTCAAACAGCACTCGTGGGTTTGGTGTGTGTGAGGCCACAGAGCAATGGTTATGGAGGGAGATCTGGTGTGGTCAAAACCCGTCTATAAACCATATAAACCCTTTGGACCAGGTATCAGGAAGGCGACTATTGCAGTCTGGCTGGCTCTTTTTTATGTTTTAATGCAGTTCTGTGGTCACCCTGATAAGCACTTTTAGCCAAGAGTTTTTCGTACCTAGAGAACAATTTGAGCAATGTAGGAGAAAGCAGAGACAATCTATCAATCGGAGCGGAGATGTTGTCTGGAGACCTGCAAGTTAAAAAATAGATTTTGTTTGTGTTGTCTAACAGACCTGATTAACAGTGTAAATACATGTAATACCTTTGACAAGGACAACTATCTCAGGTCTGTTTCAATTCATTTTAGTTCAAGGAGGTAATTCCCCCTGGAAGCCAAATCATTCAGATCTCTTAGGCTCCATGACAACCTGTGTAGAGGAAGTTGTGTTGGGGTGGCTGGCTGCTCTGTTTCATTTTTTAGAAGTCAGAAGAAATTATCTTGACATTCCTGAAAAGAAAAAGTTGCCAGAAGTTTCATGAAAGATTTTTCCTTTCAGTGAGAGTGAAATCTTTTTTAACATGCTGCATTGTCACACAAAATGGAAATCTTGACTTTCCAGACATTTCTGCTGGTCAGTTAACTCCTTCTAAAAGCTGCTTGCTCTATTAAAAAGAAAAAATAGCTTCAAAGTTTGTAAGATTCATAACCTCCTCAGGGATGGAGGCCTGGGACACAGACATTGCAGCTCAGAGGTCCCAAGTTGCTTGCTTACTCCCTTTAACTTCCACTGACACTTCAGTGCCCTGGTGCTACAATTGCCTTTGGAAACGTTTTTCTGATTTATTTTGTCTTATCCATACAAGAAAACTACCACAAAGGCAGGTGTGAGACTCTGATTTTCAGAAACAGGAAAGGGAAAGGTATTCATTTGTGTTCTTGTCCATCTGCTCTGCAGTATTCATGGGACCTAAAGCAGTATTTCCTCCCAGTTTCTATGGTTTAATAATCATCAAATTTTCATAGAGTCTGTGGTCTGAGCCAAGTTTCTCCATTAACCAGCCTGAAACATCTTTGGTCCTGAGATGAAATAAGATCAGATTCATTAAACCTGGCATTTCCATAAGGAAAATATATGCATATTTATTTGAAAAAAAAAATGCCTCAAATTCCTTCATCCCAGATAATTTGTTCCTGCTAAATGTCACGTGTTGCAAATGCCTGCAGTTCATAACGGTTTTATGAATCAGAGCTTGAGAAGGCTGATTAATGTAAAATGGGCTACGTGGCATGGACCAGGACACAGGAGAATGGTATGACAGGAAACTGTGCTGGTGATTTCGGGTTCTGAAGATATTTTAGTAAATGCTAACATGAAATCCACCTAAAAATCTGTAGAATAACACACCTCTTCAAGCAGAACTTTTCCCCAGTGACTTATTTGCTAAACACAAAGTGCCTTGGATTTTCAATGGTCGAGAATATTTTGAGTTCGACTAAGGCATAAAGTAATAAAATAATAAAAGTTTCTTTTTTTCCTTTATCCTTCATGTATTTTTCCTTTAACATTAATCACAGGATAGATGAGGTGAAAAATGCAATTCAAAGTTTTATATTGTATTCTTGCTGATTTTTTCCCTGTAATGTATCCAGACAAGTTGCATTTTGATATTCAGGTCATTTGAAGATTTTATTTTTATCTTTATAGGAAATGGAATAGTCATACTGTACTTTGCCTTTTACTCATAGATTTTTTTTGGCAGTGGTCCTCAGGACAAATCTCCTCTATTCTAAATCTGCTAAACTGGAGTTCTCTACAGTGCCATATAGAGCAATGGTACTTCTTCATCGTGGACCTTGTGCTAAGCATCAATTACAAAGAGAACCAAAAAGACAGTCTAATTATCCAAAAAATGTTAGGAGAGACAGTGTGCCTGATTCTTCCCCAGAAGCATGGGATGGAGTACCAGAAGAAATCAGCTGTGAATGTTTTAATTGGTTATCAGATGGAAGAATAATTCCTGAATATGAAGTTATCAACACACAACAGATATTTCATGAATTTAAATGCACAAGGGGTAAATATTTGTGGATGATACTTTATCAGTTTCAACCTGTCAAGGAGTTGGGCTAGACCCTTAAGATCAATTTCATTTTTTTTTGAACATAACTTTTTTATTCTAACTTATTGTATTATTCTAAATTATGGCAAAGAGTAATTTCCAAAGAAGAAATGCCCACATATAGGGTATTGTATGTTTAGTAAAAAGCATTATGGTCAGCTTCCAATAATTTGGGAAGCAATCAACATAAAGCTGTTTTTTTAAAATTATTCCTTTTCTTTTGTATCCACATATAATGTAAATATGCATAAAATTATAGATCGTTCAAAATTTCTAGACAGCTTTAAATAATTTTCACAGATGCTACATTGAAGAGGCATCCTCTCTTACATGGAAGAGCAGCCCTGTGAAGCTGTCCCTGCTGTTAGAGGCCAACTCACACACTTTTTCCACAGGCCTGGAAAACTGCTCAGTCCTTCAGTGGCCAACCTAGAATGCCCTTTAGACTTTTGAATAGTGGAAAAGGACAAGTTAAAAATGGTGATCCTTGTTGCTGTTTGGTGGGGTGCTCAGGGCTGGAATTATGTCAGTGTTTGGCGGTAGAGTTGCAAAAGTGCAATTGCTTATCATTGTTTGTAGAGAGAGTAATATAGAAGATAAGGGGCCCCCATCTCTCCAGGGCACCTCAGTACTCACCCTTCCCACTCCTTAAAGAGAAACAAGTGTGATAGTAGGGGAAACTGAAATCAGAGGCCTCAACAGCCTTCCTTACTTACAAAGCTGGAGCTCTGCAAAAGCAAAGACGTTAACTCTCTATTGCACAGACCAACAGCTTTCTGCAGGCTTTGTGTTCCAAAGCATTCAGAAGCACTGAGTCAGGGCCACCCTCAGCAGAATGAATAATTACACAAAATCAGGCAATTTTCAACACAGGCAAAGCTTCATTAGTGCTTGCTCAAAGAAGATGCCTCTGAAGAGTGGAAAAATGGTCCCCCAGCTGTCGCACTGGCAAGGGACTAAGCCTTTATAGGGTCAGTACTTCTCCAGGTACTGCCTCTATGACTTTAAGTAAATCAACCGAGGCTTGATTTCTTCCACAGTGCTTACCAGGCTTCATTACATATCCGTTAGCAAGAGGTAGAGATGGCCAGTGTGGCTGAAAATCAGGCATTAATCTTGTGCCTCACATTCCCTGCACTAAAACCAGCAGTGATGTTTCCCCAGTCATGAATGGCAAAATTCACATGAATGGGGTGAAAAGGCCCATTTCGGTCCAGCATGGAGCTCTGTTCCTTTCCCTAGGGGAGCAGCTGCACAGCAGCTCCTTGCATTAGCTGCAGCCACATAGCCCCCCATTATCAGCCCTCAACCCTGAGCTAGCAGCAGTATCCAAAAGCTCAGTATGGAGCAGGTCCAGGTCCTTCAGCAGTTTTACAGCTTGTGCTGTTTTACAGCTCCGTGCTGCCTCAGGCAGGCTGTTACCCGTACCCAAGCAAGCGAATTTAAAGCTGCCTTAGCGTTAGTGGGTGACAGTACCACCCTGTGTTACTGCTTCAGTATAAACATGACCTAGAAAAACAACGCCTCCCATCTTCCCCACTGCCCGGGTGACCTTGGAGCACAGGCCCTGCATAGCCACGCTCCCTCACTGGGATCAGAGTCCACTGTGCTGTGGCAGGAGCACGCTGGCAGCAGCAACAGCGGGTGTCACTGTCAGGTTGCAGTCACCCGCAGCTTTCCAAAGTAGCAGCATCATTTGGTAATGCCAAAGGCTGTAACTTGAACACTGCAAACTGCAGGGCCTCAGCTAGAAGGGAAATAGCGAAGCAGGAAGAATGGCCATCTCTCTACAGATTATGAGAGATAGATTACAGTCAACTGGAAAAAAAAAATCACAGAGCAACAGAGAGGTGGCTGGAAACCTTGGAAAAAAACCCAATTCATCAGAACATCAGTATTTTGAGAGTCCCAGCCAGGAAGCAGGACACAGATACCATGCAGTAAAGTGCTGCCAGACATGTTGGTTATTGATTTTTCTGAAGATCCCACCTGAACTGAATGTGTGGACTGAATCCCAATGAGAGTCCCAGATGGAGTAGGCAATTGTGGAGGCAACGGACTTATTACTCTTTAGGACTCAAGGGACCAAGATACGTTTTTACAAGCAGCTAAAACGAAGAAAGAGATCATATGGGAAGGTGCTAGGCTCCTATTGTTTCCGGACACAAGTCCTATAACCCAGGGCAAAAGGGAAGAATTAACTGTGGTTAAACAAAAAAGAAAAAGAAAGAAAGAAAAAAAAAAAGAAAAGTATTTGAGATATAAAATGTGTCTGCATCAGTTTCTCTGGCTTGCCAAAGTGTACAGTTCACACAGTGAGAAAACCAGCATCTTTGGGGAGCAGAGGCAACAGAAGTTGCTGTCAAAATCATTGGAGACAAAGAAACTCTGCAACTGCTCTCCGCAATGTGCTGGGTCCCCACTGCTCCCCACAGCAGGGAACTGAATACTGGCGCCATGTGGGAGTAGGGGAAAAGCTTATTTCTTTTTCCTTTCTCTTTATTTTATGTCTTGTAGCCTGTGCTACCATGCGAGCATCTGAGCAGTTAAAAGTACCTGCAGCTGCTGCCAGGAGTTTTAGGATAAGCACATCCAGTCCATCACAGAACTGCATCTGGCATTGGTATGGTGCCATTGCTACACAAACACCCCACGTGTGGTTATCTATTTTGGCACTTTCATCCATGTCCTGACTGTGTTTAATGCATAACAAAACAATGTTGGTAATGTCAGAGCCCCCTGGCTTTTGCAGCAGGGATGAGTCCAAGACCCCAGAGAGTGTCTGCTTGGTGCATCCTAAAAATTAGCTTTGACAAATATCAGCCTAAGTGCCCAGAAAGCTTTGGATTTCAGTGTCTGTCCTCCTCTCTGGAAACCTGGGGGTTGTCAAAGAGGAAAAACATGACTGTTCTCCCTTCCCAGGGTACTGTACCTGTGGAGGAATAACCCCAAGTACCAGTAGAGGTCGGGGGATGACCTCCTGGAGAGCAGCTCTGCTGAGAGGAGAGAGAAGGACCTGGCAGTTTTGGCAGGTGATAAGTTTACCATGAGCTGGCAGTGTCCCTGCTGCCAGGAGGGCCAATGATGTCCTGGGGTGCTTTGGGTATAGTGTGGCCAGCAGGTTCAGGGAGGTGATCCTGCCCCTCTACTCGGCCCTAGTGAGGCCACATCTGGAGTGCTGTGTCCAGTTCTGGGCTCCTCAGTACGAGAAAGGCAAGGAGCTGCTGGAGAGAGTCCAGTGGAGGCCATAAAAATGATGAGGGATATGGAGCATCTCTCTCATGAGGAGAGCCTGAGGGAGCTGGGCCTGTTTAGTCTGGAGAAGACTGAGAGGGGATCTCATTAATGCACATAAATATATGAAAAAGCAGGTGCCAAGAGGATGGTGTCAGACTCTTTTCAGTGGTGCCCAGTGAGAGGGTAAGGAGCAATGGCCATAAACTAAAACACAAGAAGTTCTACCTCAACATGAGAAAGAATTTCTTTACATTGAGGTGGCAGAGCCCTGGAACAGGCTGCCCAGAGAGATTGTGGATCTCCTCTCTGGAGACATTCAAAACCTACCTGGACACATTCCTGCACAACCTGTGACTCTGCCTTAGTGGGGGGTTAGACTGGATGATCTCCAGAGGTTTCTTTCAGACCTAACGATTCTGTAATTCTGTGATTCCCTCTGACTGCGAGGGAGCCTGAGGGCCACTGGTGGCTCTTTGCCCCTCAAGAGCATGGCCTGGGCTCTCAGGGGAGATAAAAGTCTAAGGAAAAGGTCTTTATGAAGCTGAACAGGTGGTAGGTGGAAGGCCACAGAGAAATTGCTTGCAAACATCCCATTCTCTGGCAATAGCTCTCCTGGGCAAGGCAGCTGGACACTGTGGGTTGCAGGAGCAGCACAGGGCTTCTGCCTCCTGGGTGCCCAGGTGCTCCTGGTAATGACTCTGCTGCTGGCTGCGTGCAGCATCCCTCAAAGCCACCATGCCTGAGCTGCTGGCTGGACCCCCTGCATGTAAGGAGGACTGCTTCAGCTGCTTTTATTTTATGCGTCTCCATCCCTCTCCTGGCATTTCTCCTTACATGCACAAGCACGGCTTAAAGCCTGCCGAGAGGTTTGCCACCCCAGTAGCTGCTGCTTCTGAAAACACCCCAGGAACCACTAACCCTCCCTTACCCTTTCTCTCCTCCATACATCCTGCTCCTCCTCACGGCCAGAAACAGGCCGTTTTTTGATGCTGATTGTGCAGATGTTCCTGCCTGCAATAGTAGTGCTCCATCATTAGGGGCTGGACTCACGCCCCCACTTCATGTGAATACTTTCAAATGTGTAGAACCAAAGTAGGAAGAGAGCCACTTGCTAATAATATCCATTGAAGTACACTGGCATTTGACTGCCTACTGCTTAATCCTTTCATTTTCTTCCACAAATGAGATTTGCTGCTGTAGCCCAGATTACAGTGCAGCAATGAGTGAGGAAGGGAGCTCCCACATGCAAAGAGAGGCTTAGCCAGAAAATAAACAAACAAATCAAATAAATAAAACGCCATCCCACATTAGATGAAGTTGTACTGCCACCTCAGGTTGCCATCTGTTTCTACTTTGATTCCAGTGTTTCTTTCAACCATTTTGTCTACTGCTTATGAGTTCAGCTGGCGGCTGTTGTTTCTAAACACAGTGGGGCCCCAGGAGAACCACAGTGCCCCATTCTCCTGGTCCCAGATCCTGGGATATAATCTAGGATAGAAAGAGAGAAAGAAGGAAGAAGATAATGAGAAAGTGAAAGAACAAAAGATGAAAGAGATATAAAAAGAAAGAGAGAAGAGAGAAGAAAGAAAAAAGAAAGAGGAAAGAAATAGAGATCCTTCCCGCTATCCTACATTCTGCTAATCTTTTTCTCTTTCTTTTTAAAACAGCTCTTCAGTTTGGAGGGATATTAAAAATAGAAGAGTGTTAGATTTGGCAATAAATTAATGTCCAGATGAAGGGAAAACAATTACAAATTGGAAACAGATTTATTCACACTCAGTGTATTAATGAAAACGTAAAAAAAAAGCTAAACTGGGTATACTGTGTGGAAAAAAATAATGGCCCAGCAGGTCTACTTTTTATTAACAACTCATCAGTAAGCAGGTTGTAATTCATAACAAAGAATTTACCCCAAGGAACACCACAGGACTGTGAGCTTTTTAGTTTCCTAAGAAAATACATATGTTGTTCCACTTGGTTTCCTTTCAATAAAACCCACCAGTTAGCACTTCATTTTCGAGCTGTTCTGACAAATCAGGTGAGTTAGCTTTGTAGAAAAAACAGAAGCCAACTTTTCAGCTGAGAATTTTAGGGAATTTTTTAATAACTTAAATAAATTTCCCAAACGGCAAGGAAGTATGATAAAAGGCTGTGAAATGAGTTTGTTTGGAACAGCTTGAAAGAATTTTTCTTTTAATTTGCTTCATTAATTTTTCCTGAGGAAATATTTAGGGATACATCCCTTACTGCTAAGGTATGTGTTTGAGACAAAAGGAATTTTTATGATTTTTGTTGTGTTTTTATAGTGTCTTGAAACCTGATTAAAGATACTGATGAAAACCTGCCCACTGGTTTGCAGCTATGTGCAAGGCCTGAAGGAGATTGAGGCGCCAAGAAATCAGTTTTGTGAAGGTCACTCTAATAGGATGGATCTCTTATGACATAAACTCCTGTATTGTTTCCTTCAGCTGCCCTTGTCACCTACATACAGAAAAGTCCTCCTGAAGGAAGAAAATAATCAAGAAGGCAAGTAGGAAACCAGAGAGAATTATATTAAATGAAAAGAAAGAAAAAGTAACTGAGGTGCAAAATTGGTACAGATTTAAATAAATCACTCCAGTTTAAATTGCTACAGTGCAGTGCTGGTCATGACATGCACCATGTCCAGCCTGGGCTCAGTAACAGACCTGCCACAAGTGCCAGGGCCTCCCTCCTGGCTGCACCAGTGCCTGTTATACCTGAAAAGAATTCTCCATTAAGTCATTTTCCAGAAAGAAAAGAGCAAATTTCCCCATATTTTGCCAGCCTTTCTGCATGGTTTGGTAGAGCAGAGATCTAGTGGAAGGCTCCAAGAGATCACGGAGAGCTTTCCTATCAACCTATCAGTTAATATACATTGCTTATCAAACATCACTGAAGGATATGGAGCTACCTGCTCCAGGATTTCCTAGCATTATACTGAAATATAATTTGAGATGCAGAGGAAACTGTGTTCCTAGTTATTTATCATTTTTGAGTTGATTAGAGAGAAGCACTGAAAAAACAAGGACTATTAAGGAGCCCAGAACTTACATGGAAAGACTGCTTATAGCTGACAAGATATTTACACTGAGTAAAATGCAACTGAAAATTAATTTTAAACCTTCTCCAAAAGGAGAAATAATTGTAATTGAGAGTCAACTGTTTCTCTTGCATCTGCTGTGTCTCTGATGACCATCACTCCCTTGGGTACAAAGTTCTCAGTGGAAGAGATGTGCACAATTACTCGTTTCAGAAACAGTGAGACGTGGGAGTGTGCTGGTTCATGTGTCACTACCGTAACTATGTATGTTCCAGAAGCACGTACATCAAGTGGCAAAAGTCTCTGTGACACACATTTAGATTATAAAGCTCATATGAATAAACCCAGGAAGGTTCTCAGGCCCAGCTGTAATCTTTTAGTACGACTGACTCTCCATACAGCTTTTAAAAGCAGTTTAAAGTGGTAAAGACTGTGTCTGAAGATAATACTAGAATGTTTCTAAGGCAGAACCCTTAGGTCTTTACCTCCAGACCCACTTTGCAGGATCCAGCTGCAGAGAAGAACCAGCCCATCTGTCAAAAGCAACCTATCACTGTGACTGTTGGGCTGGAGTAGGATGTGGACATTGACATTTCCAAAGCAATTCATCAGAGAAATGCTGGTCAGGCAAGTGGTTAATGCTCAGAGACCTCTGCAGTGACATACGAATGGAAACAACCTCCTCCCTCTTCCATTTCAATAGATACAGACCACGGTATCCTCCATAATTAGAGACAGTGTAAGTGCTCAAGGATGCAGCTCATAGCTTGGAAAGTGTAGGCAGCTGAAGCATTTAGGCACATGAAATCACTGCAAGATTAAAATACTTATTGTGTTCATCCGTTTTCAGCCAATCTCCAATTTGTAATCTGTCCAGAAAGAAATGAGATCATATTTCTGCTACTCAAATTATTTTGCTATCTGCCAAAGAATGCTTCTGGGAAGGGTTATTCTTCCCAGCAGAAATGTAGGAAATAAGTTGGAAAACATTAATTCATATTAATAAAAAAGGCCTGTGAAGACAACAGCTGTTTGATCCTTAGATAAACTGTAGACAGTTTTCACTATTTAAGTCATCATGAGTGATGTACTGTAGGCTTAGAGAGAAAAAAGGAGCCAAGAAAAAGAGGAGAGAAAAGAAAAAATTCTGGAGAAAATATTTACTTGCATACTTTTCCTAGGAAAATAGAAATGTAGCTAATGAAACAGACTTGTTTAGATACTCCGTAGCACTCCCCGAGGGATCTGCAGGAGATACTTTCCACCTACTCCTAAGCTTGCTTCAGCAGTCATGGCTGGGGTTCTGAGGTGAGACCCTCGTGGGCAGGGGCTTTGCAGGCATGAATTAGTTTCAATTTTCCTGTCACCTGAGAGGAGCTGTAGGTGCCTCTCAAGGTGGACAGTGCTTTTGGGCAGACCTTCACATCCCTTCCTCTGCTGCAGCATCTTTCCCTGTTCCCAGAGGACACTCCTCAGAGGCTACAATTCGGATATAGGTGACTCTAAAACAAGAAGTATGCTGAAAAAGAAAACAGATTGGATTGCTCTGGTTACCTCATTGTCTGGATGTCTCATACATCCTAAGTTTATATCAAATGCAAAAATTCCAGCTTGAGGGTTGTTTTTTCCCCATAATTAATATTTATTCCCTGAAGTCCCCATGCAACCCCCTTTCCTGAGTGCTTGGCAGGTGCTGGGGTTCACTGCAGATGCTCACACAGGGTTGGACCAGGTGTCGTGAGGAAGCCTTTGGGAGGCCTGTTGATAAGGGTTTGTCAGTGGAACAGACACCTCACTGTGGCTCCCTTTTACAAGCTTCTTAAACTAGCTTCTAAACTAGCTTTTAACAAAGAAAATGTGTCAAAGTACCAATAAAACTGCTCTAATAAGCCCTCCATAGCAAACTCCTAATTGAAGCTCATAAAGAGAGCTCTAAACAGTACTTAAAGTGCAAAGAAAACATATTGGTCCTCAATGCAAACAAGTAGATGTGGTGCTGATGCTTTTTATTTGACCAACATGAAAGCTGCAGAACACAAAAATGTAGGTGTGGGATGTGTGTGGTTAGAAAGCTGGTTATTGGGCTTACAGGCAGGTTTAAAACCTCTCCTTCAACAAACAGGCAGTTCAGCTCCAGCGCATTCAACCTGCCCAGAAAGTTGTACAAATGCCTATTTCACTTGCACCCTTTCCCACACACATGGATATACCTGCAAAGGCAGGGCAGAGCATGCACGCATTTCATTGACTGCTTACTGATTTGTTTTTGTATTTCAACTACTGCAAATTAGGCTTCTCCTCTCAGTGCTCCTGTGCCACAGTTTAGGCTCTCCGTATCAGCACAGAAACTGGAATTACTGTGCATCCCACTGAGGTCATGCAGTGACTCTTGGTGACTCCTGCTGAAAGCATCTGGAGGGCTTCTAACAGTCCACTTTGAGAGCTCCCCCATGAGTGACAATGGTAAGCCTCCTCCAAATCTACAGGTTTCCCTGTGGCCAAAGGGAAAAGAAGCACAGATGTTAAAGAGGAGGGAGACGGAAAGGAAAATACATTTGAGAATGGTGTAGCTTGGGAGAGAATATAGCACTCATGGCAACCCATCTCACCTCACTGCAACTCCTGCCCCATGAAGAAGCAAAATTAAAATACATTTGCCTCCTAGTTGTATATCAAGCTATGAGCTCTACAGAATGATTTTCCCAACAAAAAGCAATTTCCTTGCTCCTCCAGTTGCTGGAGCTCTGGTTCCCACTGAAGGCAATAACATTATGATGGCATGGTTATCAAATGTCCTGTTGGACAGGACACACACCAGGGCAGGTAGCACTAAAGCACGTCAGGGAGCCCCAGGCATGCCTACAGTCTGCACGGCCCGTGGCTTCCCTGGCTGGTAGTGGGAGGCAGACGGAGCAGCTGGGCAGCCACATGTGGAGGGGAGCGGGGATGGGAGTCAGTCTGGTGGGGGCAGGGAGAGCTAAAAATACCATGGGATGAAATTTTGGGATCAAAGGAGAGGAAATAATAGACTTTGAAGACGAGGAAGGAGGGAAAAGGAAGACTTAGAGGACACCATTAAAGTAAAAGTCTTTTGAAAAAGCACTCAAGCCTTCTACAGCATATTTGGGCTGTGAGGCCGATATACCTGGTGGTGGTGTCTCCTGATCTCCGCCTTCCTCAAGCTCTTTTCAAGGAAGAGCTGCATTAAAATCCATTGTGCTGCTGATGAAACACTTTGTTGTTTTGCCTCAAGTAATTCACTGGTTTCCACAAAAACTAAAGGCATTTTTTATAGGCAAAAGCTGTCATTTCTCTGTGCTAAGCTGTTTCTGCCATAAAAAAGGTGTGACTTCACTTCCTGCACATGTGTGAAAATTTAGGATGTGTTCCAGTATAAAAGAACATGTTGCCACATGAAAAGCTGTGTTTTTAACAGCATTTGCAAAATCTCACCCTTGACCAAATCTGTCAGTTTTCCCAGAATCTTGAAGACCAGACCAAGACTTGGTTTTCTGTGAGTGCACAGAAGTGTTGTAATACTGCAGTGATGGGAAAAACAAAGAAGATGGAAAAGGAGAAAGAAAAATAAGAAGAAAACGGAAAGAAGAGAAAAGAAAAAGAAAAAGAAGAAGAAGAAGAAGAAGAAGAAGAAGAAGAAGAAGAAGAAGAAGAAGAAGAAGAAGAAGAAAAAGAAGAAGAAGAAGAAAAAGAAGAAGAAGAAGAAGAAGAAGAAGAAAAAGAAAAAGAAAAAGAAAAAGAAAAAGAAAAAGAAAAAGAAAAAGAAAAAGAAAAAGAAAAAGAAAAAGAAAAAGAAAAAGAAAAAGAAAAAGAAAAAGAAAAAGAAAAAGAAAAAGAAAAAGAAAAAGAAGAAAAAGAAAAAGAAAAAAAGAAAAAGCCCCATATATGCAGAGACTTGACACAATTGTAAGTGTGTAATTTACAAAGACTTTCAGTGGTGTAAAGAGCATCTGCCTCAGATGAGGCTGTTGTCCTGGAAGATTAAGACTCCCTTACCCTCCATTCAGCAGGAAAGGGGAGCCTTGAGACCTCGTGGGACTGTGTTAAGCTGGAGGAGGGGAGGACTTCTCCCCTGAGGCACATTGCCCACCTAAGGGATGCTGCAGACTTCCTGTTGCACCCAGAACCTGGAGGAGAGAATGGCAGGTTCAAGTGGATGATGGCAAGACAAACAAATCTGAAAGTTTCCCTAAAATCAGTCCCATACTTCTTGTGAGGTTGGACTCAAAAGTCTCTCCATGTACTGAGATTCTACAGGCTAAATAAGACTGGGATGCATCACGTGGAATAGGGTTAAGAGAAGAAATGGTTGATGAAAGCTCTCAGGCCATCAGTACATCCTATGAAATCATCATAATACCAAAATAGTTTCTCATTTTCAGCTACAAGTCTAGAAATATTAAAATACAAAAGGTTGATAAAATTATTTGACTACTGAAAATGGAACACTTCTGAAGCAGAGAATCTAATGCAGCTGTTTTCTCCACATTGAGTAAAAAAAAGAAAAAAGTAAAATGGGAATTTTAGACATTTATTTACCCCAAAGTAACCTTGTTCTGTGTGGTACCCATGTTCTACATAGGGCCTGCAGTATATTCTTTAGTGTCTTGCTACCACTCAGATGTACTCAATAATGGTTTATAATGCTTCAATGGGAAGTTTAAGAAATTATTTAAAACACTATCAAAGGGCCAAGGCACTGCAATGAAATTCACCAAAATCAGCAAGAAATGCTCCTTTTCAGTTGAAATTGTGAGTCCTAATAAAAACTAAAGTCAATAGAGAGCTTTGGATCAAGCTGTGAATCAGCTCTTCAAAAGAGGTGCAGAACAGTGAGTTAGTCTAGGGCTGAAGTCAATTAGGCCCACTCAGGCTTGGTCAGTTAGTCATTCTTTTGATCTCTCAATCTATCAGAAAAGAAAAAAAAATGTTCATTTTTACTCAATTCTTTAGCTACAGGGAAGGGGGATCCTCTCTTAGTGTTGAAGCAGGAAAACTTCTCTGGACTTCATTTTCTTTTCTGTCTCACACATTATTAGGCTTTCTGCAAGAAGGCAAGTTTGCAGATGCTCAGATGGAATACTGAAGAACAGGTTCCTGAAAGGCACTGGGAACAGAGCTTCAGAATATTAAAGGAGAATAATCTGATATTAAACCAGCATCAGATACATGTGAAATGGCACTGGGCTGGGCTCAGTGATGAGGCACCTAAACTTTAACACACAGCAGCCAGTGAGCTCACATCCTCAGCAAATACACTTGGAGAATGAGCTGGGATGGGTCCAATTTAAAAAAAAAACAACACAAAAACGTTGCATAAACAGGCTGAGCTGTATAAATGGAAATGACACAGGGAAGAGCATGAAGAAGTGGGTCCAAAGGAAAGGTACAGGATTGCCCTGATGAGCCCTCGGGGTTCATGTCTTCAGGTACAGTCAAGAAAACCACCCCAGCTCCTCAGGGAAACTCTCTCTACCAAAGTAAAAGTAATTAACTCCGATTTTGCAGGTGGAATATTGAATATTTTTAACAGAGTTGTCTTTATCCTACTAGGTAAGTACTTTTATCCTGTAAGTTAGTCTTATCCTATGAGAGAATAAAGGAGTTATCCTGCCATTGTTAAATTAATGGAAGTGCCCAAGCAGAACTGCTATTTTAGACTAGCCAATTCTGCATGCTTAGACAAGGTCTAAGACCTTTAATAGACAAAATCAACATAAATGTGTTTCCCAAAGTAGAGCTAAAGCAGATTCAAAGATTATTTATGGTAATGGACATAGAATTTTGCATTAGGACACAAAGTACAGTCTGCCTCACTGAAACTGTTGGTAGAACTACAGAATAATTTCCTGTACCTTGGCATAGTTGTGTGTAGTCAAAACCACACGGACCTGTAACTTCAGACCACAGCTCTCCCTGTGGAGAACAAAGCACTGGATGTCTTGAGGATGGCATCAATACAATATTGAAGGCTTGAGCTGCTGGATACAAGCCAAAGAACATAAATTAAGAAACACTTTACTGTTCAAATATGTTGGAAACTGTATGCAGAGCTGACCCTTTCTAGGGTGATTTGAAAAGCACATGGTTTTAGATTATTTTGGTGGATTAGGTATTTCACTGAACTGTCTGTTTTAGCAGGTTCTAATTAAATTTCAAAGAATAAAATTCTACCATGTTTTTAAATATTTTAAATATTTGTGTATCGTGGGATAAACGAAACAACTCATAAAGTGAAAACTTGGCCCTACTGAAATCAGTAGGAGTTTTCCTTTTGGAAATCCATGTTGACTTCTAGAATGGCAGAATTTTATCCTTGAGAAAATGCTTCTATATTGAACAAACATGGTATGACTTTTCTTTTCTTTGTTCCAATAAATATGTTTCATATGGGGTCCTTTAGAACAGAGGAGACAGAAGCCACATTACCACAATAAGGTTTCCATATTCCTTCCCCATACAATTTGTTGTAGGAAAGCTGTCACACCGTATCTGTTGAACCTGACAGTCTTATCATTCATGTTTTATCTCTGTGTGCACCCAACCCTGACAGACTTGATGTATTATACAGATGACCCTACTAAACTGCAGTTAATGTATCAATTTTTGGATAAGCAAGAGCTGGTATAGTTGCAGTGGGCTGGTTGCTAATGCAAATGTTCATTCTTCAAACACGTGTTTGTGTTTCCTCACTGACAATGAATACCTTGCCAGAAGCCAAACAGAAAGGAGAGGAAGGCACAGGCACAGGAAGGTGGTTAAACCACTTTGTAACAGCAAATTGGCCATGGCCCTGCTACCCCTCCAGCTGTGCCCTGCAGGATGCTCCCAGGGCATCCCCTGCAGGATGTGGTGGGCTGGGTGAAGGGGTGGCTGGCTGCCAGCTGAAATGGCCCCCTTGTCCTTTCCCCCATAGTGTCAGTCACAGGGGCCAGCCTTGCACCAGCAAAAGAATGCCACCTTCCCTGCTGAGATAGCAATCACTTGTGTCCTTGTCACCTGCACTTTACCACTCCAAAAAGACATTTTACCAGGTCAGTTGTCATTTACCAGCAAATGAGAGGCCAGTGAGATTGTCTAACAGCACTCTGCCCAAATTCATCTGCAGACATATTCCTTTACATTGAAGAAATCTTGTATCTTCTGACTTGTGTGCCAAAAACGTTGCTGATCGCTTATCTCCCTGGGATAACTTTGGAATACTATCAGGAGAGTGCTGGGTTTCCTGTGATCTGACCTGATGCCATAGGACTTGGCTGCACGATTCCCACTGTCTTTGTTCAAACCCTTATGACGCTGCTGAGGTCAGAGAATCCAAGGAGCACATCTCTAGTGCTCCTAGGACCAGCTGTACACAATAACTTCAGTACACAACCTCCCACCGTTTGACTCTGGAGGTCTGAGCCCAAAAGTCATTACCTCTGAACTGCACTTGACTGCCCATCCATCCCCTTGGAGACCATGATGTCTTTGTGTACCAATATTTCCTGCAGATAAAACCACTGGGCATCCAAGAGCCTGCTGCTAAAGGCAGTGGGAAGAAAGAACAGTCCCTGCTCTGCTACTAGGGAGCAAATTTCTCCTCATTAAGTAAAAGATTTCTCACCCATCTGTGTTGGGGGATGCAGATGTCCCCCTCTAAACTGTTGTATGAGTAGAAGGCAGGAAAGTTTCTCACTAATGTGACAGCCTGGCAGGCAGAGCAGGTAGCCCACATGCCAGGAGCACACAAAGAGCTGCTAACTGGACTGAGCAGCTGAACCTGCAGCTCCTGAGTCCTCTCACCATGAGGGGCAGAGATGGTCAAGCTTCTCATCTGGAAACAGAAAGGCTATCTCCAGCACTGCTCCAGGGAAAAGGTAGTGTTGCATATTTCAATATTCAGCTGAAGCTTTTCAGTGCTCCTGGAAAATTGAACTGTGGTGGAAAAAACTAGTTAAAAGCACCAACAATTATTCAAAACCCGAGAGAAGGCAGTTCTCTTTTTTCTTCTCTCTTTTTCTACTACTTCCAGTCCAGAATTGCTTCTGAGCTTGTAATAGTGTATTAACTGGTGGCAGACACAGCTGTTAGCACCGTCAGAGCAGCTGCCACTTTGCAAATGTCCACATTTGCAGGAGTTAGTGCAGAAACATCTCCCCACCCCTGATCTTATAGTTGTCCTGACAGGTGGAATTGAAATAAGAAAGCAGCCTATGCCATTTGTAAAATAAATGTCTGTCTTTTCTGTTGCAAGCTGTACTTCCACTGAGGGTTTTCTCAATATGCACATTTCCTAAAAGTTACCATACTGCAGACTGACATTACTGCATCAGCAGAAGTCTCTGCACAGAGTCAGTCTCAGAAGCAGCAGAAGTGGGAACTCACTTTTGCCGGCCTCTGGGGAGGGAGCTGTTCCATGAATTTTGTACATATAGAAGTTGTTGAGAAGCCCTCTTGCAACATCAATGCCTTTCCCATAGGCATTGGAGTAACCACTTCCTTTCTTCTAGTTTGCAGCTGCCTGTTTAACTCAAGACAGAGAGCAGAGATTAAGACCAGCTTAATAGGAGAGAACACCTGGAGCAAAGCCTGTTAGCAGCTCCTGCATCCCCAGGAACAACTCTGTGAAATGAAAAAGCCATGGCAAGGTCCATTCCTTTGACAGGGAACAGTGACATGATCCTAATTGCGATGGGGAATGGAGTGACCCTCCTGGTCTGCTCCACAGAGAGCTTGACCACTATAAATTTTTATTCCTGTGGCATTTTGCTTTCCTGTGCTCGGAAGGTTCTGCATTTGTTGACTTTGTGTCAGCTGATTAATTGGGTATTAGCAATGCTTTGGGTGAAATCCTGGTCCTGCCAAGCAGGAGGGGAATTACGCCAATGAATAAACTCAGAGCTTTAAATTGAATTTCCAACCTTTTACTTTATATATGACAGCCAGTGTGACAGGACCTCAGGGTAATTCACAAATAGGAATGCACTTCCTAATTGTTGCCCCCATCTATGGATATGCTAGATATAGTTCACATATTGAAAAAAGAGGAATAGTTTTCCTTGGATGTGAAGATTATATGACAATGTGCAATGCAGTGTGGAAAAGTCCTTGGCTACCTTCTGCAGGAAGTATGTGTTATGTTATTTATTTTTCAGGGATATGAAAATAGAGCCTAGACCAGGGAGAGCCAGGGCTGCCGCTTTTGTTTGGGCTTGAGTCAGACCTGGCGGGCACACTGGCGAGGACTTGCTCTGTCTAATTTCAGTAGCCAAGCTGATGCATGATACGCTTCCTTTGGCAGCGAGGTCACATTTTTCTGCTTCCCTCTACGTGCAACTGTTCATTTCTGCATCCTGTTTGCCAGCCCTTACCTGAAAAGGCAAGTATGCATGTGGGGACTATGCGTGTGTTAGACTGAAAACAAAAATGACCTTCTCCTGGAAAAGATGTGTTGGTATTTTTTTTAGCCTGGATTGTTATTGTTATTTTGGTTACAGCATGGCTCCCCCCGGCCGGCCCCACTGCCAGGGCAACGAGTTGGGAATGGGGAGCAGAAGAGAGCAGCCAGGAACTGCTTTTGTTGCCTCTTTCTGCCAGAGAAAATGTACCCTGAACTGCCTGCAGGCAGGGAAACACCTCGTAACTACCTGCTGCAGAGCAGGGACTGGGGATGAGAAGCTGCACATAGCAAAGGCAAAGATGATGAGGGATAAAACATCCCTAGCTTTCCTGAGTACAGAAAATACAGAGTGAGCCTTAACACTGCCTACCTCATTCAAGTATCCTCAAACATCACAGCCTTGGTTGGGAGAAAATTAAAGACATGCTGGGTACAGTCCCCCACATCACAGCTCAGGAGCAGAGACCCCCAGCTGCTGGCACCCTGGTCACACACAGTACTGCCCATCTTGCCCGTGGGGTGTGAGGAGGGACCCAGCCCTTTCACTCACTGTACCATGTCCTTGGGCAGCAGAGGCAGCCTTTATGCAGAGAACACGGGAGGCTGTGCAGGAGAGGGGCAGCCAGCTGGTCCCTAGGGTGTCACAGGAGCAGCCTGGGCAGTACAGAAAGCCCTGGGGCACCTGCAAGTGTTCACTTCCCAGTCTTAGAAGATGTGATGGCAATATTGACCATCCATGATGCTGAATGTCACCCGCTCCAAAACCACCAAACACAGGAGTATTTTATATTCCTGCTCCTCCCGTTCTGGCAGCCATGGCACAGTGCTGGAAAAGTGTTTTCACCTTTTTGCCTTTCAGGTGGCTCTTGCTGCACTCAGGCCGGCTGCCAGCAATGCCCACTGGCAATGTTCAGCAGGGGTGCTTGCACTGCATGCCCACAGCTGGTGGGGGGGAGTGGGGCTGGATCTGCCCCTCATCCAGAAGCAGCAGCGTGGGGCAACTCTATCACTTCCCTGAAGTCCACTCAGCTTGCTGTTGCTATTAGGCAGAATCCAAGGTACTAAATGTGATATATAGATCCTGAATGTTTTTAGTGCTGGCTATCTTTCCCAAGGTGTGAGTTCTTAGGATTTTTCATAGGGATTACAGCACTAGCAGAGAATTTAGCAGAGAGTGAGAGAGCATTATATTGTGAACGACTGAGTTTCTGTTCAACTAGCTATGCCCATTTTATTCCTAAGGGACCGGTGATCTGTGGCAGAGATGACTGAGAAGCCACTTCAGGGACTGAGAAGAGCACTGATGTTAGCCTGACAGGTTATGAATAAATAATGTCAGTATCCCCAACAAGGCACTGCCAAGGGAGACACTGGACCACACTTGTTTTTCCAGCTTTCCTGATCAGAGCAATAAACACACCAGCTGCTAATAAGGTTGGTGGGGCTTTCTGTGAGAGCAACACTCCCACTCAGAAAGATGCAGTTGTTCAGGGTGGCATGGAAGGAGTAAAAGTAGTCATCAGGGAGCCCTTCAGCTCTACTCACTAGTTAAACCCCAATGATGCAACGTTAAGCACATGCCTAAAGGATAATTTAAAGAATAGGGCCCCATAATACTTGCATTTATTTCTTTAAGCCGGATCTTCTATAAATCTTCATCACTCTAAAAATGACTACTCAGCTAGGCTCCAGAAATGTACACAGTTTCTTCTAATTGCCTTCCTTCATTGCTTATTAGAAATAATCGCATCTACATTTTCAATCAATGACCTGTGATTTTATTTTGACCAGGTTTCTTCTTTCACCCGAGGGTTTCCTTTTGCTGTTGTGTTCCAAGATAGCTTCCCCCTGGAGTTTGAAATTATGGGACTGTTCTTCCAATTACTGCATGAACTTAGGTTTCTAAAATTCAAAAATGTTTGTACTCGATGAGTTTGACAGGCAAGCAAAACCTGGGTCAAAAAGAAAAAAAAAATACAAAAGAAAAAAAAAGAAAAAAAGTGAAATAACAGCAAGACAACAGTTTCATAAATTTGGAAAGATGGTTTCTTGCCAGTTTGTTTTTATTAACTGTTATATAGGAAATGAGGCTCAAAGTATTGAAAAGATGGTGGGAGAGCAGGATCAGGTAAACAGATTGCAAAGCCACCCCAGAAAAGTTTAAATTGGTCCATTGAAGAATCAGGCTTCACATGCCTGAGAATCAATAACCAAGAATCACCAGTGGCTATAAAAGCGCTCACAACTAACCAATAACAACCGGTAATGACCACTTGACTTCTTTTTTTCTTCCCACCATAAAACACTCAGAAAGAAACAAAGAAAAAAAACACATATGAGTTCATGTTGTCAGAAGTCTGTAAGAGTTTCTGCCAGTCAGACCAGTGCTTTGTTGGCTTTCCCTTGAAATGCTAGACCTGTTGGCATGACCAGACTTGCAAGTACTCCCAGAGCAACAAGTACAGGAGATATTGAAGGGTACTGCCACTGACAACTATATAAACAACACACTTGAAAGTAAAACAGACCTGAGGTGGTTTGGGAGGGAGAAGCCATTGGTGAAATCTGTCTTTCTGTTTGGGTTTTGTTACTATGGTTTTAGGACTAGTTATAGTAGTTGGTCATCTAATATCTTCCACAGAAAGTGCTTATTTTCCAGTTAAATTTTCCCTTTGATTTCCTTGTAAACCATCCTCGGCCCTCCCAATCACACCCTAATAATCTTGCATCATGTGCACATTAATCCTACTTTCTGTACTCATTTCACAGATTTTTCATTTGAAATTACAAGTGATTGTTTTGTTGCTCCGAATTTTAATTTTTCACCTGAAAAAAAATCTATATGAATTTTCTATATGCTATAAATAACAAAATATATTCTCAGATTGAATAACAGGGTTATAATTCAATCTTGGAGCTTTTCTGCCATTCATAAAACCTCAAGTTGTACCCTGGTGGCTCCCCATGTCAGTAGAAGACCATGATTGAATTCTACCCATGCCGTCAATCAGGGACCACATATTACTGAGGGTATTTCTATAAACAACAGGTTTTGAATGCCCTGAAATATAAGGCAGTGACAGAGGAAGTAGGATGTAAGTCATAATGAAGATGGTTATTTTTTAATATATTTAATGAGACTGTGGCATGGCTTGTGGTTTTTCTTTTTTCTTTTTCTTCTTGGGGAAGTAAATCATGACCTGCACATACAGAAATCATATGTTGTAGATAAGCAAATGCTTTTCAGTTCACTATCAACAGAGGAATTAGCAGAGGAGGGAAGGAAGGAAGGAAGGAAGGAAG
>VXAD01011639.1:266202-475511 GCA_013399195.1 Dicrurus megarhynchus | reverse complement strand
AAGGAAGGAAGGAAGGAAGGAAGGAAGGAAGGAAGGAAGGAAGGAAGGAAGGTAGGTTAGCAATTGAGTTGTTTAATTAATTAAGCTCTAGTTTTCTGTTACAAAAATATCTCAGTAGAATTACAAACAGGAGGGCCCTGAGATGCCTGTTTGTTGTTCAAGGTAACAAACATTGTTGCACATCTTTCTAGTTTTCACTGCCTGCTCTGTGTTGAGTCCCCACGTCAGCAGGCAGATTTCAGGGGGACAATATCTGTAATGGGCTATTGTAGGGAGAACTGGTCAAGCACTGTCAGATATTTCACAGAATAACAGGAAATGCTGAGTTGGAAGGGACCCACAAGGATCATCAAATCCAGCTCCTGGCCCTGCACAGCGCTATGCCCAGGAGTCACACCAGGTGCCTGAGGGCATTGTCCAAGTGCTTCTTGAGCTCTGTCAGGCTTGGTGCTGTGACCACTTCCCTGGGGAGGCTGTTCCAGTGCCCAACCATCCTCTGGGTAAAGAGCCTTTTCCTGATATCCAGCCTAAACCTCCCCTGACACAACTTCAGGTCGTTCCCTTGGATCCTGTCACTGGTCAGCACAGAGAAGAGATCAGTGTCTGCCCCTCCTGTTCCCCTCACAAGGAAGTTGTAACTGCAGTGAGGCCTCCCCTCAGTCTCTTGAAAGCAGGAACATGCCCTGTGATGCACAAGTGAGTCCATCGCTGAAACTTCAAATGTCAGGGCCTTTATAGAAGCATCTCAATGATTCACAAGCCACATGGGTTTTCATTTGAAAGCCCTCCTTATTTTTATAGTGACAAAGAAGATTCACAGTTGTGTTGGGGCAGGGCTGTTTTTAGGAGATTCACTGGAAGATTGTCAGATGATTCTTTGAAATATAATCTGAGACGTCTTTCTGGGAGCAGAACTATTGCACTCTTGGTACTTAGCAACCTAACTTCAATTTGGTATTGTGATATAAAGACACATTCCTTTGTTTTAGTTAGTTTGCCCAGGAAAAAAAAAATCATACTCTTTCTGTGGCCTTCAGAAGTGACCTGGTCCTTTTTCAGGATATAATAAAGGAAATAATTAAAGTCCTGGGAAAGGTTTGTTATGGAATCACTGTTTCTCTAGAGCCAGATCAAGTAATAAAGTATTTTACTAGGATACAAAAGGCCCTGGTAATTTAAGAGAGGAGCAAACTTTTTTCCAATATAGTTTCAGATTATATCATCTCTCAGGAATCCTTTGTGACTGGTCTTCTATTTAAAGAGAAATAGCCCCAAAATAATAGGATACTTGACCCCCAATTATAAATTGTTCTACTGTCATAGTCAGTACTATTTTTTATTACTGCTCATGTTTTTTTAATTTCTCTTTCAAATAAATCTAGTCTTTCCACTGTTTTCACCAAACATGGGCCAAAAGAATCATTTTTTTGATTCCAAATCCCGAAAACCTGATGTCTCAGGAGCCGGTTCCACAAACTCTTCCTCTGTGTTATTTTTAATCTTGGGAAAAAGGATCTCTGGCAACAGCCAAATCTTCTGTTTCCTGGGGTAAGTATCCTCCCTCGGTAGATCCCTACCCCTGCAGAGAACTTTCAGTTACTTTTCTGTGTTTCTGGAAAGGATTGCAGCAGATTTTTTTTTTTTCTGAGAGCTTTGTCAAACCTGTAAGATATGGCCCGAGCTCTACTGTCACATGGGTACATGTATTTATTTGTCTGACATTGCTGACCATATTTATGAGACAGGCAGCAAGAAAAATGTCACAAGAAGTTTGTGAGAGCGTTTTGCCTGAGGCCACCCATCCCCTATAGCTCCCTCCCAGTCTCCCAGTTACACTTACCTTCCATATGGCAACACAGATCCAGGCCTTAAAACAGGTATTTTGGGGAGGGGACTGCCTTAAATGTAAGCTCTTTGGCTTATTTCTCTGCAGCATTAACAGCTCAAATCATCCATTTGTTGGATGTCTGAGCCAATGATGGTATGAAAGCTGTAATCATGACGTGCACCTAAACCTAACATAGCAACATGGTCTAAATACCAGCTAGACCAGCTTCAGCTGGTAAATAGGATGACTTCAGTACAGCACAGTATTAATGCAACAATTATTGCTTGTGGTCCAGGTATTATTCTGTGTAATTCCCTTATTCAGCAGCATAATTGTGTGTCCTGCATCATGGACCAGCTGCTTCTGTTTCTGCAATACCCATAAAATGTCAAGGAATTTCCTAATGTAAAAGATAGGCATTGACTTTTTTCCCCAAATCTTTTATGTTATAAAATAATCATATTCACTTAATTTTAGCTATGGTTGCTTTCTTCACCTGCAAAAGAAGAGATGTAGGTTTCTGTTCTCAGGTGTAAATGGAGGGCTGAACCAAGGCCTGTCCCCAGGCAGCTGGGGAAATGCTCATGTTGAGAAAAACACACATTGGGCCTCCTCAAGAAAGATTAGAGAGTAAATCCTGTGTCCTGTAAACCAATTCTCAAGTTGGACATCACCAAGTAAAGCAGCTCAGAGCACGCTGCCTTTCAAGAGGAAAAATCATAGAGTCTCATATTTAGTTGCCTTTCCATATAAACCTGAAATTGACTGTTTTAATCCCATCTTCCCACTTCAACCCAATTGAGCCACTTTGGAGGTAGTTTTTTAAGGATTAACTCACTAGAGTCTCTGCTGTATTACAAAAATAAGAGGTGGCATCTCACACTCTCTATGAAGGGAATTGACAGGCCTGTCAAGGATTTTTTTCTGCTGGGCTAAAAAGCTTGCAATCTGAGAATTAGTCAGCACAGAACTATTTTCTACCAAGAATCTCATATTTTATTTTTAAGTTGAATTGGTTTCAGTGGTAGCTAAGGAGACTCACTGCTATGCAAGAATAGGTGCTAAATCTACTTCACCTACAGAAATTTTATTTTGCTTTGGAAAGCCCCAGTTGAATTTTGAAATTACTTTACAAGTTCACAGGCTGCATCTGTCAGTCTAATGTCTGCAGTGCTTTTCAGAAAAGTCTGTTTCTTGTTTCTTGTGTGAATTTCCTGCAGTTGCAATCTCGTCTCCTGTAGCACCACTTAAGCACTGGATTTTTGCTGTAACAAGTAGTAGCTACAGCTGCACCTCATCTCCATTGTACTTCATACTGGCTCACTTTACCTAGAACACTCCAAAGCTTTCACATGAAAAATTTGGGTAAAATGTTTCAAAACAAAAGAAGAAAACTATTTAAAACCAACCTTGTGTTGTACCATGACTGAAACTGAGAACAGTCACTAGCTGGGCTGTCAACCTGACTTTTGTTTGGGCTGGGTTGGTCTGGACAGTCTGCAGTGCTCCTCTGATATTTTTTCATGTCAGTATCTTTGATTACACCTCTCTCTTGTCTAAAGAAGGTATTTGAGGTGAGGTATTCAAAACTGCAGTTAAGACTGCATATTCATATTCATATTCATAGAGCTGTGCAGATTTTAAATGAACTTGTCAACGTGTATGTCAGCTGGGAAAAGATCCTTGTATTACCATCAACATTTCAGAGGTGGCAGAGGTGAAGTCAGAGATGCTAAGACGTGTATTTCTAACTGTCTGAAGTTGCAGAACAAGACACACAACCAGAATTTTTAACAACCTTATATGTAAATGGCAAAATATTCGGTGTTGCCATTCTGTATCTCCCCTAATTTCAACAAGCATTTGGATAATGTCTGTGAGATGAAGGACTGTCTCTGCATCTGGCATTGGTTATAAATAATAAAAATACCTTTGCAAGGAGCTATTAGAAATGATCAAGCAATATCCCAAATCTCTATCTAAATAAGAAAAATAAAGTCATAGTATCAAAACTTTTTAAAGAAACACAAATGTTTCAATGAAAAAGTTGTCAAGAAAATTTTTATTCTCTGGGGTAGAATTACTCTGTGGGAAAACCACCTTTGTAAAGCCAAGATCCCCCATCTCACCTTGGATGGGGAGATGTCAGGTCAAGTTCCTCATCTGAACCATTGCCCTATCCTACTAGACTACTAAGCTCTTTTTTTAATATGCCTATTGTTTTATTTTCTCCTCTCTCTATTGAAAAAGCAAAAAAAGGAAGAAAGATCTCATATTCTTTCTGCATTGGAATGAAAACAAATTTCAAAACCGCAACGTTTTTCACAAAACAGAATTCTTGTTTTCTGGCCAGCCCTATTACTTATTATTATTGACCTTCCAGAGACTCCAGTTTGAAATTTTTAGCTAAGTTTCAGAGGGAATCACTGCCAGACCTGCAGTCAGCTCTTCAAAATCCCCAACTGCCCATTCTGCTACCTCTCTCACACCAAAGATGCCTCCCCTCCCCAAAAACAGCCCAGGAAGAAAAACCACTAATGATCTTCACCCTTGCAAAGAAAACCATCTGAGTTTTGCATTTGGGCAGCAAGAACTTCTTCTGTCCTTTCCCATAATAACCTGCTCAGATACTTTTTAAACAGCTGTAACTGATGCCGTCCTCAATAAAGTAAATGAAAGAGAGGAAAAACACGTGCCGCGGCACATTTGACAGTCAGACGCCTAGAAGAGAAGTTGGTTCAGGCCCCAGGGGACACAGCATCAGTGCTCCGCTGCTTGAAACTCCCCACTCTGACTAGAGTGGGAAAGTGTCATGTTTTTTACACCTTTCTCTCAGAAATGCTCCCCTGAGGCAGATGCTGCTGCGATTAACATCAGGGAAGCTCACGATGAGCATGACATCGTTGTGATGTCATTTCTCCTGTCCCTGGGGTACCTGGGAAGCAGAGTTTCCACATGCACTGCAGCACCCACAAGCGCCTTCTTAAGTCAGTGATGCTTTTAAAGCCTGTCTCTCATCCTCTCACATCCGCAAGGTTGGCATGAGCATCCTATCCAGATTTACACTCCCCATTTTATTAGCACATGGGGCTGGGACATACCCTTTGGCAGAGACGTATGGAATGTAAGTGACTGTGTTACTTGGCAAAAGAAAAATTCTCTGAGAAGCGAAAGATCTGAGAGTTTTTACAGAAAGCACTTTTTTCCCCCCTGAAGAAAGGTCAGAATTGAAGCTTTTGGAACAGTCTAACACGTTTCCCAGATCTGTCTGACATGCAGTCCTGTTCCCATCTTGCTAACCGCTAGTCCTCCTCCACCTTAGCCTTCGTTGGAAGCTTAAGAACATCTTGTGCATGTACACATTGCTAGAAAGATGCTGAAGCCTTCAAAATGGTCTGTTGACTTGG
Organism: Dicrurus megarhynchus; assembly: GCA_013399195.1. NCBI lineage: Eukaryota > Metazoa > Chordata > Aves > Passeriformes > Dicruridae > Dicrurus > Dicrurus megarhynchus. The sequence continues at coordinate 470,276 of VXAD01011639.1, read as the reverse complement.
AAAGGAATAGGGCAGGCAGTGCTTTTTTTCTTGGATCCTCTCCGTAATGAGCATTTGATTAAAATGTTCTTGGCGCCTCCCTTCTATTTCATCCAGCAAATAAAGCCTCTTTGAAAAAGTGTAGTTTTCCTGTATCGAAACTCAGCACCTTTGAGAGAAAACTTTGTTTGCTCCACCAAAATGGGCCAGGATGATGAAGCACAGTAAGGATTTAGTGATCAGTAAAATTAGGGGTCGTGCCCGTTCCTGATGCAATGCAATTACCTGTACCAACAGTCAGGAGCTGAATTCAACCTCTTAAAACGTATAGGACTAGATCACTCTTGGGCAAGAGCCCAGAAAACTTATGCCCTGCCAACTGAAAGCAAAATTGGAACAAAATTGTTCTTACTGCATATATCTAAGCATCCAATGAAAAATATTTGGGGCCCTCTTGAGCTGGCCCCAGGGAAGAGAGACGTGGTGGGGTTTTTATAACTTTTAAGAGAAGTATTTTGTGAACAGCAACAACAAAAAAAAACAACTAGAGAACCTGCCTGCAGACACTCTCAAGGAAACTGAATCCTGGACATCCAGGACCAAATACAAATCATGCGTACATGACCAGAACTCCACTGGTGTCCATCATTTACCATGGGTCTGACTGTCTCTCTGTAGGATCCTTGCATGTAAATGTGGGACTCAGGACCTGGATGGTCTTAAGAGATTTGCCGCTTCCACAAATTATATAGTCTGAAAGAGAGATTTCTTCTTTCTGACAAAGTGGCTTTCACATCAAAGAACTACTTTTGCTGTGTCATGCTTTTTAGTCAACTCAGAGAAGACACTACATCTCTGTAGCTTATATTTGGCATGTCCTTCTTGCAAAAGAAAGGTAAAATTCCCTGTGAGTCACCATAGCTGTTTAGAAAAGACAAAACATTTCAGTGAGCAATGGTCTGTTAAAAAGACTTGCCCTCTGGAGAATAGCTTTTCCATAAAGAGAAGATGGCCACTGGAGAGAAAAAGTAGGAGGAGAGGTGCTGAGCACTGTCAGATGTTGAAACCACACACTGGTTATAAATCACAGAGATATCCTTGGCTGTGATGAGGCTTGGACTCAGAACAATTCCCAACAAGGGGTTCTAGATGCATGTTATTTCAGGATCTTATCTTGATGAATGGATGATGGCACTTCAGTGGATATTGCATTAGCCATTCTGCACTTTTACTGCTAATTGGCTGTAGGGTGAAGACAAATTGTCTCCTTTCCCCTCTGAACAGTGTCAAGATTAAACAGTGAAAGGACATGGAAAGAATAATTGCTTAAGGCTCTGGCATGATGTTTTCTCCTGTACAAACATACAATTAGGCTGTCTTAACCTCCCAATGTAGCAATAAACACCACTTCACAAACTAATTTACAGGCAAGAGTCAGAGACGGGGCTGGAGCTGTGCTCTGCAAGGCGAGGGCCCTGTCATTCAGCCAAAGGGGCAGTTCCACTAATTTAAGCCAGCAAAAATCCTTGTATGCTTTCCTCCAACTCAACTGAGACTGAAATAAAGTCTATACATTTGAATCATTGAGCACACCAGCTAATAAAAACTGCTTTTCTGACTGGTCATAAAAAAAGAATGTAATTGGTCATACTCAAGAAACTACTCAGAACAGGGAAGCAAGGGGAGCAAGGTCTTAATAATATTGACTTTTCTAACACTTTGACATTTTTCTGCCTCCATTGCTATCTGTCAGTCAGTAACATGTATGGACAGGAGCTGCCAGCACACATTTCTTCAGCCAGGCTGATGGCAGGCCCAGGCTTGCACGAGATCCACTGCACTTTGCACACACCCAACGCTGCCCTCCTCTCACTGAGGGGTCACTCGAACCATATGCAGTGCTCTATTTGCAAAGACTGGAGACAAGCTTTTATTTCCTAAATGCAAAGAGCGGTGCAAACTCTGAAATATGAATGGACAAACCTCGGCATGGGTTCAGAAGGAAAGCTACTCCAGGTACTCTCCGGACTGGATGGGGTCCCGCATCCATCCCTGTGTCACACTGAACACCTCTTGCAGCCGTAAGCACTGCCGTGACTCTGTGGCCACTGAGCCACATACAAGTCTGTGAACAGCAGAATTCTGAAGAGATCTGACAAGTTTTCTGGACCCTAGAGATTTCTGCTCCATTTTACCTGACTTAGGTGAAAAGAGTCCCAAAGCCACCACAGTCTGAGCGAGCTGCTCCAGTCTCCTGTATAAACCTGGTGTTAAGACACAGGCATTGCCTAAAACGCAAGTCATGTTGTTTTCCCGGTGAGATCAGACTGAAAGAGCAAAATTGGATTATCTAACCAGAGTTAGGAATGTACTTTGTTTGGCAGTGCTAGACCATCTGTGCTAGACCAAATCTGTGCTAGACCAAGAAATCCACAGTGTAAACTTTGAAAACATAAATCATTCCAGTTGTTACCTGTGAACCCCGTGGCACAGATTCTCTGTGAACCTGACTGGAATCAGTGTCACTGGTTACACTGGAAAGAATCCAGTGCATCACGTCCTTTGGATTCTGATTTGAGTGTGTTATAGTTTCAGGTTTTGGTCCCTGTCCCAGGGAGCGGATGGAGCTCCATTCATCCCCACTGCATCTCCATGCTTGGACTCTGCCAAGACCCCAGGTGGAGCTGAGGCTCTTCTCCAATCACCTCTGAGTCACAACAGACTTCTGGGATGGTGTGTGGGGGCAGATGAGCATCCCCTTCCCAGAACTGGTATTTCTGACCACTAACATTCATTGCTCCAGGATCCTTCAGCCTAAGGGGGGAAGGACCTAAGGAATTTAGCTTCCTGTGAAGTTGGAAAAGTGGCTCTTTATGTCTTAGGTTCTCTATTTAGGAGAAACGAATCATACACTGTATAGAGAAGCAACACAAAAATATTCCCTTCCTCAAGGGGATCTGCTCACTGGCTTAGGCAACATGCATCACATGTTTTTCACCACATTCATCACTGACTATCATTCATCACTGACTATTTACTGCAATAATATCTCTTTTTTCACATACTCAGCCTGCATGATAGGTGTTTGCACTTTCCATGACAAGTCAGGACAATCGATAGTTTTGCCATTTGCAAAGCCATAAAATACTTTGTCAGTACTCTTTGTCAGCTTCACAAAAGCATGGGAAGCTTTATTTCTTTCATTTATTTCTTCCCATAAGCTGTCAGTGTGGCCCACTGTCCATTGTCTTCTCTAATGCGTCCCCTAAGGGTAAATATGACTCCAGATGAAAATAACATTTTGCTGAGGCTCCTAACTAGCCCTTTCTGTAAGGCTGTGCCTGGTTTTGTCAAAAACAGTATCACTTTCTTCAGTAAAGTATTTTTGAAAAGCTACAGCATCTCTGTATTTTCAGAGGTGAGCCAGCTCTAGCTGTGCCGCTGAGAAACTACAGTCTTTCCATTCTTCCACAGCCTCCAACAGGATAACAAATAATAAGATTACCAGAGGGTATGCAGCTTAGTGTGTAAAAAAAAACCCTAATCAGATATCTTTATTTCCCATAAACACTTACAGCTGCAGCTTCTCTGCCAAAAATAAAGGGTGGTTTTTCCAATGGGGTTGCTAAATTCAGTATCTCACTGGGAAATTTCAATGGAAGGGAGGGCAAAAGAGCATATGACTAATGAAAGGAAATCCCAGGAGGAGTGAAAGACCTATCTCGAAGTAAAAGCTACCTGTGCTGCTCTGAATTGGGATTTTACCATGGGGTAAGCAAGCACTCATCCAGCAGCAAAGACATAACCTAAGAACAAATTTTTTTCCAAGAATTATAAAACTGATGCAGAGAACTTACTGGTTTTCTCTTTTAAAAACAGCTCACATATTCTGGGAATTACTGTTCATCATCAGGTTCCTGGGACTGCAGAGGTTCACTCAAATCACACTTAAGAGGGGTTTCAAGCTTTCATCTCTATTTGTGATAATCAGACATGTATTTTCTGTCTGGTCTCATAGCAAAGCCTTCTGATGGAGTTTGTGTGAAAGGAGTATTTCAGCTCTGCAGGTAAGTTATGCAAGGCAGCCAGAGAGAGCTGAGAGCTGTGAGACCTCTGGGAGGACAAGCCGGTCACTTTGTTATCGCTGGTGCAGGTGCTGGAGATATGATCTTTCTGAAGAATAGAGCAATTTCCAAAGAGAAACCACAAAGAGACTCAAATCCCTTGTCTACCTCCTGCATCCATCTCACCCCACCCAAACATCAGTCATCTGGATGAAGCCACAATGCAGTTGCCTATATAAAATCACTGACTTGGAGGGTCAGCAGATTCTTTGAGGTCTTATGCCGAGCTGCTGTGGGAGATCCAGTCACTCATCTTCCACTGTCTTCCCAGGCTTTGAATTTGGGGGAACTGCATCTTATTCTGGGAATCTGCTTTGCCTGGAAGCACGTGCCCTCAGTCTCAGCAGGGCTAGCAAGCTGTTCACAGCACACAGTTTCAAAAGCATATGGGCCAAAAGTCAATGAGACTTTTTTCCTGAGTAATAAGACAGGGTTATCCAACATCAACATGCAGCTATTTCTGCAAATGTGTGACAACATGCCACAAACCTACAGAGCAGTCTTCCCAAGAAACGCCACCAATGCATTAGGCTGTCTGCCATAATATTCTGGGCTTATGAACAGCAACAAGGCAGCCTGGGATCAACTCAAGAGCTGAAGTGAAAGTTGGGGTTTTCCTGTGAGCAGCATTCTTCTCTAAATTAAAACCCTGATATTTTATACTATGGAAGTCAGTCTTGGAAAATGGAGGATTCGTCAAGGTAAGGAACAACTTAGTAGTTTAATTATGAGCCCTTTAATGTCTTTTCATAATCAGTTAATAAATACCTTAACAATAAAATTGAATTTAAGCTTTTAATAGGCTGTGTTGGATTGAACCTAAACAAAAGAATTAGCAGCTCCAGGCATTGTGCAATAACTTCTCACTGCTTGGTGCCAGGAGAAACAAAGCATTTCAAGTACATTTTTTTGTACCTCACTATAATAAACGCTTGTAATATTCCCCAATTTCTGGAGTGTAAGATGCAGATCTTATTTATCACAGTATGTGACACATCTGGCACATGGATCAGGAAACAACTGTTTTACTTCATTTCTGTCATCACCTTCCAACAGATTTCTTTCACATTCCAATTTGGACGAGAGAACTTGGACTTTCTCTCCATAAGTTCTCCATTAACAGTTTCACAGCAACGAGCACTGTTGGTTCGTTCTCCTTCCACAGCAATTAGTTACACCAAGCTGCATATTGTGACTTTTACTACAAGCGAACATGCAAAATCGCTGGTATTTTCTCCTATCTGCTCCCAGTGCCTCCGAGGCAGGCATAGCAGAGATGTTTGCTGACTGTCATTGCCTCTCTTCAATGCCTCTTTCAAGTGGCATCGCTGCCTGGGTGCGCGTTGCTGTTTTCTGCCGCCTCCTGTTGCTGCTCTGAGCGTGTGTTTTATTTACAGTAGGGCTTTTGTTGTGGCACTGAGCGCGTTTCCCGGCTGAAGGGAGCGCTCTGTCTTCTGCTTGAGCAGGGGCAGGCGTATCAAACTCCCTGAGATGGGAGCTTTGCAAGCTGCACAAATGACTGTGCACTAATAAAGCTTGAAAAGCTTGAATTACACTGGAACCCACAAAAATTTTCAAATTAAAATTCCATATTTAGAGGCCCCCTGTGGGCTGTGATTTTATTTAGTTTAATCCCCTCTTGAGGCCAATTAGGTAGACACTCTTCTGCACATGCACACACTAGCACAAAAAAATAAATATATAAGACTAGTTAAAAAGGAGAGGGTAGTATATCACTCATCCATTCAAAGACTGAAATTCTTTTCCCTTCTGTTGTCCCTGAAAATAGCGTGGCTGTCAGAAATCGATAAAAGTACATGCAAACAGTACTCATTTTTTATTTCTAGGCGGTGCTTTAACTTTCCTTTGCTTCTTTCTGCAACATCTAGTAAATTTTCACTGTCGCATACTGTTTCACCAAATGTATAATAAATGCAAAACCTCCAGTGTTACGGGCAGAGAAGGGCTGGATGCCTTGTTTCTTAGCCTGGGAAGTAAAGAGGTGCTGTGAAAATAAATTCCTCAGGCAACTGATTGAAATTTATCATCGCTGCATAAAGTACGTGCAGGGGATGGGATAAGGATGCACTCTGCTCTCCCTAGCTGAATCCCATGAAGTGCAATAGGTTTGTTCCAGCAGGGAGCCCAAAGAAATTCTGACTGCATGTGCACAGATTTAATTCACCCATCCCCACAATTTTTTAGGGTTTTTTGTATGAACTGTTGGGAAGGAGCCAGCTTTCTCACTGTCACTCTTTGCCCCAGAAGTGCAAACTTTGTCTTCTTTGTACCAAGTGGCAGACACCACATGCCCCATATGAAAAAGGAGTTAATAAAATGCATGCTGAAAGTATAAAAGAAGGTCAGAGGTGATGTTTAGGTAATGAGGATTTCTCCAAGTGGGGAAAACAAAAGAACAAAGTTGTTATAACTGTTACAGCTGTCTACAGCAAGGGAAAATAACGACTTGTGCTTTCACTAACAAAGTAGGTTAGGGGTCCAAAATTATAAATTCTTTGACCTTCGTCAGATATTTAGCAACTAAAACACCTTTCCTGGAGGTAGCACAATTGTGTTGAAGTGCTTACAGGAGAAGGTGTCTCCTGCCTGGATGAAACAGCCACTACAGTGTGCTCGGGATGGAGCAGCCTCCTGGCATGGGTGGGGGGCTCAGGCCAGAGGCAGTGTGGGGGTCTGCAGAGCATCTCCTGGCACATTTTGAGAACAAACATGAGCTATGGCTAGGAGCTGCTGTCTGCCACCATGCTACAGGGAAGGCAACCCCTGGTATGGAAAAGGAAAAGCCAGGTCATGAAATTCAGCAGCTCAGCTGAATTTTCAGGATAAGCATCTTTCTGATTATCCGAGGAACTGCATGGGGTCTGTGCTCAGATACAGTGGCTTAAATCTTTGAGAACAACATAGTGAAAGCAAGAACGAAGGAAATGTGCCTGAAATAAATGCAATTTTACAGCATTGAAAAGAGATTAGGGTGAAAAGTCTATTTTGTTTTGCAGGGTCTCTTATCCTGTGCTCATTGCTACGGCGTTGGAGCAGCATTTCGCTGCTCCCGCATGTTGTTTATTCTCTCATCTGCCACACAGGGGCAATGCATCTGCAACAACTGTCATGTCTAGGGAGGCTCCCACTTTGCCTTTTTAGAGAGATTGCACAGAGGCGTGGAGGGGAGAACTTCTGCCTTCATGCTTTGTTTGGGATTTAAGTTTGAGAAAGTCAGGTGCAAAAGAGAAAGCTTATTAAACAAAAAAAAACCTGAAGCAAATTCAACTTTTTCTTCCAGACCAAGGGTAAAGCTGCATGGGAGAATCTTTATTCAAGACATACATCAGTTTAAAAAAATTCACCTAAAGGGAACAATCTAAAAAGAATAAGGTTGTCATAACTTTGCAGATACTTTAAAGCATTCAACATACATACACAGAAAATGTGTATACCCATCTCTGGATCTGATTCAAAGTCCGGGAAAAAATGTCTCTTAGGCTCAAACTGAGATATGGACCAACTGAGAGAAGAAATTTTGCTGCAAAAAATGACATTTGGGAACTCAGTCACTATAGTGTAGCACAATTTTACTATGGTCTTTCGTTAATCCATCCTTGCAGAGCACAAGAAGGAGGAGGAGAGGGTGGAAAAAGCTAACATGCCCCCCACACACATATACTCAAACCAGAGAGAAAATCATGGACTGAATTGTCAGTCTTCTCCTTTTTCCCCCACAGAGCAAACATCTGCCTCCCATTGATATCTGAGATGGCCACCTAAAAACAGACAAGAATAAGGGAATAAAGGTAGGTATTTATTCGAAGGGCCTTCAAAGGTACGCCCTGGGCAGGCCAAAGGCTGCACCCAAGATGGACACTGGGTCACGAGTTCTTCACACTTTTATTAATTTGGTTCATTTGCATATCAGAGTTAATTGTCCAATTTTAACTTCAGTTCATGATGTAATTTCCCCAAGTTTGCCCCCCTCTCAGAAGCTTTCAGTTTACACTTTTTGGGGCCTGGTGTCCTTGAGGTGGAAACCTAGAGAGGTTTGTTATATCTAACCAGCATGAGAGAACAGCAGCCAGCAGGACACAAGAAACTTCAGAGTTACACACTAGGCAGTACAGGACTTGAAACACACACAAGCCAAAAACTAAGGCATCACCATCAGACACCTTCATGTGCACAGGGATGGGTCTGGGGCAGTCCCCAAGCTCGGTTTGTGGGCTGAAGAAGGTAGATGTTGCTGTAGTGATATGAATCAATAAATGCCACTATACCTTATCTGCACCAGATGAACAGGTTTCTTTAGATACTCGAGCAAAATTACACATCCTGTCTTTGTAAACTTTCTCTACATAGGCATAAAGCACACACAATATAGGGAGCATTAAATCCATCCGGCATGACTTTATGGCAACAATGCAATTTTATTTTATTCAAAACCATAGCAGACCTCACACTGCCTGTTAGGACTGCAAGAACTCGAAGGCTGCAATTTACAGCCAAGTACTGTGCTGGTGTGAAGGTCTGCCAGGGTGCCTGGAGTGCTGCATGGACACAGAGCTGCCACCCCTCTTGTGCTAATGGCAAGGCTGGAACACTCAGCTTATTTGCCTGATGTTTTGTGAGGGGCACCTAGTGATGACTACAAAGCAGTCTGTAGGACAACTAGAAAGGATGGTCCATCCGTAAGTTAGGGAGGCAGGTATTTATTTTGTTCTGTGGAGAATGCAAGCCCTAAGCCCTTACCCATCCCCCTCCCATGGAGAAACGAGCAGGAAGCTGCATGCTGAAATTCATTGAGTTTCCTCTACCCTGCATGTGTTATTCCCCTGTAGGGGAGAATGGGGCCCTTTATACCTCCATTGCTCTGGGCTCTTTGAGTAATGAAGGGAACACATTTATTGGTACAAGGTTTGGTGTTTATTGATGCTACCCATTTTTCACCAGGTTTAGCACTCTGTGGGGAAGGCACATGGACTTTCCAAAACACATTTTTTAATCAAGCCATTTCAAGGTTTATGCAGTATAATACGTTTAACTGTTAAATTGTAAATAAAAGTCACTGCCCAATACTAAGCTTCCTTCAAGACATTATAGTCAGCTACATCTTTAATTATCTGATTTATAAGCAACTCTGTTGCATGTGTTACATGCACATGTTATTTGTCTGGCAGATGTAGCATGCAAAATCATCCTTCTAGAAGAGGTTGTGGGCTTCACCCACCACTGCCTCACTGTCCTGGAAGGGATGCCTTTGATGCCATGATGATTTTTTGCTTTTTCTTTTAAACCCCTTTTATACCTTTTGCAGCTTCTGTATTCCTTAGTGCTTTTTGCCTACATTCTTGGACTTGTTTGTTAAGCTGGGAAACTAAACATTTTAGAGGCTTCGTAGGTAGGGATCAATGTGCCCCAGACCCCAAGGTCCTCTCCAGAACACATTTTGTAAACTAAGATAGAGCCATCCAGGGGAAGATTCCTCGGGGAGGGGGGCTCACTCGAGCCTCTCATTGGGGAATTTATGATAGATATGCTAATTAGTAAAACCTATGTTATACCAAATCTTTTGGGGAGAGAGCTTAGGGTGGTGTTTGGAGGCGCATTTGACCTAGACGTAGTGCACCTAAGGATCCTTAAAATAAATACCAAGGTAAAACCACTTTTTTCCCTTCTAACCGTGTTTGACTCTTGATTTTAAGACCAGGAAAAGGCATCACCCTCGGCTGCGGGGTGTGCTGTCCCCCCATGCCCTCCCCAGCCGCTGCGCTCCCTCTTGCGGCAGCTCAGACCCCAAGGAAACCCCACAGCACAGGGATTTACTCCCAGAGAGCGGCCGGGGACACAGCACAGCTCCGGATACGCGGAGGAAAGGAGTTTCAGCGGGCAGAACTACAGGCATATGCACGCGGAGGAAAGGAGTTTCAGCGGGCAGAACTACAGGCATATGCACAAAACTCTAGGCACCCTCTCCGCGCAGCAGACATTTCCCAGGCTGTATTCCTAATACAAATCAGTGGGGAATTACCGTGCTGTGTGTAAAGGTGTTGTGCTGCAGTTTAGCGGAGGAGACCCTGCTGCCCGTGGCCCGGCAGGGACCCCCCGCACGCCCAGCAGAGCTCCCCGGCTCGCCTTGAGGCCGTGCAGAGGGGTCCATCAGGGAGGCATGAGGAGTATTAACCATTTCCAGAATCCTGCATCCAGTATTGATTTAGCAGTCTGGCCCCGGCAAACACTGCCAGCACAAGGAAGGCTTACAGGAGTTATTGCTCTGCCCGCATCTGCCTTTTGGCTACCAGCTTAGCACTGCCTGTTCAAAGAACAGTCAAGTACTCCAAATATTTACCTAGTGTGTTGTTCTCCACCACAAAGCAAACCTTCTAACAAAGGAATAAATTAATAAAAACACACCATCTCAGATTAAGTCTGAGAAACAGGTATCCCTTCAGTTTTAGCTAGTAAATCAAAAATCCCCAAAGATGATGAAATAGCTCTTTTTTTTTTCTGACAGCACACCCAGATCAAACACTTCTCATGGCAAGACAGAAACTCGCAGCGGGAAGCTCTCCTTTGCAGAGATTCATTTGCTATCTGGTATTGATGTGCTACTTAATTTATTGATCCACAGAGGAATAAGGACCTGAAGGCAGTACAAACTTCATTCTGCATGGGTTCTTTTGAAAAAAAGGGGTTTAGCTTCTCTTCTTTCTTGTAGCTATTTCTGAAAACGGGCATCCCTGTCATGTTCTCACCATATTGTGATGGTATAAAAAATTCCAGGTCAGCTTAAACCTGACAGCTTGTCAACAGGCTTGCACAATAAGCCTTACTCTCCAGTCCATTCATGTCGTTCACTTTGTTAGTACAAAATCTGCAGATGTTCATTTAAATAAATAAATTCAATAACTTGCATGTAAACCAAGTCTGTAGTCCTTATTCTTACTTTTAAAATCAAAACCACAATCAATTTAATGGAAAGGTGTTAAGGGGACAACCCATGTAAGACACATAGAGAACAGGTTAACATTTTCCCTTTTTTTCCTTTTTATTTTTTTTTTACCATTTTAGTGTTGTTCAGAGATTTAAAAACCCATGCATGTGAAGCTTACAGCACGGTACAAGGGATCCTGTGAAAGAGACATGTGAGGATAAAGGATGGAGATTTCCACTAAGGCTGAGTCTTCCACAACTTTCACAGAGAGTTTAGTTTACGCTATGAAAGTCTCACGCTGTTATTTGCGGTATTATGTTTTCCCCTAATCACCCAGACAGCATTGACATCTCTCCTTTTCTCATCTGGGAGCAAGGACAGGTGTCACAGTAAGAGTTGTCTCCCTCAAGACTGATTAACCCCTTGGTAAGAAGAAAACACAAAAGATGTGCACTCTTTTCCCATTGCAGGAACCAGGTGTCAATAAGATCAAGGGATACATCCTTTCTCCTAACTTCTTACCCTTCAGCCAGGTAAAAGGGACTAGACTCTGGCTAGGTTAAAAAATCATACCACTGCAGGAGCCTGGCTATCACCCGAGCATGATCTCTCCATTTGCCAGATCACAGAAGGGAACTCACCCTCGCAGAAGTTGTGGAGCTTGCAAAGACAGAGGTCTCTGCAGCTTTCATTTCTACCTGTGCTCAGTGACCATGCAAATGGTGACCATCTGGCCTGAAAACAATGCCACTATAGAAAAGCAACCTGTAAACAGCATATTACGTTTCTTGCAAACTACAATTCAACAAACAGAAGATGCAATTCAATACAGAACTCAGCAGCAGATGGACAGCCAAGAACATGGATACTGTAATATAATTATTTGTATTGTTGACATCACAAAAACATGCATTGATCTTGCACAATTCGTGACCTTTACATGTTCAATATGTCAGTAATCTTGGGTGCTGGGCAGAGGGCACCACTCCTACTCCTACATGCCTGAAATCTCTGGATGGTGAGGACTCAGAGAGCAGGAAACCAAGGAGAAATCTAACAGTAATACGAACTAATGGTTCCCATTTGCCTCTTTTCTGCCAGCAGTATATTAAACCTCTGAACACAGGCAAAATATCTAAGACTTTTTTTATTTGTAATTGTCCACCCTTCTCTTGGTCTCCAATGATCATTATTAATTAAAAGTCCAACATATGTTTTCATTAAAGTCTGTCAGGAAATGGTATGATCTCCACCCATCTTCAGTGGGATTTCAGGACTGTTTATTGCTATGATTCTGCTTCCATTTCAGTGAGAGGTAGTTTTTCATTTACTTGAGCAAGGACAATGTTAGATCTATATTGAGAGTTTTAAGGGAGAAAAAAAATTGCTGATTACAACAGGCTCCAGACAATAATAGCATCACTTTCTTATATTCAGAGCAGTTAAGTGAATATAAAACAAGCAACTAAAAACTGACAAAAAATAAGGGAGTTCATTCTAAGTTCAGTTCATTAAGAGTTACAGTTTGATACTGTTGATTTCCCCTGAGCTCAATAAACACAAACTCACAAAAAAAGAACATAGCTATCCTTTTCCAAAAGACATGAATGGAGAAAGGTAATAATGAGATCTGACTTTATCTAATCAGTGAATAGCCCCGGCAATACAACTTCATCTCCTGAAGTCATCAAGCTGCTGACAATCATAATGTTACATGTAAAACTTCATTATGCTGCCATGATAAAAATCCACCTTTAAATTAGCAGGCTATCAAGGGCAAAGGATTATCTTACACACACACACTTAGCACACTGAGGAGTGGTTACTGTCTGAGATCAAATTTCCTACATGGAAATCACGCAAGAGGAGGCTCAGAGTTCCTGCTGTACTCCACGGAGATCCTAGTACAGTTGGCGAACCCTCAGCAGTGATTAATCTCATCCTTATCTTGGCCCTGAAAGATCAATCCCATTGTCTAACATAGTTGTCTAGTGTCACTTGAGACACTGCATGGTATCCAAGACACCCCCTGGGGCTGCCAGATGTGACATGGGACCCTGGGGATAGCCATGTCTGTCTTAAGAATCTGAAAGCTGACAGGATACCTGTGGGCAATTCAAACACCACTAAGTGCCTAAACTTAACCAACAGACCCCCTTTACTGGGCCCCATGGGGACACCTAACTGTAAACAATCAAGTTATGGTGTCTGATTCTTGAACTTTATTCCACCAAAGTCAGTTGGAAACACCAGAGGTCAAAAAAAGAAATAAATAGCCCTAGCAGTACCCCATTTCTGAATGCATAAGAATTTGGTCCTTCCCTTCACCAGGCTATAGGTAAACAAGTAAAACAATCCAGATGCTATAGTATGTGCAGCCACCTTGGTGAGTATCTTGTCCCAGTCACAAAAAAAAGCCTCAACAGACCCAGCTCTTCACATTCTGCACTAAATGCTTATTATTTGGGGAGTAAAAATTAAATTGAAATAACAGGGAAAAAAATTGATATGGCTGAAAAAAAAACCCCTCCGGTTTCAGCAAAATCTTTGAAACTCTTCACTTCTATCAGCAATTTGAGTCCACCTCATGCCTCTGACCACACATTCTTAATACTTTAGTGAAAAGAGCACAATGTCTCAGTTCAGTTTCCAAAAGATTAATATAAAGATAATCTATGGGCACTTTTGGTGGCAGATGCCAAGTATGATTTGAGTTTGAGGAATTACTCTTGCTTCTACCATCACTGTTCCCTTCAAACCAAGTTGGAAGTAGACTGCAGAGATACTTCTGCCATTCCTGGTCCACATGCAAATGAAGGACTAGCACTTCTCATCAGAACATAACACTGAAGAATATGTTGAATTTAAGGATAAAAGCTGGGGGTATCCATAGGGTTTGAAAGATACAGTTGTAAATAGTGTTGCAAATAGTCAACAGCAGCCACCTTTGGCACATGAAGCCCTGGGGAGGGCAAGTGGTGGAGTTGGGATGTGTTTCTGAGAGGTCAGGCTTCACCTGACATGCTCAACTCCAGGTACCTGGTTTTGGCCTTTCTCAAAGGCTTGGGAATGCTTTTTGGATTTTATATTCATAAACACATAGAAAAACCTGACACAATACTGAAACGTGAATGAAAATGTAAGGCTATCTCGAGGAATAAAGTAAGGATTGCTAGACCAAAGTTGTCAATATGTTTGAAAAACAGACACCTACACTTGGAGAAAATACATGTCTGACATAAATAGTTCATCTAAAATATACTATGAACCAGTACTCATGGACAATTAATAAAATGTGCAGAATTTCTTTCCTAGAAACGAAAATGATCTTAAAAGAAGTATCAACATGCATGAGAAAGTTTTTGCAAATCTGGTAAGCATATATTGCATTGTAGAAGACAAAGACTATCTGCAAAGTAAACCAATTAATCCTTAAATTTAACCACTAGCCTAAGGAATCCATGCAGAATCAGATGTAAATTTAGTGGTGGTATGGATGGTGTGAGTGAAATATGTTCACAAGTGACATCTTGGAAATACTCTTACATGAAATAAAATTTAATATATTATGGAGAATAAAGTCTTTTGCACTTTAACAGGCTGATCCAAGCCCTGAAGACAGAAGAAATACTCCCATTCACTTGTGTGAATGCTGGATCAGATTGATACAGAGGAAATAACAGACCATATGTTTCTGATTCCACTGGTCTTTTGGTGGTGAAGAACAGACACTTCTTTGACTAAGGAAGTACTAGGACTCTCAAAGAGAGCGATCCCTGATTTACTCCATTCTGGGAGGAGAGTGTGACCTGCCCTTGAGTGCATGCTTTCTTAACTCCTTAACACATGGCAGTAAGTAAATCCTGCAGAAAAGCTGCTGAACTTGCACATGCAGTAACTTCTAAAGTAAACTCCATGGCTGCCAAAAAGTGTATGAGAAGTCAGAAATAACTTACAATATGGCAGGTGTTATAGTGCAATAAGGGCATATCTTAGGTACATTATAAAACACAGACTGAGGTGGTTCCAGGACCTGAGAGTTGTTACGATACAGACTGTGGGGTTGCTATTTAGATTAAATTCCTCCTACCATGTCTTCACACCAACTTTTTCCCCCTTATTTGCTCCATTCACCACATTTAGATGCCACCATCTTCTCAGAAAAGGAAATCCCCACTTCTCAGCACAAAACCTGGAAAGCTTTCAGTCTTAGGAGCTGCTGAGCCTACATCCTACAGCCAGGTAACCTAAGCCACGTGGAAACACAAATGGTTCACAACCTTCAAGATCTTCACAGAGGGCTAAGCTCGGGACCTAAGCCAGCACCATTAATACCTCAAGCAGCAGACAGCACCAGTGAGTGGGAAAGTAGGAAGTCAAGGAAGTGGGGAGCATTGCCAAAGCACCAAAGTATATGCGTGCATTAAAGCACCACTCTTGGAAAATGCTCGCATTGGTTCTGTGCATGCTGGTACATCTCCATGACAATGCTGATCCAGGAGATGCTGACTTTGTCCTGTGAGCAGGATGCTGCCTCCCAGTCAACCAGACCTTTCTCCAGTGGGATGCTGCCCCCTGACTAATGATCCATGTTTTCCAGCCCACTGCAGCATCACTCCTGCTCAGCAACACAGACTCCGCCAAGCTGGCATGCCCTCTGTGCCTGTGGAAAGCACATCTCTAGGTAGGGCATATGCTCTGCAATCCCAAAAAAACAGGTTTTGGGGGAACTCTTGAGTCAATTCAGAGGGACTTCACAGCTCTAAGAATCTGACTTTTTGGCCCTTTTGAAAAATCTCACACTAGATCTTACAAAACTGGCAGTATTCATGAGAGTATAAATTAGGACTTCAGAAAGAATTCCTCCAAGAAATAAACCCCAGCCTTTCATGAAGCCAAGGCTCTATCCTGCAATAGTAAAATCCAGAAGCCAGGACCACATTGCCTCATCTCTAATGTAAAACAAGAAGACTGGAAAGAGCTGTAGGCAGGATTTTGCTTCACAGGGGGAAATCCAAGATGGTGGCTGCAAAGTGACAAATTCCTGCTTGTGCTGTTTAATTTCTGCTGAACCCAATGAGGCTGTTTAACAAGCCTGGCATTAGCATAAAGTAGCCTCTTGCACCCACATGGCCTCATGTTTTTTGGATCAGTAGCACAGACATCATGAGAAACACTCTTCAATTTCCCTAGAAGGTAGTAAGAGTATGGAGTGATAAAGCAAAAGTTTTCTTCTTAAACATGGAGCTAGTCTCCAATTTATACCAAAAAAATGTTGACCTTATTCAGATCTGCAGGTTTGTTGCTTTAGTTTGGTTTGTTGTATTTCCCAAGGAAGCAGAACTGTCTCCCTTTCCACCACACCCCCAAATGAATGCAAGGTGGTTACTCCACAGGGCTTGTTTGGGGAGGAAGACTATTTGTTTTTTGAAGCCACTAAGGTTGTCATTCCTTCTATGGTGCTAACCCCTCCTCCTGGCTGGAGATTATTCCTTATTGTCACCTTTCTTCTGCCAGAGATCTGTTCTGTTTGGTCTCTCCTCACACTTTTTTCACGTTGCAATGCAGCACATCACATAACAGCTGAACCACAGAGCAGGGACACAACTAGCACTGGAGGGTGGCTCCCTTCTCGTCCTGCAGTTCAGCTTCATCTGGCTTGTGATCAGTAGCCATTGACTCCCTAGCACAGAGATGGACTCTCTTACACTCCTTTTGCCTTATCCCCCTTTTTTAAATCCTCCACTGTGCCAAAAAACCCCACAACTTTGAAAGGTATTTGGAAACTTTTTGATTTCAACATTTTTAAAGGTGTCGGGCTGGGACTTTCCCCAAAAATAGCAATAGTTAGGTTAGCTAGCTATCATGTTTTAAATGTTTGTTATATTTTTTAAGAGGTTTTTTCCTTTCTTCTGAAATGTGCCAGAAACATGGGGTTTCTGTTCTATACAGTGGTTCCACTCACTTTTATTGTCCTGGTTTTAGTAGGAACAGTGGTTTAGGAAGACAGGAAAGAGACAGAGCAAATAGTAAGGACAAATCAGGGACAATTTCCTTGTTCTTCCCTTTAAAATAAAGTCTCATTTGTTTCAGGCTTTCTGTAACAAATACCTAAAAGCATCCTAAGTCCCATTCCAGCTGGGCAACAGATATATCTCAAAGTGTGACAACATATTCAACTTAGTGGGACTTTATCTTTTACTTAAACACTAAAAGACAAGTGTTTGCCCTGTGCCTGCAAGCAGCTGCATACAGATGGCGATGCACTGAACTCACCCAGAAGAGTTTGAACTGCAAAGCATACAGTAAATCCATTTGGGAGTATAAACAATTTTTTTTTTAATTCCTTCTAATTTTCAATCATCCTGGGAAATTTTTGCCCTTAGTAAGTTTCACAAGTCAAATCAGGCAAGCGGGACACTACTTATTTTTCAACTCCACGTGATGAAGGGTGGAGAAAGGATTTGTCATCGCGCTAAGAGCTGGGAAGGGCTTTGGGTCCCAAACATTGTAGTCAATGGAGAGAGATGGCAACTCCCATCTCAAATTGCAGGTATGTGAAAGCACTCTTTGGAAAAGCTCTTTTCTCTCTCCATGACTTTGGAAAGAACCCAGGTGATGAAGACAGATATAGATAGACAACAGCTGTAGGAAAGAAAAAGCCTCTTTTTTTTGTTTTTTTAAATCAGTCATTGGTGTACAGAGGAAAAAGCTCACACACACATATACACAGACATACAGAGTCCCCACTGGACAGAGAACAAGAATTACATCCCATGAAATGCAGAAGACCTCTGTGATACCTGGAGTCATACCAGTACTTAAATGTGCTACAAGTGCATGAATAGTTATATGTTTTACACAGCAAATATATAAATGCTTGCACAGCATCAGGTAGATAACTCAGCTTTGCATTCATGCTACCACAGGGTTTTTAGAGTAAACTTGTGTCCTTGCACACCGGCCATATGTGTGTCAGGAAAGCTGTGACTCAGTTTAATTTGGTGCAACTTACACTGGACATGTGTTTAGGAAACTGTTGCAGGAGGAAGAAAGCCTTATATTCCAGGCTAAGGCTGGGATTATGTGTCATCTGCCTTGGCAGGTCTGGGGCATTAACTGACATCACGTATCAGGTTAGGTTAATAATCTACCACTTGGTTCTGCTTGAGCAGATCTGTGTGCCCAAACCAGGGATCAGTTGACAAACCCAGAGTCTCAGGGGAAAAGGGTTAGTTGCTCTGCGATCAGCAGGATGGTACTTGCACCACGAGATGTTCAGACCTAATGCCTGGATCTGCTGTGAATCAGAAGCTACATCTGGAAAGCAGCAATACAAGTCCAGCTCTCCAGGGATGCCCATGACAATGAAAGCAGGCTTGGATGAAAAAATTATAGATAATGGCAACTTGGATGAAATATTATCAGAATGGGAGAAAAAGTTAAAGGGTATAAAAATACCTGCTTTTTTTAACAAGATGCCCCAAGAGACTGGGAAGACTTTCCCTCACTCCAAACAAGTTGGGAATTACCTAGTAGGCAAAATGATCAACAAGGGCTCCTTTGCCAAGGTGATGGAGGGACTGCACATCCCCACAGGGGAGAAGGTAAGCTCATAAGAAGAGGGTAACACGCACTAGGAATCGCAAATAACCTCACACTTATTTACAGCAGAAAATTTCAGACCATTTAATCTGAAAACCACAATTTACTCAGTGAATTATCCTCTGAACCTTATCCTCATAAATTAACCCCATAAATTTAGTTTATTGCTCATGTATAATCAATCACATGTGTGAATACGTATTGAGTGCAACTATTTTCACAATTATAAAATACAGACAACAGAGATATCCTCCTGCTGAAAGAGAGAAAGATGCTGGCATAAGGACAATTTCAAATCTGCTTTGCCTAATAATCCTCATTGAGCAATTAGTGTCTTGCATCTGATCTTTAAAGTTATGGACAGCACCTAGTGAAAAGCCACCCGCTCCAAGGGCAAATATTTATTTGGCAGGACACAGATAGTATCTGTTATCTCTAGTTCACTTGGGATAAAATAACATACCACTAGATGCAAGTGTGGAAAGGTGGCATACTCTCAAGTGACTTTCTGAATTTTACTTTTCTTGTGGCTTCAGTAGCTTCACTGTCTGACTAGCTCCCCAAAGAGCAAAGAGTCCAATTCCAGCCCATAATAACCAGTACCTGGAATGGCTTTTAGACTAAGTCAGAAGGGAGCATGTTGGAAAAAAAAATGGGGTACGTTTCAGAGTTATCAGTCAAGCATGTAGGGATTTTTGCATTTTAGAATATTTCATATGTGCCTCTTTATTAATGCAATGAGAGGGACAGATATGACAGACTTCAGCCTTCTTATTTTGCCCTTCAAGAGAAATAAAAAGCAGATTCTTCCATCAGGAACCTCTCCCTCTGTGATACTGATTATCAACACCATGTCAAAAAAAGCCTCTCCCCTATGAGAGCTTACTCCATATCCTTCTGAAAACTAATCCTGGTTGCAAAGCTTGTTGCTGATTTGCAAATATCCTGCCATTTAGGTAGCCATAAAAGTCATTGACAAGAGGAAAGCCAAGCAGGATTACTATGTTTTAAAAAACATGAAGCGTGAGCCACGGATACACCAAATGATTAAGCACCCCAACGTTGTTCGGCTATATGAGACCTTGGAGACTGACAACTCCTATTACATGGTGATGGAGCTGTGCCTGGGTGGGGACCTCCTGGACAGAATTTGTGATAGAAAGAGGCTGGTGGAACAGGATGTAAGGAGATACACCAGGCAAATTCTGTCTGCAGTAGAGCACCTGCATTGCCAGGGGATTGTTCACAGGTAAGATATTTCTCCTCTTTCAAACAGTAAGAAAAAAAAGTGTGCAAGAACATAGAGTGTTCTTCTTCACCAAGAGCATTTCTTTATTTTTCCCTAACAAAACCAGAGATTGCAAAGAAGACTATGTTCTCTCAGCTCATATTAATAAAGCATTTTATTCTCAGTAGTGGTTACTACTGTTATAAGTTATGAACTCCTTGCGCAGTAAAGTAGCAAAGATACTTATCCCAGGGACAAGAGCTGATGAGCACAAAAAACCAATACTTTGCCACAACTATCTCAGATTTAGTTCATGACAAATGTGTATCTCATTCAAATATTTTAGTGTGGCTACACATATAGATACTGTTGTCCTTTGGTTAGCCACAACATATTGAAATTACCATACGTCACACAGAACACAAAACTGAGGAATCACAGCCCATTGCTTGTCAAGATGACAGGACCTGCAGATGTGGGTCTGTGACAGGTTGATGACCCTCCATGTTGGCTTTTGCATTATGAGGACAGATCATGCCTTGTGTCACTGCTCGAGGAACCTCAGCAGCCCATGCAAGGAGAGCTGATCATCCCCTCTATCAGGGATCTCGGCACATATGCCAAGAGCAGCAGAGTAAGACTTCCATGTTAGGTGGAAGAATAAGCAAGAAGCAGTTTTTCCCACTGTTTTTCTGTTTTACTTAATGATTCACAGTCAATCAGATTCTTAATTTTAAATGGTAACTGCACTCACCAAGAAAGCCCACAGGACCTAACAAGTAATCCAGTTGACTCCATTGTTACAGTAACCATGAAACAAATAAGCTGTAAATGTGATGCCTCAGCATTGACAAGTGCTTTGTGACTTGAAATGTTTGCAATCCAGCACTTCATTATATTGGATTTTTCAATTAATAAGGAATGGACGAGAAAGAAATAGTCAGTATCTGACCTAGGGAATTTAAACGGACAACAAAACCAAAAAACCACCAGAAAATAAACCCAAGGGGCTTCACCCATTTAGCCCAGGCTGACATGCCTGCCTTGCTGGTTCCCTAAGTAATCTATTTTACAGCATTTCTTCAGTGCTTACGATCACAACATTTACGTTCTTCCCATGACAACATTCACCATTAATTTATCAAGTCCTGTTCCCATCTTTTTGTTCGGAATAATTCTTCACAGTGAGCTGGAGAGTAGCCTGACTTCTTGCCCTACTTTCTTCTTCCGTCATTCGTGCTTTGCTGGAAAAGCTTTGTGAGAGAGAAGAATTTTGCTGCACACCCTGAGAGTAGCCAGGTACAAAGTGGCGTGAGCTCCCCTGGTGACTTGATTTACTATCAAACTGCCCTAACCAAGGAAAAATTCATTCCTGGTTCTCCAGCACTTTGTCATAGGGTTTATGAAGTTGCATGGTCTGGCAGGAGCCCAGTCACAGCTGTAGGTTCAGTCAGCAGTACTTCAACTCGTGACCTGCTGCTAGCTTTGAGATTCAGAGCTATGGCCTTGACCTCTTACCAGAAGTAGATTGGGAAGGATCTGGAAGGGCTTCCCTGCTCAGCTCCAGCTGCAGTGATTTATTACAACTTGCTTCAGAGATTAAACCAACGAGGATAATTGTGGGTGTATCCTCTTCTGAAAAGAAGGCATCAGTGTTTCCAGAAAGATGAGCAAAGAAGTAGGAA
Source organism: Dicrurus megarhynchus (assembly GCA_013399195.1). Classification (NCBI taxonomy): domain Eukaryota; kingdom Metazoa; phylum Chordata; class Aves; order Passeriformes; family Dicruridae; genus Dicrurus; species Dicrurus megarhynchus. The sequence continues at coordinate 448,715 of VXAD01011639.1, read as the reverse complement.
AGTTACCTCACAAATCCAGTCTGGTTTTCCCATCTAAGCACTGAGCAAAACTCAACTCCTTGAATTGCTTTAACCCAAGGAAAGGAGGGTTCCCAAGCTGCCTGTTGGGAACAGCTGCTGATCCATGGGGAAGATCCTGGTAGAACGACACCAATTATACATTCATGAGATGGATAATTGTGTGCCGATGCTTGGGTCTATGCCAAGAATGGAGGTGTTTGGTGATTGCAAGTTCTCATCTCTAAGCTCATCCCTTAGGAATGTGCTAATTTAATTTACTTTCTCAAAAGTGTCTTATGGGCATTCCTGATTTTTAACCCTGCATATATCTCAGAAAAACAGTATTTTCTACTGCCTTAAGTAGTAGTACTTGATGAAAAACTGGCCAAATTTTTAACTGTTTTTCGTCCAAATTGATATATCTCAACAGAAATTTGACACTATGTTCAGACATCTATTTGGTTTCTTAAGATTTACTTCTCCAATTCATCACTAATATGATCCAACAAATCCTTACAGGTTAAATTAAGTTTGAGACTACATTTCACAGTAAAGGTAGTAACCTTTCTTGTCCATGCAAGATCATGGTTGATCTTTTGCCACAGTTGCCAAAATGACCCAGAAGACGGAGCATTGACTCACTCGCTCTCCCAGCATTTTACTGTGCCAGATATAAGGAGGCTCAGGCACAAGATCTGGCTCAACAGCTCCACAAGCTAACACTCATCAACTGAGTTCTGCTTACTATCCCTATGCCTGCTCTGGACACGGCCAAGCGGTGAGGTAATGCATCTGAGCTTAGAAACCTCGAATAAAGACGTGCAAGCTAAATCCCATTGCCTTGCAACTGGATTGGGATAGCGCATGCGCACAGTCAGCTACCAACCCCTACAGCTGGCGCTTGCGAGGTGACAGTAACTTGCTTGTATGTACAGCTCCTAATTTTTCCTGGCTGTTTTTCCTGGATATTTTCCCTTCTCTCATATAAAAATGTCATATATGCCTTTGAATCCCTACTGAACCAAAGTCCTGGAGAAACATCACAAGCTGCCCTCTAGGCTCTCTCTCTCTGAAGTCCCCATGGGAATGAGGGGGAAAAAAATCACAGTGTTACTTAAATTTACAACATTCCTTGGAAAGTTTCCTTTGGGGAAAAAAAAGAACATGATGTATCTTTGATGTAAGATAACTTCTGACATTATGTAAACTTTCATAGTGACCATTATGAGGTTTTTCAGGCAAGAAAGACTACATTTTTATTAACTCTGTGAGCAGTCAGCTCAGCCTATAGAAGAGCAGTTGTAGCAATCTAATATAACATTATTTAATGGCAGTGAGTAAAAGTCATCAGAGTGCACTGTGGGGTGGTAAATCTGATAGAAATGTCAGATTTGCAGTAGCCTGAAACCCAAATAGTTTTAAACTGCAGCATTTTGGTGCACAGAATTATGACACAGGCAGCCTATGAACAAACTTACCTTAAATCTTACCCAGCTTTTGGGCACTGGCTAATTTGCCACTCCAGAAAACATGCTATTTGAATTAAAACTTATTAAAGATATATCATTAAAACCATCCCCATTCCCATTCTTGGCCTAGGGCAGCAGAGGGTTTTGAATGTAATGCTGTCCCATCCAGAGCCACAGAGTTAAAAGGATGCTCCCCTCAACACATCCATCATGACCACCTCCAGACTTGATCCCCTGCAGCAATGCAGTGCTGTTCATGCAGCACCAATCCATCCAGCCCTTGTTCCTTGTTCCCATCACTCCTTCTACTTTGTCCTCCTGTGCTCCCCAAGGTCTCTCTGAGAGCTGACAAAAGAACTTTATAACTTCAGAGCAGGTGGGAGGGAAATCCATGTTCCTGGAGTTGTTTCTGAAACTTGTTCTGTCCCCGCCGTGGCCCCTGTAGAGCCAAGGGAAACCCCCAGCAGCAAACTTTGACGGGACTTAGCAAAGCATCGCAGGCTCTTCGACTGGCTCCCAACTCTGAAACTACACTGTCTGAGGGCTCCTCTAGGATGAAAAAGATTTTGCTTGCCACTTCAGGCACTCCCCACAGTGGGGCATTATTCTGGCTTGTGCTTTTAATTTGGCAATATGTAGGTGTTCACACAAATATCTGAGCCAGCATTTTTCTTGCAGCTTGAATTACATCCTCCTGGCAGGGGTCAGCTGATACTGGTTGACCCTGTTTACATAAATATCACTGAAGATGTCTCCACTTTCAGGGTATCTGTCTCCAACACAGCTTTGGTACATCTCCCCTCTTATACAAGCAAGGCAAATCTCACTTTCCAGTTCCCCTCTCACCCTTCATATCTCCCCGGCATGATTTACTTGCCAAGAAATCAGAAATATTCTGCAGTGCTCAGTACTTAAAAAAAGCCAAAAAAACTCTGGTCCAATATGCACAACATTTTCACTCAAAAGAAGAAATAAATGCAATTCCTTAAAAAAGTCTAAATTAGTAGAACAGATGATCCCTAAAATTAATAGTCTACTTAAAATGTATATTCATAAAATATTCCCTGAAATACTGAAAGTTTCCATTTTCCTGACTGAAAACTTCAGGAAGGAATAAGGATCTTGTTACAATTGTAGGCAGAGCTTTGCAGAACTATTGTTATAATTTCAATTAAATGTTGCCAAAAACTATCTGCAAATGTTTAGCTGGGACATCAGGCATCCTAATGTTTGCTTTCTGTCTTAATTTCAGGGACCTAAAAATTGAAAATTTTCTTCTTGATGAGAACAACAACATCAAAATCATTGGTAGGTGCACCGCTGTCTGTGAAGCTTGTTTTCTGCTTTTTCTCTGTGTGTGCAGCTTTCAGTGACAGTTCAGCTACTATTCAAACACCATACTTGACAAATGAGCTTGTGATTATTCAATAAACATATTTGAGCTTTTAGAATAAATAAAAGTTACAAAGTATAACTTAAGAGCTTGTTTGTTTGAACTTTAACTGAAACATACTTTTAAGAGAACAAGGAAAACAATTTTGCCTGTTGTTTTCCCTTGTGTATTGCTGGTAGAAGCAAGAAACAATTACAGCTTTTATGTGTAGAAAGCTGTTCCTAGCAGAAGTGATTTGTAGACAAAGAAATAAATCTTCTGGGGTGAAACACAGGTACGGGCACATTAGTTTCTGTTGAGTCATTACTTCAGCTAGAGACTTCATCATTTGGTATGTGTTAAAAAAAAAAGAAAAAAGACTGTTTTGGTCACTAACAGAAATCTTGCTAGGCCTGCGAAGCAAATATTTATAAAAATGGGAGAATTTGCACCAAGCAGTTAACACAGCTCAGAGAAACATTAATTTTATTCTATGGAAACCTCACAGAAAAATCCCCACAAGGGATGCTAAATCTTAGAGAAGCCACATGTTTAACCCAGTGTTTCCCAAACTTTTAAAAGCTTAACACCTCTGAGAAAAAAAGGCACCAACTCTTCACCCCTGTTTTATAGCCAGCCAGTCCTTTACAATCACACCTTTCTCTTTCCTCCCCCTTGCACACATGCTCATGCACAGAGAAAAAGGCTTAAGTTAGCACTTTTCCCCCCACATTTACCATGGGCTAAAGCACACGGAGCTGAGCCAAATGTCATAGCTCATTAAGCCATGCTAATGTGGCTGTGTTGTTAAGCTCATGCACTCAACAGAGGCAAAACAAAATAGTTAAACCAAAATCAACCAAACCAGGTCCATGGCTGGGTAACTCTACTCTAAGTTCTCTTCTAATTCATGGCATGTTGATTCAAACCCAAATTGGCACCACAGCTGAGACGTCAATAGATGCTACAACTATTTCTCCTATTTTCAGACAATTGGTAAATTTAAAGTAGTTTGAAAAGAGACTTAAACTTCTTTGTCTTTGGCTTTGTGACCATCAGATTTTGGACTGAGCAATACTGCAAGGTTTGAGGGTGTCTCCCAGGAGCTGTTACATACCCAGTGTGGAAGTCCAGCTTATGCTGCCCCAGAACTCCTTGCTCATAAGAAATATGGTCCAAAGGTGGATGTCTGGTCCATGTAAGTAGATCTAAAAATGTACTTGTTGAAACACTCTCAGCACTGAATGGTTTAGATAAGACTCTGATATAAATAGGTTGGTGGCATTCAGCTTTGGGGCTTTAAAGGCAAAAGCAGAAATACATCAGGGAAGGGTTGCCAGAAAAAAAAAATAGTATCTTGAAATGTGCCTCCATTGCAAAACACTGGAGGAAAAAAAAGCATGATCAATACACATGCTATTCTGGAGAAACCCTGTGCCAAGAGAAGCCAGCAGAAGGTAGGGTATCAGCATATAGGAACCTGTGCTGAAAAGTCAGAGAAAGAACTTGTACATATCAACCCCCTCAAATGACCCCCCCACCTTCCTGCCCTGGCAGGCAGTTTCAGCTGATAGCTGAGTAACTTCTGTCAAAATCAGACTCCTTGAAAGCCTTGGACTGACAAATGACCATTTTCTGTCTATGGCGTATTTTGCCAAAAGAAGAAATCTATACAGAAAAATTGAGTTTCAGGGACACACAGGCCAAAGATGTGGCTGTATCAGAGCTATGAGACCTCCACCCATACCTTAGCGAGGCCCTTTATACTGAATTATGATAATAATGTGGAGTTGTTTTCCATCATAGGTGGCACAAACCTTCATGGACTCCATTTTCCTTTTTTATTACATCTACAGGATACACCTCCTGTAACAAGCAAGAATGCAGAAGGTGCCAGGAGAAGAGCAGTCTTTCACATAAAGTATCTCAGACTTTTCAAATGCATTTCCAGTTTGTAGTTCTAGCAGCCAGGTTATGGGGGTTTTTACATTTTTTTTCTAAGTGGAGCTGGGAAAATTATAATATAATATAATATAATATAATATAATATAATATAATATAAATCAGTTTTTTTATTCTTTAATCTTCATGGATCCAGACAGGAGAACAGCTCTCCATGTCCATCATTTGTCCAAAGGCAGTTCATGTTTTTCTGTATGTATGTATGAAAATATATATATCCAAGTGTATCACCTTCTCCTCAGCTTTTTGATAGTAACCAGATGTCTGGGTCTCCACCTAGGAGACATTTTATAAGCCAATTTCTAGCAGGTATGATTCAGGGTATGACAAGTGATCGTGAGTAATATAGACTAAACCAAACCTTTGCCCAGAGCATTAAGATGAAAAAAAAAAGGCTCATCAAATGCACCTTCATCCAGACTCCTCCCACTTATTTACAATTATAACCATAATTCCTTGCAGTAGCCTGACTAACAAGTGTTAGAATAAAGATCCAGCTATTGAAGCCAATGATAAAGTCCCAGGATTTCAAATAGCTCACAAGGTTTCTAAGAGTAATAGCACTTTTTGGTTTAGAAGTGCCACCTCCCATCCCACCCCACAAGCATACTGATTTAAGGGATGTTAATGTTATGTTTCTAGAACAGGTTGTCTAAAGGAGTTGTGGATGCCCCATCCCTGGAAGTGTTCAACACCAAGCTGGATGGGGCCTTGGGCAACCTGGTCTAGACGAAGGTGTCCCTGCCAACGGCAGAGGGTTGGAACAAGATGATGTTTAAGGTGACTTCCAACCCAAGCCATTCTGTGATTGTGTTCAACACACAATGCTGCATTTGATCTAAACCACTTCATTCAGGACACCTGCAAAAAGGAAAGGAAGGCCTGGATGTACACAGCTGCTCTGAACTGGGATATCACACTTGCCTGTCCATCTGTGAGAATGAGGAGTCTCCTTGAGGAGTTCTCAGCAGTCTTTACTAAACTGTGTGTTCACAAAGGACAGAGTGTTTTAGTTTGCTCTACAGGGTTGCTGCTACCTACATACAGGGATCTGGTTCAGGTGCCTAAAGCAGAAGATTAGTTTTCTTATGTGCTCAAAAGATAAAAAGGATTTATATGCATATAAAGTATATTACTCGTCTCAAGACCTGCTCTGGCAGACATACTATATATTTGGGGGTTTATCTAACCATGACTCCTATACCTCAGCTTCTTCTAAATTTACAGGATATAAATGGTACACAAAGTTAAGGATGAAGGGACACATGCTACCAAATTACTTCAATGTATGTCTGATTTTCAAGAGTGCTACTCTGAATTTATGTAGACAGCACGGATTAATCAGGTCTAGAGGATGCTGTCAGCACTTAAATAGGACAATACTGATTTCACATTTCAGGTATCTGAATGAGGGCAAAGCAGTAATCTTAGAACCATTTACTGAGTTCACTATGTTAATAAACAGTAAATAACAGGTCAAGGTCTATATAAACTTATATATGGCCCTTGCTGTTTAACACAGACAGATTCTGCACCTCAGGCATAAAAAGCATATTTAAAATTCAAATTGAAATTGTTCACATTATCATACTGGGAAAGGGAATTCTGATGGACTAAAATATTAGTTAAAAAGATAAGTTACTTCTGTTGTTACAAAATAAGTAAACAACTACAGATTGACTGGACCTAGAATCGAAAGGTTTCAGTGTAGTGCAGAAAGACTGACTTTATGCTGCAGGACCGACAAGGAGTTGTTACAGAACTCTGTAACTCTCTGGAGGAACCAGAGAGCCAGTCAGTCAAAAGCACGCTCACAAACCCAACCAGATCCAACTGCAATACAGCCAAGACTCCTGAGATGCAACAGTGAACTGCAATGCCTGTTTGCCTAATCATGATTTTTGTGCAGAAGATTTTAAAGGTTCTTTGGAGGACTGCAAAGTGATTGGCTTTCATGCACCAGCTGAATTGAGGAAACAGCTGTTGTATTCAAACAAATCCAGGTAGTTCGATAGGACAGGGGAGAAGCAGTTTGTATGGCTAATAAACTTTCAAGTTTAACATGCCATCAGATTCCATCTACAATTAACTACCAAGTGCGTTAGTGTTTACTAGCTGTAACTGTGTGCAGCTCCATCTCATGGTTTTTCAACTGTTTGAACACAATAATAAAAATCATAGTTGAGCACATCACAGATTTGCTTCACAGACATCATTTGCACTGGTGAACCAACCCGGACAATTAAATTAGAATTGCCTGAATTCCTAAAGTTAGTATCTCTGCTGAGCTCAGTTGAGAAATGGTAAAGGACAGTCGGAGGGAACTCTGAACAATCTGGTCTAGAAGAAGGTGTCACTGCCCTCAGCAGAGTGATTGGAACTGCATAATCTTTAAGATTCCTTCCAACCCAGGCCATTTGATGATTCAATGATTCCTTCTATGGTGAAGAACAGTGCTGCTGTGGCGGTGCAGTTCAGCTGGAGCAAGAAAGTACCATGGAGAGTGTTCAAGGAAACCTCCCTGTTCACAAACTCAGGACAGCTAAGCAAGTCTTCCAAATGTTGGTACTTCTCCAGACTGAATGGCAAACCTTCACAAAGTTTGCTGATCGCTGCTAGCAGACTGTTAGTCTTTCGCAAAAGTTTTAAGTCTTTAGCCAACAGCAAGCTGTTACCAAACGAGTGCCTTCTGGGCATAAGTCACACCTAATTTAGCAATCTGAGCAAAGCAAGAATTACTATTTGGAACAAGATCTATTGCATCAGTCCCAGTTCTGTGTTGTCACTCAGCCTCCAAAGCAAAATGCTTTATTCTGATGGGCTGGGTACATTACACTGTCACTCCAATTACCTTATTTTTAAAATAAACAGCAGGTCTCCACTTTCAACACCGCAGGCTTTCCAGTCACTCACTGTGCACTCTATTTTATACACAATTCCCACAACATTCTTTTCTAGATAAAATGGCATTTACACAAAGAAAAAAAGGCATAAAATGCGTATTTAGTAAAAATTTCTGCTTAGAGGTAATTTGTAACCTCATTCGGGATGCTGAAGGCAACTCCCTGAAAACTGACTCATAGCTTTGTGAGATTTTTAAATAAGTACTTATTAGCATTATATGGAGCTCTGATGTTTGTCTTTTCTTTTGACAGAGGTGTGAGCATGTTTGCTATGCTAACTGGCACATTACCCTTCACGGCGGAACCTTTTAATATCAAGCAACTACATCAAAAGATGTTAATTGGAGAAATCAGCCCTATTCCATCAGATATTTCCTCTGGTAAAACAGTTCAGTCTTTATAAAGAATATCGATGCAAAATAGTTTTAACCCATGTAATGATGTGAATTTAACAATAACTCAATCTTCTGGAAATTAAGATGTACCTTTTCCAGTTGCTCTGTTTGCATTTAGAAATAACTTTTTTGAGGCTATGGCAATATCTCTTTATCTCAGGCTACAAGAAAAATAATGTTGTCTCTTCAAAAGACCATTATTTTTGGTTCTCATTTACAGGGGGAATAAAATGTACATTGCTTTTACATGAGTGCAGCAGCTCTGCAATAAATGAGAACACTGCCATGTTTAGTATGTCCCATGCTGTGTGTCACAGCCAGGCATTCTTTCCTGGTTTTCCCACAAATAAGTTATCTAAATCTTAGATATTTTCTCCTGGAGACCTTATCTTTTGGCTACTGACAGGGCCTACAACACTGAGGTTATTAAAGACATGGGAGGGCTATTTTTGTGAAGAGTCTGTTCATATTTTTCATGAGAAAGAACTGAAATGTGACATTTTTCAGTTAATTTTACTGGCAATCTTTAATGAGGTACAGTCAGTGAAGACTTTTAGGACAGCTGGGAAAGATAGTTCTCAGAAATTCTAGCCTGAATTACAATCCATGGCTCTAAACCCCAGAATTCACGTTGGTGTGTATACGCTCTCAGTCAGCAGTACAAGGTTGACTTCCTCAAAGTTAAAAATTCTGCTGCTTTACAATGATTCTTATACACCTCTGGCTTTAATCCCTGTTTTCTCTCCACCTGGAGTAGCATCTTCTCTGTTGACTGTCACAGGCTTAGGCCCCTTCTCACAGCTGTTACAGTACATCTCCACTGACCAAGGCTGAAAGCAGAGCAGAGTGAGACAGGTTTTGCCCTGCTATCTACCAGCAAGGGCTCAGATCTCCCCATGGCTTTGAGCAGCGTGGCTATGATGTTAGGCAAGAGTGATCCTAGGAACCAGGATTAGCTTCAGTGGCTGCCTGCAGCCAAGCACTGGGAAGCAGCAGACAGTTCCAGACTAAGCCAGCTGGATCTAGTCTGGAGTATTAAGATAATGTGATGATTCAATTTCTTTCTCTCCCCTGGTAAATGGAATAAGGATATCTACCATAGCTGTCAAGAATGTTTGTACATTAGTCTCCCATTTCTCTTTCTTTGGAGATCAGTTGCCAGATAGCAGCTTCATTTTTGTAGAATCCCTCCATAGCTGCAATTATTATATTTCTAATTTTTCTTATTTATGTTATTGTTATAGCTTCTACTAATAAATGCATTATCTCTGCTTTTCTACAAAGCCCACACAGTTAGTGGAAGACTGTGGATAACTCCATTGTTCTCTTGCTCACTGGGAATTCAGTGAGGGAGCATAATAAACTAGCTTTGCATACTTTAGATCTAAATTCTTCTGAAGGAGATTACAAGTGAAAGGAGCAGTATGTTCCCAGTTTAATGCTCACTTGCCGTTTTGTTCACTTCAAAACTTCCCCGAGGAATATGGAAGAATTCAGTAAAGTTTTCCCAAGAAGGGAAAAAAAAAGACAGGGACTTTATGCAGTGTTGGAGCTGCGTGATTGACATACAGGAATGTTTGGCTCCAACTCCAGGGAGCCAAAGCACAACACATCATGTGAGCACAGGAGTCCATCTCCAGACCTCATTACAGAGAGTTTTATTGATGCAATTGGTTTCTTTGGGTGAGGAACATAGCTCCTGTGTAGTCAGCTGGCACAGAAGTTCCCCTTCTCAAAGGCCTGATCAAATGCTGAGTGGGCACAATGCTGAGATTCCTGCTGATGCCATACGCTGCCTTCACTGGGGTAAATCAAGCAAATTAGGAGCTGAGTTCCAGTACTGTATCTACAGCAGCATCCAAAGGTCCCTAGCAGGCATCCCAGCATGGTTTGGCCACTGCTGCCCACCCTGCCCTTGGGCGAAAAGTGTCACCCCATGGGACCACAGCAGACTCAGAGGAAAGCCCTAGAGACTGAATTTTAGCTGAGGCTCTTACAATGTCTTGAAGCAGGGCAAGTGCCACATTTCTGAAACAGGAAAGATATGCAGTAGTCAGGTAGTGGAATATTACTAGCAAACAAGCCATTTTATTGGAATACTGCACAGGAGCTGTACACTTCATGCAGTCTCTACTTGAGCCCGACCCTGCTAAGAGGCCTGGAGTCAAAGAAGCAATAAAAGACAAATGGTTGAATGAAGGTTTCACCAGGAAAATACTGAATGCTGCTGCCTATGAGAACAGGTAACAGTTTTGACATCTATCCTCTACCTTGGGATTTCCGGATTGGGGATATGGGAGGGAAGTGTGTTTAGGACTTTGGTTTTTTGTTTGTTTTAGAAGATTTTTGCTATCTACTATGGGCTGTTCCAAAATGACTGAGTTCTACTTCAGAAAACACCACATCATCATTCTAACTGTGGATAAATTTTATTTAAGAGGAAAAATCCTTATAGAACTGTTTATATCTATTGTATCAATAATTTTGTTCTTAACATGCCTCACAGCTGCCACTAATTTCAGTATGCTTCTAATCCTTTCCTACAAAACTAGGTCTCGCAAGCCCACCTGAAGAAATATTTTTATATTACACCAAAGTTCTTGTTATTCTAATAATTTTTATTCTCACCCATCTTTGTAACTGGTTTTAACTACGCTCCATTTATTCTTAGCAAGGCACTTTATGGTTTAAGATTATTATAAAAGTTTGAAATACTTATGTGCAATATGACACTTCACATAAATGTTGCCAACTTTCAAGATGCTATTCATCTTTCATATTGGGAGGCTGCAAAGCATACTTTGCATGTCTTTAAATGCCTAAATTCAGTGATGGACCTTTTACATCATACTCACTGATGAAAGTAATGGGTCACATATTTTATTCCCAAATTGTTCTGTAAAAGTCAGTGTTTCACACTAACTGAAAAAGAGAATAATTTGGCCTGTTTAATCTGCACCATCTGCATTGGTGTCTAGAGGACTCAGCAGGTTTTCCTACCATGGTGATCCACTGCCAGTCACAGCCAGAACTGCTAGAAATCTATGTGCAATTTCTGTGAGAATTGCCCACTGTTTTTACCTTTTCCTTCCCTCAGGTGTCTGTGCTCATTCATACTGAAGGTTGAAAAAATGTCTTAGGAGTCTCATAATCAAAGGCTGATGTATTTCTGTAATGCCTTTGCTGGACTTTACTACTCACAGAAGCCCATGAGTAAAACAATTATCATTACAACAAAACATGAAACATGTTTTATTTCACAATCTGATTTGTATAAAAATTGGAATCCTACTGTACTTTCTTCAGTTCTTTTTTGTCCTTCAAGTGTTTCCTGCCTTTGCTACTTTTCTGTCTTCTTACATACATGCACACACACTATCTCCCTGTTAATCCATTGGAGGCTACTGTACTGAGAACTGAAATACACACACTTGATTAAAATGAGAAAATTCTGGTTTCCATATTTTAAATTTTCAAGCTTAATCCTGGTGGGTGTCCTTTCAGAGTAATCAATCATATCAACAATAGGATGTTTAATGATGCAGTAACAGAGCCTCAGCCCAGCAATGAAGTTACCACAGCCAGACAAGAAGATTATTGCACAACTGTGTATCATAATTTGCCTGTAAAATCAACTTGGCCAACTCCAGCTGCATCACAAGAAGTGTAATGTCTGCTTACTGTAAATTCTGATATTGTACCTGGCCGCATCATTTGTATTAAAATAATTTTGCCTATTATTTCAGATTTTGCCCCAGTGAATTGAATCCTGTTGTTTTAAACTACATGACAGAAATTATGGAGTTCAGTCTTTCAGAAGTTATCAACAGCTTAATAAATAACAGACCCTCTCCTGCCATGGCTTCTTATTGCTTATTGCTGAAGAAACTGCTCAGGTATCAGAAAGACCACAAAAGAACTCAGGTAAGATATTATGATCATGAGAGGCATAAAGTGCTCCCTGGATTTTTATGAGGAACAATGCAGCAGCTACATAGCACACATGAAAAAGTTGGTTGTCCAAGGAATGGGGAAAAATTCATCAAAAATAGTCATGAATTGCAGATCCAAGTGCAGTCTCAAGAAACCTACATTCTGGCATTCTCAGAGGTGATTAATTTATGAGATTTTTTTATTCCCAGAGACAAATATACCTTTTTTATGACTAATGAATTTTTAAAATGAGCTGCTGGTTGTAATGGGATTGAGAATTATTTTGTTTTACATATAAGATTACTTTTCCATTGGGAAAAGGAGCATTAGCATCTCAGTGACCTTGCCATCCCTTTCCTTTCCAACTGGTCTGTGAGGGTTTAATCCAAAGTCTGGGGAGGTGAGTGGGAAGCTGTGAAAGTTGTAAAGTCTTTTCCCAGCATCTTTTTCTTTTTTTCATATTTTTACCCCTGTATCTTATGCTCACACTCCAGCTCCAGCTCACTCAGGGACATGGAGTGAGATCAGAGGGGAGAAACTTTTTAAAAATAAATTCAAAAAATTGTGGTAATCATTGGTAAGGCCACAATTAGTCAAAAAGGCTGTAAGCTTTTCTTTTACAACCGTCTCCACTAAGGGGTTCACAGCTCAGCCATAAAAATTTTGCTTCAGGCAGAAACTAGGCAGACAGGAAGCCAAATTCCAGCTTCTAACACACAAGTGCAATGGGAAAAGTTTCAGCTACAAAAACACACACATTAGCGATTAGCCTCCCATTCAAAGCCTTCCCCCAGCAGAAGCTGTATTTTGAGAAGGTCCAGTTGACTCCTCTAGAAATTATTCAGATGAGCTTGAGCAGATCCAGATCTCCATGCCAGCGCACAGCCCCAAGGTCGCAACAGTCTGTGCAGTGTCTGCAGACAGAGCCATAACTCAAAAATATGAGTTGGGGTGTGTGTGTGTGCATGCTTAGGGAGAGGAGGCTTTTCTTCACATATGTGAATTTTTTCATATTACGATTTTAAGCAGGATCTGCTAAATCATAAGTCACTCAAAAAGACCCATTTTGTGAAGGCTATTGACCAGCTTTCTAATACCTCTGGATATCAAGCTGATTTACAGCCAGCAGAGATCTAGCCTTCCAGGCAAGTCGCAGTGTTTCACATCTTATATGACCTCTTTCAGCATCCTACCCGGGTGGAAGAGGGAAGTGATCATGTACATAAAGTTGCAAGCTGATTAAGGGTCTGTGATACTTCCTGCCACTCCTGACATCCAAAATGCCCTCTTAAGGCAGAGAGTCAAGCTGAATTCAAGCACAGACCCTTAAAATAGCTCTGATTGTAAGTCAATAACACTAAAAATTATTGTTATGAAGTCTTAGTAAATACATTTTCCAGGCAGACTGAAACTTTTGGTAGAGCAAGGAGGAAAAGAGAGGGAGTTTAACGAAGGAGTGAGTGACATCTTCTTTCTCTGTGTTGACATTTTTACAGTTAAAGGTTTAAACCCAAACCAGTACTGAGTCAAAATAATATGACCAGTTTCCAGCTCAAAACAGTGATGACTTTCACAAAATCACAGCATCACAGACTGGCTGAGTCTGGCGGGAATCTCTGGAAACTATCTGATCTAACCCCCCTGCTCAGGCAGGGCCACCTACAGATGCTTCCCCAGAACCATGTCCAGACAGCTTTTGATGGTCTCCAAGGATGAACACCAGCATCCCTGGGTACCTTGTGACAGTGCTTGGTCACCTTCACAGCGAAAAAGTGTTTCTTGATGTTCAGAGGGAAACTCTTGTATGTGCTTCAGTCTCTTAATCATCTCTGTGGTGCAGAGGTCTCTACACTATGTCCATGTCTCTCTTTTACTGGGGAGCCCAGACCTGGACTCAGAGCTCCAGTTGTGGCCTCACCAATGCTGAGCAGAGGGACAGCATCCCCTCCCTCGACCTGCTGGCAACACTGCTCCTACTGCAGCCCAGGACACCATCAGCCTTCTCTGCAGCAGGGCCACATTGCTGACTCATGGCCAACTTGCAATGACCAGGACCTCCAGCTGCTTTCCAGCCCGGTGGCCCCAGCATATGCTGGTGCCTGGGGTTGCTCTTCCCCAGGAGCAGGACTTTGCCCTTCCCTTGCTGGACTAAACCCAGCAGGGACACATCTAAGCATGTAAACTGGATATGCACCCTGGGGTCTGTTCAGTTGTGTCGTATCACAGCTCTCCATTTCTACACCTTCCCCATGTCCCCTTCTACATAATTCCCAGGTGTGCAGTGCTTTCTTCTGCACCATAAAACAATGCTGATCTGCAAACTTTTGCATGACCAGTGAGGGAAGTTGTTAAATTTGCAGACAGAATCTCCCTTTGATGGTTTCACAGGGAAATGACTCACTTTTAGTAGGACATCTTTGCTGAGAACTGGAAATACAGGCACCAGCTAAATGTCTAAATTTGGAAGAGTGGATTCTACCCCAAATAATACCTTCCAATATCTCCTACTAAGACATGCAAATTAAGAAATTAGAACAGACCAATTCATACCATCTTTACATGTCATTAAAAGTTTGTTTCCCTTTTTTCCTCAGCACAAAGTTCGTAAATGCTACCTTTAAACTCATAAACACAAAGCCTGCTACTAGCACAGTTCAGACATCATTCTGTTATCAGAATGTTTGTAATCTCACTGTTTTTTCCCTAGATTATCACTCTATGTAACTTGTTTCTTATTTTTGTCCCTCTACTCCCTCTTACATTCTTCTCTATTATGAAAATTAATATTTCCCCCCTGCTAGTTGTTAGGCTCTGCAACTTTTTGCAGTTAGTACTGATCTCATGATTGTTTCTTATTCAAGCCTTTGGCATAATTAACCTTTGCAATCACTCCTCCCCAGGAGCTCTTTCAAATCATGACTGTCAGTGCTACCACCTTTTAACAGTTTCTCCAACATTCAATAATATTCGTATTTCTCAGCAAGAATTTGGGCAAAAACAGGGAAGAAAGAGAGGAAGGCTGGCTAAGAAATCAAGCTGGGCATTCTTACTCAATCAATGCTCTTATTTTTCCAATATCCTCTGGCCTGTTCTTCAGCTAAAGCTACTTTATGCCCATCCTTGCACAATGGCAAAACTTAGCCCTAAGCATATGTGAAGTATATAGGGAAAAGAAAAGAATGCATCTCTTGGATCCCAAGGCGGAGCCCCACACGGGTGGCATGACGTTTTTGGGCAGAGGCAGAGCCAAGAGCAGCCCCCAGCTTCCTTGGAGACTGGCCCATGCTGCGCTGGAACGGCTCTCGAAGGAGGCAGCTGGCAGGGGATTATCTTGTGGGGAGGATTCTCTGCTTTGGTCTAAAAGAGGCCAGACTCAACCACCTCTTTGGCAGGCTGTGATGCACTTCTTCGACCACCCAGCCACAGAGAGCTGAAACTGAGGAAGAAGAGTAAAGACTGTTAACTGAATGCAAGGGGGAAATTTCTCACTTTTTATTCATCTTCTTGTTGAGATCCTGATGTTACTGGAGCTTAATTACAACAGCATGGGTATTTTATATGTGTGTTATAAATTATGCCAAGGATATTTCAAAATGCATAGATAGATATTCTCTCTATTCTGTATAAAGCCAACTATTTGCTATTTATTACTAACAGTGTGTGATCCATCTTTAAATCACATAATTTTCTTTCAGCTCTCCAGATCTTGCAAATGTATGCATCTGCTTTAACTTTAAGGATATGGATAGTTTCACTGAGCTCAACAAGACAGCTAGCCTGTATAAAATTAAAGCACGAAAATTAGAATTTGCATATAAATAAGCGGAAATTCAAATCTAAATTATGGAAACAGACAAGTAACAAGTAATTGTCACAGGCAAAATGAAGCAACCTAAAACTAATTGCCGTTGATTTACATATTATTTCTTTCTAGGACCATAAAGATTATTGCATATTTCTATCTGCCTATGAAAAGAGATATTTACAGGGAGCTAATATCCATAAAGGAGCAAATTTATGGTAAAAAAAATACTCCAGTATTTTTGAGCAAATTAGAAACCTCCTTTCCTCTCAGTGACTTGTAGAGAAAATTGGCATCTGGCTCTTCTGAATATTCTGTCCAAAAAGAATGAAGCATATCAAATATCAACACAAACAGAAAAATAATTGCATTCATAGTAATGCCTATGAATAACGAGCAATAAAGTGTTCTACCAACACAATCAGCCAGAGATATTGTTTGGAATTCAAATACGTATTCACAAATCAGTGCATTCAACCCATTCCAGGCAGCAGAATTTGCTATGATTTTTCACACAATACCGAGAAACATACATAAAATTTTCAGCAGAAATTCTAATCTAAAAGTGAAAAAAAAAAGCCTGTGGAAATTATTTTTCATGGACAAACCCCCTGCATTTGAAAAACCAGTGTGAGTCATTGTATTTGCACCATCTTCTTGTATACAGAAGTTAACATTTGTACATGCAAATAATAGTTTTGTTGGATGCAAACAGATGTGATTCTCATTTTTCTGGCTGCAATTAGAAAAGTCTGTTGAAAGCTTTACCCTTAAAAAAGCATAAGATCCTTTCCATGTTCAAATTTGAGCCATAAGTCATTGGATAAACTTAAAACACAGCCTGTCTTTTTATGCATCGTAGTTTCTCCAAGCAATGTATTTACATTTTATGTGTTCTGCTGTAGAAGAGGGAGCCTTAATGACTACAATTTGCCATCCAGAACTTTATAGATGGTCCTTGCAGAAAATAGCATTTCTGCCAAAAAGCTTCCTGCCCAGGTGTTTAACCAATTAGCTCTTAAGAGGTCTGGCAATAAAACCAGTCATGGCAAGTTTTCCGATATACTGTATATAAGGTGACAGCTTGCAAAATGTAAGATGAAAATTTGTTTTCTTAACTAGCAGTGTGTAAAATCCTGGGAGACTATTTGATTGCATAGCCTAAAATACTTATGACATCTCAAATTCCCAATTGATCTAGTGTGGTTTTAGCAATACGTTGTCAACTTAAATGTATTTTGTTTCTTTTTATAAATAAAAAAATTATTTAAAATTATTTCCCTAATTGTGATTGGCTACTACAAGTATGTAGGAAGGATGGGGTGATCCCACAAATTTGAGGTTTGGGGCCCTTCAAATTTTTCCAAATATTTTTGCTAACTCACAAAATACATTCAAGCTATCAAAAGTGCCTTTTTTCCACAAATTACACCCACATTTTAAAATGGCATGTTAGATTAAAAACATATTTTTCACAAGGGGAGTACTTTGCTATGCAAAGATTAGAAGAAAACCATGAAAAAGATAAATACACCATAGTAAAATGAATTACCTCTCTGCTTATGGAAGCAAGAAGTTTGTATTATGTGGGGATGCCAGTAAAAAGATCAAAACTCACTACAGATAATCCTTGAAGTGGTAGCCATGTAATGACAAAGTGGGCCTGTCAGAGAGGATATGGAGAGCATCAAAAAAAACCTTGGTGTTGCACTGGAATATCCATGTGGGCAGTTGTCCTGGTTTCAGAAACTCCATTTCAGAAATTTCTTTTTCAGGCATGCCAGACCTGAAAGATGTTCTATAGCTGAAGCAGCACACAGAGCAGTCAGCTCATCACAGGACTTAGTTCTGTAGGAAGGGATTTATTTCTTCTATTCTTTGTTTTGCAAAGTTCTCCCCTTGTGAAAAATATGTTTTAAATCTAACATTTTATTTCACAGCCCTGGCATTTTCACAAGGTTTTGATAACTGAAACTCAGTGTGCATGAGGTTGACACAGTGAGGACCCTGAAAACTTGGATCATAGGATAGACAAGTAACCTACGTATGAGAACATATCCCTTGTGCATGGAAGACACTTGTAGGAGTGAGGGAAGCGGCGCTGCAGCAAGCAGAGAGTCCTGAAGCCCATGTTCTTGTTGGGATGAACAGTCCTGTTACCACAGCTCCATGGAGGTCTTCCTGCTGCAATTCCACTGCAAAACCTCCCCGGATGTGTTCCAGTCTTGTGCTGACTACTTGCCCTCACAGCAAACAGCAACAGTCCCATGACATGAATCTCCCGTCTGGATCAGGGAGTGGCTCACAGTATTCTGTAATGTTTGTGCTTTGCAGCATGAGCTCTGCAGTACCCTGACCTTCCTTACGCATCTTAGGAGACTCTGTGAGCCATAAGCCTCGAAGGAAGTGCTATGGGCTCTCCAAAGATGGCATTCTAATGTCCAGTGGATTTTCATGAGGACTGTCTCCCTACAGCCTGTGTGGTAAAGGGGAGGGTCTGCCACCCATGTACAGCTGGGTTTCAGGAAGATCCTCTGGTATGGGGTCTGTTCAGATGAAATGTTGATGTGTGTAACTAAGGCTTGTGTGAAAACAAGATTTCCCACTACAGCTTATAGAGGGATTTCTTTTAAAGTTTAAGGTGTTTTTTTGTTCCCTACAAATCACATGGTGTCTGATCGTTTTGCAGAGGGAATATGAAGCAGAAAAACACAGCATTAATCCTGATAAACAGCTGAATAAGGAGTCAGAAACTAAGATTTCCCAGAAGGCTGAAAAGGACACTCTGGAAAACCTCAGAAATTATGGCAATAGGGCATTTCCTACTGTACTAACACTGGCGATGCAAAATGCTATTCGAGAAGATGAGATCACAATTGCATTGGAAAACCGAGAAAACTTCTCAAAAGGTACTGTTCTGAAATAAGTCTCAGCATGTTAATTCAAAAGGGTAAAAGAGTATCTGTGAGAGGGAAAAAAGGGAACACAATCCCTGAAAATGCTATAGAAATATCTTTGCATTTTGTTTTGAATTTCAAATATTTTGAGCAAATTTTTCCCAGGCCCAAATCTGGTGATAGATTTAATTTTGATCAGGTGAAATAATTATCAGATGAACACCCAATGCAGTGCATACTCTGCAGATACTGATCACAAATAACTGTTCCATGTCCATGTGTAGGTTATTTCCACTCTGAGTCACCCTGGGACAGTACTAGTACCTCTAAGGCACTTCCAAGAGCAGACATTTATGAGTAAAAAAGGGCATTCATTTAAATTCCCAGGATGAATGTGAGCATGGTGCAAGTGTCACAACTTCACTGTACTCAGTGAGGGGTTGTACTCAAATTCATGACATCATTTTCCACAGTCTCAAAAATATAGATGATGCACAGTACTGGATAATCAAACTCCATATCTGAATATATTTCTGTTCCAGTTATTGCACCCCCACAACTATTTACATATGTGCCATGTTTAAAGTGATGTGATAAATATCCCCAGAAGCATAAATGCATGTTGCCCAGAGAAGCTGTGGATGCTCCAACCCTGTAAGTATTCAAGGCCAAGTAGGATGGAGCTCAGAGCAACCTGATCTAGAGAACAGTGAATGGGGATTGGAATGAGAAGATCTTTAAGGCTCCTTCCAACCCAAAATATTCTATGATTCTTTGATTCTATAGTACTCACTAAAATTAAGCCAGACAGCTTTGTGCTGAGAGGCTCATTTAAGACTGTTCACCCAACCAAAAAACTAACAATTGTCTACCTGCTGATCACCATCTGCCTGAAATCATCAGTGCAAAATTTCATTCTGTGTCAAGATTTACTTTTATTTATGCCTTTACAAATACAGATTTTATTATGGGATGAAGCTGATGTGATGTTAACATGTTATTTTCTTGAAAATACCATTCCAGGAGAAGCTGATCTGATTTGTTCTATATTTTATTTAGTTTCCAAGTTTGCAGGCAGAGAGTTGGTCCACTGTGGGCCTCCTAAGTCATCAAGCAAAAATATGCCATGTGAGCCCATTTATCAGCCACATTTGGACTCTCAGAACAATCAGAATTATTTTGAAGACTTGACAGAGGCCAGAAAACCGTGTCTTCATGAGAAATCCCCATCCACACCAGCAAATAAGCAACCTCCATTTTCAAACGTCCAAGAAATGACAAGTACAAGCAAAGCACCTCCACGGTCCCTTATGGAAAACAGAATTAATACCAGAAGTCCTTTGCCTCGTCGGGACATGAGGTTTCAAGACCTTGTAAAGGCAGTATATGACAATATTCACACCCCAACACAGAGGCAACTTGATAAAGACGGCGCTGACCTCCTCGTGATTGACTGTCCCCGGTTGTCACCTTTCCCCAGGCTGCAACAAGCTACCCTGAGAGAAACCCTACCTAGAAAGATTTCCTTGCTGGGGGCAACACAGGATCATAGAGATATCTGCCCTCTTGTTATAGTGAATGGTTCAAAACCACCAGCTTTCCCCATGCCCCAACAGCAAAAGTTTACCATAAGAAGTATGAGGCAGTTTAAAGAAAACCCAACTCATTTTTTCAATAAGAAAACTAAGAAAAACTTTATTCAGCTCAGACACATACCTACAACTACAGATGTAAATCTTCCCATTTTATGCCCACCATACCAAACCAGATTGGGGAAAAAAACAGAGATTCTAAGGTTAAATTTTGCATAAATAAATCACGCACAAAACATCAGAAGGAATAAGGATGAAGGAGCAGGTAAGACATAAAGGTGGACCGAAAGAGAGAGCAAGAAAAGGAAGGTGGGAGAGATTAATCCAATCTTAAAATGAGAATCGTCCAAACACAAAAGAATTATATGATTAAAGCTGTGTATCCTCTGCTATCAATCAAACACTGTGCTACAAATTTTGTGGAGCACAACAAAGACACAGAAAAACAGATACCAGTGTAACAGAACAACATAATGTATATTTAGGCACAAAAGTGCACATTGAGGGCAGAAGATGTGATTTTTAATATTTTGTACCAATACATGTCCTAAACTTGTGTTACTTGTACTTATGCATTTCATTAGGGAAATAAACTTGGGCAGGCAATATTCATTAAGCTGTGAACATAATGCAGAAGGTAAAAAGCCAGCTGCAATGAGGGAATAAACAGTTTTTGGGGGATTGCCATGACACACAAAATAGTCATGGCACTGATAAATTATTTGTTTCTTTGCTAGTTTATCAGTTTTAACTGTGTGTATTCCAGTTAACGGAGACCATGCAACCTAACTCCCCTGAAAGAGAGTTAGTTGCATATTGCCTATTTTTAACTGTTTGCCCCTGCAATGTTTGTGCCTTACTATGGAAAACATGGATTTTCTCTCAGCTTCAATGTATTGTGGTTCTCAGTTAGATTGTCATAGTACTAAGCTTTAAGCCTGTTTCTGTCCTCAAACAAGTTTTATGAGTTTAAATCCCTTAAGTTCAATGGATTTGAACTTGGCTGACACCAAGAGAGGTGAGAATACTTCATATTTGCTGCTCTGTAGGATCCCACATAAAAGATCAGCAAAGGTTTTTCTCAGAAAATCTGATTTCCGTATAATTTAGGAAATGTTTATGTCTTGAATATGTTTTAAGCTTTGGAGCACCCTTAAAAAACACTTTTTCCTTGAATATACGTTTTGAAACAAATGGATTCAGCCATAAGTTTACATTTCAATTCACCGTTTCCTTTCACAATACTGAAATGCTTCATTCTGGACATAAATCATAGCATCACAGACTCACAGAATAGTTTATCTTGAAAAAGACCTTGAAGATTATCAAGCCCACTACTAAACCATGTCCCAAAGAGTCACACCTAGACATCTTTTAAATACCGCCAGGGATGGGGTTTTAACCACTTCCCTTGGCAGTCTGTTCCAATATTTGACAACCCTTTCAGCAAAGACATTTTTCCTAATTTCCAACCTAAACCTACCCTGGTGCAGCTTGAGGCTATTTCCATTTGTCCTGTCATTTGTTATCTGAAAGAAGAGACCGACATCCACATGGCTACAACCTCCTTTCAGGGAGTTACAGTGAGCCCTACAGTTCCCCCTGAATCTCCTTTTCTCCAGGCTAAGCAACCTCAGCTCCCTCAGCCACTCCTCACAGGACTTGCACTCCAGACTCTTTCCCAGCTTCTTTGCCCCTCTCTGGACTCTCTCCAGCACCTCAATGGCCTTATTGTAGTGAGCAGCCCAGAACTGGACACTGCACTTGAGGTGTGGCCTCACCATTGCTGAGTACAGGGGGACGATCACTGCCCTGGTCCTGCTGGCCACACCATTGCTGATAAAGGCCAGGATGCCACTGACCTTCTTGGCCACCTGGGCACAGTTCTGGGTCGTGTTCAGCCGCTGTCAACCAGCACTACCTAGACCCAGCACCTTGCCTTCTGCACTTTGAACCGCATACACTTAAGTTTCTCCTTTGCCCTTCCTCTCTCTGAGGGCGTATGGAAGAGCTGGAAGATTGTGGAAAATGAGAGGAGCTTATGCTTCTTCGTCACCAACTTAGTCCAGGCGTGTCTGTGTGGGTGCCAAGCAGATGACAGACACAGGGAAATACCTGTTCCCCACTAAAACAAACCCCAGAGAGATCAGCATTTAGTGGCTGTGCACCATGACCCAAGTGCAGAGGAGGTAGCTCTTCGTGGAGGAGCTCTGAATTGTGACGCCTCTTGTGGCCTCAGCTGTCTCCAGTCCCATCTCTTCTCTGTGACAGAGAACAGGGGCTTCCAAGGGCTGAGATACTTACCAGTGGTCAGAGAAAATTTCAGGTCTTTGTGGGGTCCTGCCACCTGCCTATTCTTTCCACATTCAAGGTAATACAATTTTCTAGTGGGTGAGCCTGGCGGCATGTCAGGTGCCTACCAAAGCCACCCTACCATTTCCCCTCCTCAGCTGCACAGGATAGACAAAATATAATGAAAGGCTCATGGGTTGAGATAAGGGCAAGGAGAGATCACTCACCAGTTACCATAAAGGGCAAAACAGACTCAGCTAGGGGAAATTAATTTATTACCAATCAAATCAGAGTAGGGTAATGAGAAATAAAACTGCATTTAGAACACCTTCTCCCCACCTCTTCCTTCTTCCTGGGTTCAATTTCACACCCAATTTTTTCTACCTCCTCCCCCAGAGTGGGGCAGGGGAGCAAGGACTGAGGGTTGTGGTCAGTTCATTACATGTTACGTCGGAGGGAGGACTCCTCATACTCTTCCACTGCTCCACTGTGAGGTCCTTCCCATGGGAGACATCCTTCCACAATCTTCTCCAACATGAGTCCTTCCAATGGGCTACAGTTCTTCATTAATTGCTCCAGTGTGAGTACCTTCCACAAAGGGCAGTCCTTCAGGAACAGGCTGCTACAGTGTGGGTCCCCCATGGGGTCACAGGTCCTGCCAAGGAAGCTGCTCCAGTGTGGGAGCAGGTCCCACAGGTCCCTCTCTCCACAGGTCCACAGGTCCTGCCAGGACCCTGCTCCAGTGCAGACCCCCCATGGAGTCACAGTCTCCTTTGGGCATCCACCTGCTCTGGTGTGGAATCTTCCACAGACTGCAGGTGGGTCTCTGCTCCCCCATGGCCCTCCATGGGCTGCAGTGGAAGAACTACCTCACTATGCCCTTCCCTACAGGCTGCAGGAGAATCTCTGATCCAGCACTTGGAACACCTTGTTCCCTCCTTCTTCACTGACCTTGGTGTCTGCAGAGCTGCTCCTCCCATGTAAGCTCACTCCTCTCTCCCAGATTGTTGAACAGGTTTTTTTTCCTCCATCTTAAGTCTGTTATTCCAGAGGCACTGCCACCACCACTGATGGGCTCAGCCTTGACCAGCTGTGGGTCCGTCCTGGAGCCGGCTGGCATGGGCTCTGTTGGACATGGGGGGAGTTCTGGCAGTTTCTCACAGAAGCCACCTCTGCAGCTTCCTGCTACCGAAACCTTGGCATGCACCCTCAATACAGGTTTCTTATGTCTAGGACTGTTCCACTAAAAAGCAAGGGAATATTCCTTCTTCTGCCATCTGTCCCTTTAAAGGCAACAACAGGTTCCCAAAGAGACAGTTTCTGATGGAGCATTTAGCTATTTCATTACATAAATAGCAATTCCTTGTACAAAATAACTTCACATGGATTTGCTGCTGGGATGACACTGGATCTGTCTTCAGGTCCTTCAAGTCAGTCTCTATAAGTGGATCCTGCGATTTTCACAGTCTGTCAATGCAATCACAAGAGATTCCCAGACCTCAGTTTCATAGGTTTTCCATTTACACATAGGAAATGGCACCTTTTACTTCTATCCTGTTTCTGAGTCATATTAATAAGTTCAACTGCTTTATGTATTACCAGTTTCAAAGCTGTTCTGTTTTTCAAATCACAACTGTTTTCATGTCAGCAAAAGAATTTCAAACCACAGGAAATTCTGAGGATGAGGTACAAATATACGCTTAGACAGAGCTATCAGGAAGCAGAATCAAACCTGCAGTTGGAAAAATACAAAAAGAATGTCACTGCTTTTATACTCCACTTTTAATTTCATCATTCTTTAAAGACATAAATGAACAAGATTAATAATTCAGACAGTAAAGGGAAGCCGCTGAAAACCCTGAATAATTCAGAAGTTCTGACATATAGCCTTTGTCATACTGATCCATCCACCCTGGGTAAGATGATGAAGAGAGAGTGAAGGGACTGACCCATTCTCTCACAACCCTCTCATATTACGGCTTATGAACAACACAACTCTGCAAATCAGAAGGTCACACAAAGAGAAAAAGCAGCTCGTGTTCACCAGTGATCAGATACCAGCAAGATGATGAGAAAGGGAAAACAGGAGCATTATAAACACAGTGTTAAAACTACAACAACTGACCTGCAGCCCAAGAAAATACACTCCTTTGACTTACCCAGGCTCTAAGCACAAGGTATGTGAAAGATTTAAGAAATTCAGATAATATTCATCATACAAAAACCATTTTAAAAGTAATCAAGATTTGCTAAACTGAGAGTGAGCCTGATATATACACACATATTTCTTTCTATAAAGCAGCACTTAAAATTTTTGTCTCCTATAAGTAACACGCATTTGTCTCATCCATCTAACTAAAATTAAAATCTTTCAGTATCATAATGATCATGAACTATAAATACTGTCCTCTCTTTCACCATTTTTTCAGTTCTGGTCATTGTTTTGGGTCACAGGTTATATAGATAGATACTACAGAAAAATGTAAGTTAATGAACTTAAGAAACCTTGTCTTCTTAAGAATAAATATTCGAGATTTCTGCTAGGACTCCTGGCATAAAATATTCCAGAATGAGAATCATCCACCATTCTCCTGGATGTAGAATTTGGGCTCCAGTCCCTTATACACACATATTTTGTAGCTAATCCTTTAGAGAGAAAGCCAGAGGAGGCTTTCAGAAAAGAGTTATTTCCAGCTAGGAAGGCACCATCATGGACTTTAAGATATTTACCACCACTCAGGACAGTGGGCAGAGGGGCAAAGAGAACAAATAGAGCTGAACGCCGTGAGGCATACTCAGGCTGAGACTTTGAGGAGCAAGGAGGTCCTGCAGCAGGGCTTTGCTTACCCAGCATTAAACAGAGGAGACATCTCTGACTAAGGTGGTTGTCCAGACTCTTTTGTAGTCACTTGAGATTATGAACATCTGGAAAAGAAGGAAAATGAATTTGGTTTGGAGGTCCTTGAGAAGACTCTTCAAAGGTTCCCAATGGCACTGCCATAAGGATGACTTGATCCAATATTTTGGGCTTTGAGTTTCCACAGACTGAGGAATAAGAACTGAACATTCATGTCATCTCATGAACAGTTTAGATACAGGACTCTTTCCTGACCTCTGGAGGAACACAACAGTAGGGGTTTAAGTCTTCATCTGGAACATATATCAAAAGCTCAGAAAGGTAGAAAGGAGGATCAAATAGGTCCTTAAACCTCATCAGCTGCTGCTAGGCAGGCAGATATTTCACTTGGGACATCTGTATTAGTAATGGTAACAGCCTTCTGAGGCCAGAAAGAAGATTGAAAACCACTTTTTACAAATCCTTTCTTAGAAAGTAAGTCCTCTGTAAAGCAGAAGTAAGTGTTCCTCTAGACAAAAGAAGGATTTGAGTATCAAGCCCACCCATTGTAACAGCTCAAAAGGCAATGAAAAGCACGAGGGACTATGTTACACAAGTCTTTTCTATGCTAATAAATACTCAACTCACATCAGCAGTTTCTACAGAACACTTCAATGGGACCAGAATGGAAAGCAAGTGTTCTCCCAGCAAAGGAGGAGCTCTTTGGTTCAGACCTTCAGAGTGTCTATCCAGTGCAGTTCTGCGTACGAACTCGTGTGGGTATAGCAGTGTTTCAAACTACCGAGAGGCCTCTTTCACAGAACACAGTCTATACATCTGCCAGACATCCACTCTTGGCCAGCCTACATCCTTTCCTAGCAGGACTGTGAATTCCCACGTCGTGGAGACCCTGCTCTTCCTAGGCATTTCTACTTGCTGTTTCCCATATGCTTTAGTAGCTCAGCATTTCTTCTGCAACTAAACCAAAAAATAACTCCCCAGGATGATTGACATCTAATCACTGACACACACTTACGGGCCTTTACGCATAGGGTGGCATAGAGAGGTGCAGAGGATATGCTGTTACATGATGGATGTGAAAGATCAAATGACACACTGTGTTTGTTCACAATGCCTCCCTCCTACTGCCGCAAGACCAGCCCTTTCCTCAGACATCAAGTGAGACAGAAGTCACAGAGATGATGATACGGTCTTGTTTTTACAACCTTCTAGAGAAAGAAAACCATGTTCTAGTCACTTCGCTGTTTTCATCAGGAGTCAATGACCCAACCCTGCAGCTGAGAAGAAAATTTATGTTTCAGAAAACCCACCACAAACTGTTGGAAACACTGTAAGTATACCCTGCTCCAGTGTGCCTGGTTTTCTTCCCATAAGTTAATTATCTTCTTTCCACAAAAAAAAGCAAGCAAGCAAGCATCCCTTGAGTTCCCAAAGGCAATCCTTTGAGAACAATGGACATTTGATAGACTTCTGTGCTCATTAAATATATAGTAAAGATGGAAAAAATTCCCATAAAGCCTGAAAAATACTTAGCAGTGACTGAAAGCCAGTAAAATCATGACTGTCATATAGCTATTATGTTATTCTGATAGCTCTCAGTATGTGAAGCTATCAGCTGTCGAACATCTGAGCTCAAAAGTACAGCCTCCAACTACAGATCATATATTACACATCTCTGTGCAATACCAGGAAGAATTCACACGCTGCTGTTGCTGCTGTCTCTGCAGGAACCCCTCTGCTTCTATGTCTAATTCTGCTTTTGCCCTGTGGATATGACGCAAGAAATGCCAAGCACAGATTTCAATGCATAAACATATTATGTGGCGTGGTAAGAGAAGCACCTCATAATAGCCCAGTTTGGAAGTATTGACCAAAAATTTGCTTCCTAATAACTAAGAGCTGGGACTTTGACCCTTCTACAGAAGCAAGGAGAGCAAACCATGGCTTTAGGCTTAACCAGTTGCATCGAGCTTAGCACTACTCCAGTGAGTGAGACACATTTGTTATACTTTATGCCCTTGTAGCCTGTGTTCTGTACAGATTTTTTCACTTTGATTCACCTTGTGAAAAGGAGCGCCTGCCCATCGCATCCTCGTTTTTGCTTCACTGTGTCTATCGTTGACTCAGAGTTTGCACATTGGAAAAACCAAGCTCAGTTCAGTGCCTGAAATAAAAATAAAACCTCCCTTCAAATGGCACAAAGCTGCTTAAAAATGTTAATCTCCCTTATTTTTATGATGTGTTTAATATTAAATGTTCCCATATGGGTACAACACGGCAAACCATGTCCTTCCATTTAAATAGCCTGTTTACTTTAAAATCTGAAACTAGCTACAAATTTGAACCCTTTTTGTTTTTGTCCACCTGGAAAAAATTATTAAATTCTTAAGTGTGCATTGTAATAGGAGCAAACACTGAAGAGTGTGAATTCTTAGGTTTCAATATCTGTTTTAAAATTGTTTTGCATGTAAGCTTTTAATTTAGATTTAATAAGATTCTAATTGCATTTTTTAAAAAATACCAGTTGATTATTGAAGACATATTTCTGTAGGATTAACTTACACAGTTTAGAATATTAAAATATTGTTTTAAATAATAATTTAGTATTCTGTGATTTATGCTACTAAATTTAAATATAGTTAGTGTAAAATAATTACAGAATGATTGCAAGAAATAAACTTATTGAAGATTAACTGTTTTTTGAGAGATGCACATCTCCGGTATAATTATTCAGTGTTCTTAATGTCTTCAGAAAGCTGTGGGCAATTAATGTATGAAGAGTGCTTAGTTATAATTTAACATATTGTGCAATTAAAGCCAATCAAAAGTTTTGCCATTTTCCATATAGCTCAGAAACAGGAAGAAAATGTATTAGCATGTTAAACAAAATGAGCTGTGCAGTTTCAATTCTCAAGTCTGTCTCAGCTACTTCTTGCCACTTCAGCAACGTAAAAGAGCCAGAGACCCAGCAGTCTTGCTCTCCTGATGGTCTTTCCTCGGGGGAAATAGTGGGTAATTCAAAGCGGGAATAGTGGCTGTGTGCCACCTTTTCTTCAGCTGGAGGGTGTAGTATCAATACCACATTCCTCTCTTGCTGCCAGATGTACTCTTCAGGGTCACAAGTAGCCAAGATTAATTTATAATAGCTTTAAAGCAGCCTAAAGATCTACAAAGTAATTTTTGCCTCCCTAATCTGGCACTGCCTACTATGGAGGATCTGGGCCTTTAAGCACAGGAAGGTCTTAATTAACTGTTGTCTTGGGCTAGCTGTAGGCTTTAGATCTGGATTGAAAAGGCATTAAAGTCACCTGGAATCCTTTGCTCACCCTCACTGGAAGCTGCGCAGACCCTCAGCGTGTTGCGTGCTCCATGGAAACATGGCTCTTTTGGCAGGCAAGCATCTCCTGGAATAGTTATTACAA
Organism: Dicrurus megarhynchus; assembly: GCA_013399195.1. Lineage (NCBI taxonomy): Eukaryota > Metazoa > Chordata > Aves > Passeriformes > Dicruridae > Dicrurus > Dicrurus megarhynchus. The sequence goes on along the minus strand of VXAD01011639.1, from coordinate 419,819 downwards.
TGGATACTATGGAAGGACTGCACTAGCAGAGAGGTTAATGAGATAACCTCTTTCTTCTTTTTCACCAATTTATTTTTACATTCTCATAAATAATACCTCTTTTTCCACTCACTATTGTCATGACACCCCTCACTGTACCCCCTGCCCCCCCAGTATTATTGAGAACATTTTCTTTAGGAGTTTGAAAGTAGAAACTGTCTTTTGCTCTGTTCAGATTAAGTCACATGTTTTGACTTTTGCCATTAACTTTATGTCTAAAACATGAGCTAAATCAAGCATCCAAAAGCACACCCAGCATTCAAGAGGCGCTGGACATTAGAAGAACCAATAGAGATAACATCTGCCTGTACTGCCCCAAAAAGAACAGCATTGTAGAACTGCACCAGAATGACTTCCCTTAAGTGCTTCTAAATATGTTAGAGGCACCTTCTGTACCACCCTCCTTTAGTGCTAGTTCGTCTCTGCTCCCTAATATTTGACATCTTTATTTGACTTAATACCACTTCATGTCAAAAGTTAAACTTACAAAACTGCTGTATGTGACAAGTAAGCCAAGCACATGTCCCTCTGCACACCATCAGGAACCTCCAAAGAGCTGGAAGACTTCTGGTGATCCACATCATCACAGGCTCAGTAACTGCTTGAGACCGCACTGATGATAGAGCTGTGTTCCACTGCCATGAATCACTCTTCAAGTAATTAAAACCATTATTCAAGTCAGAACACAACAAAGAATAAAAGCCTGGAAACCCTGGTTTTGATGCTTGATCAAAGCCCTTGCTTCTTGTGCAATGTGGTGGCACTAGCCTGCCGGGCTGCTGAAGGCAGCTATCAACCACTGCAAACATGCCAAGAGCCCAGTGCAGGTTGGTAATGGCAACAATCATTCACAAAACAAAGGTTTATTTGGAGCTGAAATACGATTGATGTCATTGTTTTCTAGGCTTTTGGGAATTAATGAAGACTAAGCTAATCAGCCTGCTCTGTCTTTATATTTACTGAAGAGAAATATGTCCAGTGGGGAAAAGATTAATGTGAATGTGGGCATGTTGCTCAATGGAGTAAGGGACTGAGTGACAACAAGCATGAAAAAGGCAGAGGTACTACATCTCTTTTTTTCTCCTCATTTTTCAATAGGCAGATATGTCCCTGGCATTGCAGCCCCTGAAGGCTACCAGCAGAGTCTACGGGAATGACTTGGAATCTGCAGTAGAGGAAAGCAGGGTCAGGGACAACTTCAGCAAACTGAGCACATGGAACCCATGGGAGCAGATCAGCTGCGTCTAAGGGTGCTGAGGGAGCTGTCTGACATCATTCCAAAAAGAGCTCTCATCTTTGAAAGGTCACTGCACTCAGAGAAAAAAATGTCAATATCACACCCATCTTCAGAAGGGGCAGGCAGAGTGACTCAAGTCAAACAGCCTCACCTCAACCCCTGGGCACATTATGGAGCAAATCATCTGGGAAGCCATTGCTGATCACAAAAGAGCAAGAAGCTGAAGGGGATCTAGGAAGGGCAAATCATGGCCAGCCAATCCCACCGATTTCCATGGTGAGCTGACGAGCTCCATGGACAACGGAAGAACAAAAGGTGTTGTACATCTTGACCTCAGCAAGGCTGATACTATTCAGTCTTTACTGATGACTGAAGACACTCAGCCTCTTTGCAGGTGGTACCAGGCAATATGGAGGAGTGCAGGCTGCAGTTCAGAGGGACCTGGACAAGCTGAAGGAATTGCACTGATAGGAACCTCATGGGGGCTAAGGCACATACAAACTCCTGTATCTGTGAGGGAATAGCTCCAGGCAGCAACAAGGGCTGGGGCTCAAGCAGCTGGAAAAGCTTGGCAGAAAAGGATTGGAACATCCTGATGGACAATATGCTGAATGCAAATTGTCAGTGTCACTTTGCAGCAAAGAAAGTCAACTGAACTATATCGGAAAGAATTAATACTGTTTCTGCAAGTCAGAATGTTTGTCTCTATTTGCCCTTGTGAGACTGCACCTGGAGTAGTGCACCCAGTTTTAGGCTGCTCAGTACCAAAAAGACATGGACACACTGGGGTGAGCCCAGTGGAGGGCCAGAAGGATGAGCAGGAGACCAATCCCCAGGATGCACAAGAAGAGGCTGCATGAACTGGGTTTTTTCAGTCTTCTGAGCAGAAGGCTTGGGTGGATCTTACAGTTTCCTGTAGCTAGCTCATGTAAGGGAATATGAAAGACAGAGGGAGCCTCTCCTCAGTGGTGCATAGGCACAAAATAAGACGTAAGAGAAGCCAGTTGGAGCTCAGTTGTGTCAGAAATTCTGATCACATAAAAGGAGAAAACTTTTTACCACAAGGCTGATCAAACACTGGAATAAGTTTCACAGGAGATTTCCAAAAACCAGGCTGGACAAGCCCTGAGCAACTGGCTTGTCTTTGAGCCAGGAACTGGCTTAAATGAGCTCCAGAGTTTGCTTCTAACCTGCACCACTCTGTGGTTCTGTTTTAGGAAAAGATAGGCACAGATGCATTTGCTCCCTGGGGATGCCCATTTTTTTCCATTGAATATAAATGGAGGAGAAGCTGACTAGCTTAGGCGTAGACTACCCACATTTACATGGGGTCAGTTACAAGAGAGAAACCTCACTTTTAGAACAGAAAACTTCAGTAAAATAGAGCCACTGTGGAGCACTAGTGTTTAGTAAAGTACATCCTGCTAGATACAGTTATCCTTGAAAAAGTTCCTAGTTGAAGGAGATGCTTTAACTATTAGTTTCTTTCCTATCTCCTATGTTACGTTTGAGATAGGAGAATTCAGTGGTGGCATGGGCTTACAAAACCAGAAATGTATTTGAAAGATAGATTATTATATACTTTATATGTACATATACAATCCACAATATAGAGGAACATACATCCTTAGTTGTGGGTTTCAAACAATTTGAGTAGTGTAAAACAATTTTCTATACAGTTCTAAACATCATCTTTAAAAATCAGGAATTCCATCACTAACATGACTGAATCCCAATTTAAATAAGAAAGGATCATATTAGATACAGGACACTTTGAGCAAGAAAATCTTGATTCTGAAGTTTTCTTTCCTCACTTTTTTTCCCAGAGTCTAATTTTACTGCCTTTTGAGGTCTGTTGTACATCCCATTATCCAAAATATCCTGCAGGGAGGCTGACTGGGAAAGGGCTGTGGGAGAGTTTCAGTCTGTGTGATTAAAGCAGACTACTATACTGTGCATTTTAGTTTAGCTGGTAAATTGCATTATTTTTTCTAATTTAAATATATATGAGGTTTGATTTGGGGAAGGCAGCAGAATTTTTGACTACTAACACTACAGTTTAGACTTGAAGACCTATATTGCCTTCTACTTGTGTCCGTCACTTTCCATTGACTGTAGATAACTTCCTGAAGAACTTTTCTCATTATTTAGGCATTTCAGCTGACTGCTTAAAGTGAGATAGTGTAAACCAAGTCCTACAAGGTTATGTGGCAGTGTATTGAGATTTTCTGTTTTGGAGTTGTGCCATTTTACTGGATTTCCTGTGTTGTTATTTTTAAAAGGAACATCAGGAATGTTGTTGGCTCACACTCTCGACATATTTGATGACCTTATTCCAACTTGATAGGGGCAAATTCTGAAGAATTTCTCTTACCTATTGCACCCTTCTCTGAGGCATGAAGAATTTCTTGTAGGTTTTCTGGAAACATAATCTGGAAAAAAATTCCCAGGCTCATCCACACAGAAGATACTAATATTAGGTTATTTATGAGCAGCAAAGGGCAAGAGGGTATGGCACGTAATTATCTGAACATCTGATTTCTACAATAACCACACCTCAAACCTGAGAAATTGAGCACATACTTTAAAACTGTGCTACTTATTCATCAAATGAGTCTGGTTTTGGATAAGAATGACCCATGTGTATGTCTGTACTACATTTCCTGTAAATGGTAATACTTACATGGAAACTGGAATACTTCTGAGACTTTTGAAAGATATGCTATATTTTGCTTTGAATATCTAATTTGGCCAATTTCCCAGACCACTAAACACTTTCTAGACTTGGGTAGCATTTTCTCCATGATGTCTCCCCCCATTTCCTGACACTAGCTAGAATGTAGAATTGAAATATCAATAAAGCTACAAATCACTTACAATGTACTTACCCGCTCCTTCCCCCCAAATAAATCAGTATTCTGAATATAACTTAAATAGAAAGAACTTCTTACAGTACTTCCAGGGTAGTTTAGCAGGCTTTGCATCTTGCCCTGTTATTTTTATCTCTTAGAACAGTTTTTAACTGATAGTATTTTTACAAGTGAAGTTTAGTTAGTTCAGAAGAAACTTCGGGTACACATGTAAGGAGCTGGTGCAAAAATTATACCACAGTTCTGTATTTTTCAAACAAACTCAGTCTACATAAATCACAGACCTTCAGATGCTGCAAATCAGCACAGCACTACTGCAATCAGCTTTATCAGCAGCTGGGTCTCTGGCATGTGTAAAACCTTTCTTGTTGAATTAATAGTACTTCTTCTTGTCAGCATCTCCCTGCCAGACAGTCATTCTCAAGAGCACTGATTATGGCTGCCCAAATATTTTGTGACTAGAGAAGTAGATTAATAATGACAGGCCACACAGTAATGATATCTCTTTCATGTCTTCTTTTTTTGTTGCAAGGAACAGGTGGATCCAGGTCCCAGCCCCATATTTCATCATTTTTGTCATTTCAAGTAGCAAAAGGACAACTTTTAATCAAACATCAGTATTATGCAGGTTGGAAAATAGAAAAGCCTTCTAGTGGAATTACTTTGTAAATACTGAAATAGATTTTCTGTAGGAATTACAGCCTCTTTAGTGGACATGCATAATAATAGGAAAGATAAACTCATCAGGAGCAACAGAGCAATACTGCATCCTACCCCTAGGCAGGATAATGGATGAGGTGATGTCTTAGACCCTTCCAGACTTATTTTCCTGATTCATTCATACTACCAATTATCCTCCAGTGTATGTGAATACTACATCTCTTTCCTACATGCCGTGTCAAAACCTTTGCTCCATTTAGATCTCCTTCTCTGACGTCGCAGTATCACATTTAGTCCTTGTTTGCAGTTGGTTGTTATGCAAATCTGTGATCATTAATTTACAGCATCTCTTCTAAAATTTCTACATACCATAAATTTATTAATTCGGGCTTTCAAGCAGTCCAAAATGTTGTTCTCATTTAACCAGAATTAAAGACATGTTACAAAGCACCAAACTGGCAGATGCCAGGGAGAAACCCAAATTGAAGTTCATAGCTAGCTGTGTAAGTGGTCACAGATACTGTAGCAGTGAATGGTGAATGATTCAGCCTCCCTCTGGAGGGATTATATGCAGGAATCTCTGCACAATTCTGGGTACTTTAATACCAGAAAAAGGCAGCAAAAATATGGGTATGTGGAAAAAAAACCAGCCATAAAAGTAATTGAACAGCAGGAGGGTTTGATTTACGAAGAGACGTTAAAGGAATGATGTTTGATTGTCTGCACAATGTCCAAAAACCATATGTTAAACACTTCAAGTATCTGAAGTGTGTAAACAGCAAGCAAGGGAATAAATAACCAGGCTAGAACAAGAAGGTGTAACTAAAAATACAGAAAATAAATATATTAGGGGAAATTATTAACAATGAGCTCTGTTAATTACAGATAAGTAGCTGAAGAAAAGCAGCCGGAGTCTTATTGTTCCTAATAACTTAGAGAGTAAACTGGAAAAATAACTGAAAGAAAAAAATTAAATATCTATTTGGGGCTGGCTGGCAAGAGAGCTTGACAGCTATTACTGTTTGATAATATCTTCCTTTATGATATTTATAAATCAAAATGCAAAAGACAAGTGGTCATTCAATGAATTGAAATAGCCATTTACCTCAATTAACCCTATTTGTCTAAAATGTTAGAGCAAACAAAATACCACCCTTATGCAAACTTTCTTCATAAACACTTCCTGAAGATATTTTCTGTCAGATATTTTTCAAAACAATAAAATAAATAGCATTGCACATTTAAAACAAACCAACAAACAAAATTGTTCCTACACAATTGTTTAGGACACAAAGTTGGAACTACTAACAGAAAACCAGTATCTTCTGCATTTGAAATCCATAATTCAGGGATTCTTCTTTTCCTCTGCAGCTTCAGAAATGTTCTCTTGTACTTCTTCTTTGCTACTCAGCCTTGCTGTTGTAAGAATAAAAGTTTGTTCCTTGTCAAAAAGCTGGAATTCCCATTTATTTGCAAAAGAGGAACTTGATATTCCCACTCCTCTTACACAAAGCCATATCATTATTTACTAATTCCCTCTTAGTCTTGCTTCTGTGTTTTAGAGATGGATTAGAAGGTGCAAAAGATAAAAATGTACTCCAGGTGAACTCCAGGGAAAAATCCCCTCAAAAAAAAATCTGCATTGGAAGTAATTATACTCAAGCTCAGCCAAATAAAGGATGAAAGAAACACAGAATGGCTTGGAAGAAACAGTTTGGGTTGGAAGGGACTTTTGAACATCATCTAGTTCCAACCCCCCTGCAATAAGTAGGGACCACCTCTCTGGGTAACTTGTTCCAGTGCATCACTACTCTCACTGTAAAAAATACCTTCCTTATATCTAGTCTGAATTGCCCCTTGTTCAATTTAAAGCAATTCCCCCTTGTGCTATTAACACAGGCCCTTGTAAAAAGTCCCTCTCCAGCTCTCTTGTAGGCCCCCTTTAGGTACTGGAAGGGACTACAAGGTCTCCCCCGTGTCTTATCTCCTCCAGTCTAAACAACCCCCTCTCTCAGCCTGTCTTCATAAGAGATGTGCTCCAGCCTTCTGACTGTCTTTGTGGCCCTCCTCTGGAGTCACTCCAGCAGGTCCTTCTTGTGTTGGGGGCCCCAGAGCTGGATTCAGTGACGTCCCACAAGAGCAGAGCAGAGGGGGAGAATCAGTTTCCTTGACCTACTGGTCACACTTCTGATGCAGCCTAGGGTACAACTGGCCTTCTGGGCTGCAAGTGCATGTTGCCAGCTCATGTCCAGCCTCTCATCCACCAGCACCCCCAGCCACTCAGCTTGGTGTTCATCTGAAAACTTGCTGAGGATGCACTCAATCCAGATGTCTATATCATTGATGGAGATATGAAACAGTCCTGGTCCCAGTACAGACCCCAGTGGGACACCGTTTGTCACTGATTTTCACCTGGACATTGAGCTGTTGACCACTACACTCTGGATGTGACCATCCAACCAATACCTCATCCATCAAACAGTCCTCCAATCAAATCCATAGATCTCAAATTCAGAGAGAAGGACATTGTGGGGGGTCTGTGCCAAAGGTCTTACAGAAGTCCTTAGGGGGTTTGACTTCCATGCTAGTCAATTAGCCACTCAACAATGCAGGAAAGGAGAGTCTATCAAGAGCTGTCTCATTTGAGAAAATAAAAGCCCAGTAGTAAACAAGTGCCTCTACAGCTGGGAACCAGGGTCCACAGCCAACAGTGGGTACAAGCCAAAGGAACTTTGCTGGCATGCTGATACAGCCTAGAGTACATGCTCACAGATTCAGCTAAGGGGTACAGACACCAAAATGCAAAATGCTTATAAGAGTATCTAACACAGAAAGGGAAATCCCTTTTTCCAAAAAAAAATTTGAATATAGGTTCAGAATTTTTGCCTCAGTCCACTTACTAAGATTACAGATACCAACATTCTCTTTTCAAAGCATATCTAAAAAACAGAGACTGCTTTTTCAAATTGAAGCATTTTTTGTATTCAGAGTGTTCTTATTTTTTAGCTTTTTTTTTTTTTCCTTACTTTCCAGGCCATCCCAGAAGGAATGACTCTGTGTATGTAATGAAAGTAAAAGAAGGAAAAGTGAGAAGAAAAGGAGGAAGAAAGATGTGAGAGAGAAAAAGAAAATTGATCATGGAAAATATATTTCAAAATATCAGAAAAAGTTAAAAAAAATGTGGAGAACTCTCATCAGGATCCAGTGAGGGTCTTTCAGTTTATTATCTCATCTCCTGGTGAAACTACTCACAGAAATCTACCAAAACTTCAGCAGAGCAACTAGTCAACAAAGGAGCAAACAGGTGGAAATCCAGGACTGCGAGAGAGAATCCATCCTGCCAAGCTGGCATCATCACCACGACCTGCTGGTGGCAGCTGTCTGCATGGTTTAATGCCCACATCCTTAAAAGCAATGCACTTAATAGGAGCCAGTGAAAATGAAGCACCTACATAATGGTTAGTCACCTAAATATCTTTGCAGATCCAGGTCTTATTTCAGCGAAGGGCACAAAAGGGCACTATTTGTCATGGAAATTGAGATTTGCCACATTACCAGTGACAGAAATTGCTAAAGAAGGTCCCAAGCTGAGCAGCTTTATTTGGAAATGACCACGTGTACAGCAGCAGCAGCTGAGTGAATGTGCACATTTACACTTGGTTCCCAGGGAAACAATTACAAGAACACTGAAATATGGAAAGATTTTTGCTGTATCACGTGTTTCCATAATAGAAAGTTTGTCCACAAACATAGTCCTCCAGAAAAAAAAAATAAAATAAAAGAAAAGAAAGGAAATGTCACTCAAGGAAAAAAGCATCCAGGGCAGAACAGAAAGTAAGCTGACAGGCCTGTGAACCCAAAACAGCCCCCGAAGAAGATGTGTCTGCCAGCAGAGCCAGCCACGGCGTCAGCCAAAGAAGTCAGCCACAAAGCCAGACACGGCTGCTGGAAAAACACATTCCAGGTCCTACACACTGCTGCCAAGTCCACCTCATGATTATAGCCACGGACTTTGGAGTACCCAGAGGAAGAAGGTGAAAAGGAATAGGATCAACACTGCCTACAGGGAGAAGAGGCAGTGCCAAGGCAACACAAAAATTACTGGTTAGTCCCATCTTACTTTGTTCTTGCCCTATTTTAGAGGAGAGCCTAGCTACAGTCTTTCAAAGTTTAAAGGAGACTTTGTCATTTTTGGCAGCAAATCTAGCTTTCTTAGCAAACATGATAATGGCCTTACATTACGTGGACTTATGGCCCAAAGGATTCCAAAGTGTTTTACAAACTTCAGCTGTTACATGGCCAATGTACACAGGGACCCCTTCATCCCCCACTGAAATGTGCTCAGCCTCTAAGACAACCTGTCACAAATGCTTAGCAAAGCACAGAGCTCTTTGCAGTATTTTAGGCCAGGATATGGTGAATGCTGTGTGCTACTGAATCTGAATGGGACGGTGGAACAAAATTATGTGAGCAGACATTCAGCTGCATACACTTACACTTGTTCTGCTCTATACCTGCTCTTAAACTCTTACTACAGTGACTTTTAGTGTTACAGTTTGATGACCTTTCTTTTCCAAAGTCTCTCTGGGTAATGTCCTCAGCTGGATTCTCCTTCCCTTGTGGCTGGTGCACGTATTGGACTCACACCAGTGGTTACCCCTCCACATACATGTCCTACCACCAGTTTCCCAACCAACTTCAACTTCTTCTGGGACAGAAATATATATGGAGGCCAAAAAAATTCTGAGTGGAGCCTTGCAGATTTCTTCCCCTTGGGTTATTTAGTGCACAGTGATAATCTACTGCACAGTGATAATTTACCACATATGATGCTTTCTATCATAAGCACTGATGTATTTTAACTCTCTCCTCCACAAAAAAACCCAAAAAACAAAACAAAACAAAAAAAAAACAACAAACAAACAAAAAAACCCCAAAACAAAAGCAAAAACCAACAACAGCAACAACCCAAACCACTATTTCACAAGCAGTACATAGCTTTTCAGGCCTAATATCTACCTGTCAACATGAACATTCATCTTAGCCACAATTTGATTCCTTTCCCTAATTCTATAACAAAATTATCATTTTTACTCTAAGATCTCTATTAAACACAAGTAAATCTTGCGGTCTTTCCAAAGTCAAGAGAGCATCAAATGATTTAATCCTTTAAAAAAAGCTTTGTACAGCTAAGCAGATTAGTGCAACATCTAGAAATTTTGATGGATTTTGAAATGTAATGAAGTATCGAATGCAGATTTTCAGACACAGCAACAACAGAATCCCAGATATTCTAAACAAAATAAAATCAAACACACTTTTAAACTTCACCTCCGAGACAGGGATATAAGCACATATTTCCCTTCAAGGGATGTTAGGGAAAAATATTTCTAATTCCAGTTGTTTTCAACTTTCTTTTTCCTCTCTCTTTACGTATTTTCTCTGGTAACAGGGCTGATTTTTACAGCTGTCACTCACACTGCATCCAAATCTGGCCCATCCAGTGCCACCATGGACTCATGTCAGGATAATCATTGTAAGAATGTCAAACTCTGATTTTTTATTTTTAGCTTTTGAAAACAGATGGTATTTTCTAAAGGTAAAATATTTCTGGTCATGTGTGAGAAAGAAATATTAACTGTCAGTGTGACTGAAAATTTCACCCTAATATTCAGCAGATGGTCCCAGCCCTTTCAGTTCACCTGAATGTGTCACACAGTCCTACATTGTGCATCCAAGAACAGATTCGGGCCTTCTTTGTGTGGTAGATGTACTATTGCTTCACAAGGACCAGGTAGGAAATCTGTTACAGTCTAGAATAGGTGATAAAAATACGACCAAATTGACTCTATTTGCCTCAGAACACTTCTACAAATCAGGTGCATGCTAGCCTTGGGAAACTGTTTTCAGAAGCTCATACACCTTAGGAGACTTGAAATAAAACTATTTATTGTACCTCTTAAATATGTCATTACACATCTAGTAAAAGCAAGCAGATGTAAAAGTCAGGCCTGTCAATCTCAAGCTGGCACGTATCTAAATACACTTATTTTCCTTAAAAAGCTTCTCATACCCAAAAAGTGAGGAGAATGAGCTAGATCTGGATCACATGGTCTGACTTCATGGGTCTTTAAATCACACACAGTTACTCCTGTGCTGGGCTCAGCAGGTTGAGCTTGGCTGACTCCTGTGAGGGCAGCACACAGATCTGGCTCCGGGGCCCTGGTTTGATTTGAAGATGTCCAGAGATGGAGACACCAACATTCCCCACAGTGGTATTTTCCAAAGGTTAGTCTTTTCCCTTTTAAAAACTTGTGTCTTATTTCCAATATGACTTTGTCTAGCTTCAGTTTCAGGCCATTGGTTTTCATTATTCTTTGGACAAATAAACCTGTTCATAATCATACACATAGATATACAGCCCTGACACTCCTACCCTGTTTTCTCTGCAACTCTGAGAAAAAATCTCTGAGAGAAATCTGAACAGATGGCAAGGGCAGACTAGCTCATGTGTTAAAAACGGGAAAGCCCAGCTAGGGATAATATTGCATTTAAGAAAGTTTTGTTGTCTTTCTTTTTTTTTAAGATGACAACAGCACCCACAAATACATGCAGCATTTTGAGACTACAGTCTTTTGTTGAAGTTCTCACCACCACCTCCTTGCTGGAGAGCTGTCTCCACAGAATCCCTCCCCACAGCAGTTAGTGGTGAAAATACTTTTCCTGCTCCAAGTTTTCTTGATGGGGGATCCAAATTTATTCCTTGGTTTGCCACATTTCAAAGGGAATTATGCAATGCCAATCTCTTCCAGTGCTTCTTTGTTGGACTGCTACTCTCAGCTGAGGTGGCTGTAGAAAATCACACCAGCATTTTAATGAGGAATTCAGAGAAGTTAAAAGACCTTTCCATTGGTGTTTAAATCTCACACAAACACCAGGCTGCAGCTGTAGCCTTTGCTGCTTATGGATAAATGTATTATTTTAGAATATGGCCAAGACCTCCTTCTAGGAGGTCCTGCAGGAGTGGAGCCAACAAGTGATTATGAAAGCCAGCCTAAAGAACATTTGACACTGTTTTCTGCCTACGCTTAACAAGCACCTCGTAGTTCGGGCTGCAGTTTGCACGATTTTGGCTTTTAGAAAATATGAAACACCTTAGTAGATGGATTTTACGTCTAGGAGATTCCATCTGAGGCACTGAACCCACCCAGTTTTATTACTTTCAAAAGGTTGGGAAAAGCTTCAAAGTCGCATCTGACAAATTCACGAACTTATTCTAAAAAAAATATCTGGAACTTTGGCATCCATGCACTTTTTTAAAAAATAAACACAGACCAAAAAAAATCTGCACTTCAAATAAATCTCACTAGACTTATTTTCTTAAGCTAAAATCAATGAATTTGTTCATTATTATGTATTTCATTTCCTTTAAATAAATAAGCCTTTATTTACTACCTTTTGAGATACTATTCAGTATGTCACTCGCAGACCTAGTCTGCCTTGTGATCCAGTCTCTGGGATTGGAGAACCAGCTGGAAACTGAGAACATTTGAGTAAAATGAAAGCAAAGAGCAGAAGCTGCAGACTGGCCAGAGCTACAAAGGTGAAGAGAAGGGCATCATCCATTCCGGGAGACAAGCTGGGACCACTGTTAGGGACAAACTTCTTTCTGTGGACTGCAGACAGATTGCAGACTCTCCATGTCTTTTCTCATTATTTTAATAAGACACCCAAGGCTTGACCCACAGAGGGACTCAGGTAAATGATGACTATTTTATACACTGCATGGCCATTAGTGTCAATTCCACAGCACTCAACAGCCACTGGTGCTCTCTACACTCTGCACAAGGCTATCAGGCAAGTGAAGATTGGACAGAAAATGGGGACCATACTGAGAAGCCAACAGACAGTGCTACAGAAAGTGTCTTATACCCTATCCACTTGTGATTTTAATTTTGGGTAAAACAGTGTAGAGCCCTAAAAGACTTGATTAGAGCTCAGCTCTGGTCTACCCCGAGTAACGCTCACTCACTCGGATACAAAGACCCCTATCAAGTTACGTGAAATTTTCCTTTATTTCTACAGAGCAGTCCAGCTTCAAACAGAAGATTGGAAACTGCCTCTTATAATGTTAAGTTGGTAAAAACCCTTCTCCTTCAGAGTTCTTCTGAGGAGAGAACTGACCTAGGTTTCCCATTTCCTAGCAGAGAATAACAGGAAATTTGTGATGTGGTGCTGCCTGCTGGGTTATTTGTCCTGACCACACTAGTACTGGTTTGTGCTGGAGGTTTCCTCAGAGGAGCATCACCACATCTGAGGATGCCCAAGTGATGGAGGTGGTGTACCCTGATAAGAAAGGTAGGAAGGTTGCTAATTTTGACCACTGCAACAGTATGAACTCTGCTGATGTGCTGTCTTATGAACTACATCTAAATATATTGTAGCTGTTTGCAAAAGTGTTTTCTGCAGCATTGCCTGCTGCTCACAACTTTAGCCCAGAGGGACTAAATCAGAGGAATAGGAAGGAAACAAAAGCCTCTTGCAACATCCAACCTTGGCATCTCAGAAAAGCAGGTGTTCATCCACAGGATGAGATCAATAGAAGTATGGGGGCAAGGGACAAAAGAGAAAGAGCAAGCAGAGAAAGGCAGTACAAAGTAGGAAGAAAGGGGGAAAAGTGAACAAAAGACAAAAGGATCATGACAAATTTCCACACAAGCTTAAAGTCACAAACAAGAAAAGAAGAAATCAGAAGATCCAAACGAGAAAAGAAGAAATCAGGAGCTCCCTTTGAGACCATTAAGGAAGAGGGAGTCTGGACAAGCAATCTAATATAGAAGAGGCAAGGCTGGACTTGTGCAGGCTTTCAGCATTTAATTAGGAATGGAGCAGGCTGACTCTATCCAAGAAGGAGCTCGGAGACTAAAAAAAAGAATGGAGGACAACGTATACCAAGGAATCGTATAGGGTTACTAGCCCTGTGTTCAGAGATTTGAGCCTGGCAGCAGACATCCAGTGACTGAAACACTTCAAAGACATGCACAGGAGAGGAAGACCGCTGGAAGGCCAGCTACTAAGCAGAACTCCAGACCAAGAAAAGTCAGCAAGCCAGATGATGATGTTAGGAAAGAGCTCAACCTCGCCCAGTCAATAAAGAAAGCAGTAACATCACATTTTGCTGGGCCAGTCAGCTTTCCAGCATTCCAACACTTCTTGTCCTCTGGCATCTGGTATCAGATAATATGACTAATTCAATAATTTCAGGTAGATAACAATTGCAGCTGGCACTGTTGTGTTTCTAAAAATATGTGTTGCTAAACCAAAAGTGCACAAAGTCTCAACAAAGTCTCTATGCTACTCTACCTTCAAAATTAAGTGTTATAAAACTACCTGCAGGAACCAGGTAGTGATTTCCACCATCATACTCCAAAGTCTGCAGTTTTCTGGGCCTAGCTCAGTTATTCAGGACAGCCTAGGAACAGGTTAGCTCTAGACTGTTTTAAATCCCCATTCTTGAATTCAAATACAAGATTCAGCAATTTGTCATCAAGCTGCTTGAGCTTTCACCCTTCTACTCTGCTAGCCTTGGATGTGTAACTAAACATATTACAGCTGAAAATAAACCAAAATGATTGGTAGATTGTGGCAGTGAAATTAGAAGTAACTGAGCATGTCTTGCAACATAAGGTGAATAATATATGAAGGAAAGTAGGACAAGTATGCTTGAGGATTCTCAGTTGGGGTGTTAAGACATTTATTTATTACACTGTTCACAACTAGTTGCTGGCTTACTTTGTTCTCTCTTCTTCATTTACTTTTTCTATTTGATGTGGAATATCAGGACAGGTACTCTTTTCAAGTTTGGAGAGGAGGATGAAAGAGTTGTTTCTTTAAAATGTTCTGTCCTTTTTGTTCATGTACGTAATGCCTAAAGCAGGACTGTAATGGAAATTATGGTTAAAATATTTTCTAGAGGAAAAGGTCAGCCTCAGCAAGAAAGAAGGATGATCTCATATTTCTGACAGCTCAGATACAAGCAAATCTTAGCACCAATAAGTTATGTCATCTGTTAAATTCACATAAGCAGAATGCCTCCTTAGATTTTGCATTGTTATGACAAGGCTGTAGAGAACACGGGTAAATATTCCATATGAAATAGCTATCTTTACAGAGTTACTTTTAACTATTATTATCTTTAAATAAATCAACCGAGAATTAAGGCCAGCATGGCTTTCTGTTCTGTCTTCAGAGACCTAAGCTGTGCCACATTAAAAAACATAGAAAGCATAAATTTATATTTGGCCAGAATAACACTGAAAGCCATACCTTAGTATCTTACTCACTGACATACCGTCCATCCTGACCTTGGCTATAGCTTCATATTTTACACACTATTACTGTCATAGTAACAGACAGAGCCAACAATAATTTGCTCATACAATTTACAATACATTGTCTCCCAGCCACAGTGAGGTCTCTTTAACCATCAGCAGATGTGTTGCCTGTATTAGCTATATTTGAACAAAGCAGAATCTATTCAGCCCTAAAGTCCCTATGGCTGGTTGGCTGTCTTGAGCTTAGTGCATAGCTAATTTGGTGTACATGCCACTGTAACTAATTACAGAACAGCTGAGGAGGTCCAGAAGTTTTAGCCCACAACCTGCTGACTAAATTTCATGTGTTTCTCCCCTCGTTGGCATCTGAGTTTTAGGAGTCCACACTCAGAGAGGTCAATCAGCAACTAATACTGTAGATGTTCTGTGACATTCAGTTCTTAAAGCTCTTTCTATGTGAATAATATTCAAAATTTCTTTCACCATAACCCTAAGACCTTTAATACCTCCTATTAAATTCTCGCTATTCATGCTTCATAACCGAGCCACAAATTCTTGTACAAAAATCTCTATATTCATGTTAATATTCCTGAAAAATAAACTAATGTAAAGAAGAAAAAATACCATCACCATTGTCCCATATGAAAGACAGAAGGGCTGTGGTATTCATTAACGTGTAGCTACAGACCAACTTCTAGAAGCAAAGGCAATAAAGAAAGAAAAAAGTGGACCACCCCCCCCCAAAAAGGCAAATCTTTAGTTCTAAGTTTGGGTTCCTGATACAGCAATACAAATGCATCCAGCACAGTGCAATAAGGAATGCAGCTATAATTACATTTTTTCTGGGTATAAAGTCATTCTGACCTGGTGAAAACAGGTTAGTTAGGATCACTAATACTTGGTTAGGATCAGCAAATAACTTAAACTAGTAGTCCCTGAACTCAAATTCATTTGGGTATAAAAGCTGTGTGGCTTCAATGATCAGTAGGCTGACAGCTAAGACTACTATTTTTAACAGCTGAAGTAGACAAAGAATTGTCTTTTCAGAAGTTTCCCCAGAAAACTTTTGCTTCCTATTAAAAGAATATGAAGGAAAGAGAAACAGCTCAGAAATCTGCAGTATATTTTACCTTTTTTTGCTAATTTTTGCTCTTTTACTTTTCAGAATAAGAAGACAAGGAACAAGGCAAGTCTGAAGTAGATGGAGTTGACTTAAGCAGTCAGTATGTTCCTCTGCTTACCCGTTCTTCTAACAGTATTTCCTTGCACATTTTACCCAACATACAGCCTTTTCTTTTTAATACCTTTATCCTATCGTTTGTTTCCCTTCCTGGTATCCATAATATCCATTTTTGACATCTGGTTATTAAACCTACCATTATAGCACAATGTAAAACATGGAGTTTATAAAGCTTGTTGCTTATTTTGATGGTGTGGCTCCACAGCTCAAAGATTTGGCTTTTAAGCCTGACATATCCAGTCTGCAAGGGATTCATACAGCTGTAGAGATGCTCTTATGCTTACTAGAAAATGAGAAATTTAGGTTCAGAATTTCCCCTTCTTCTAGCTGCCTCCACAGGAGATAGTATTTCTCTAAGCTGATCCCCAGCTGCTTTATTGGCCCCTTGAGTCCATTGCCAGATAATACATAACCCCAAACAGCCTTAGGTTTGTTGGAAGTTCCTGAAGGGTCTGGATGCAGGAACACTGCAACTCAGAAAAAGGCAGCTTTATACTTCCTCCCCTGGGCGTCCTTTTTGCTCTTTGGACATAATAGAGCATCCGGACTTCATATTTCACTTCTTTCTCTCTGCTTCCCTTTCTGGAATGCCAGTGTATATCAGGCCTCATGTCCAAAAATCTAGGTGACTTTGCTATAAAATTAGATGTTGGTCTAGTTACTTCAGACTGGATGTTTAATCCTTCTGCTGCTTCTCTCTGTAGAATCACAATGCCTGAACTGTCAAACTTTGGCAATGTTTCTCTAGGATCTTTTGTTCTTATATAATAATATTCATCTTAGTTGAGATTATTATGAAATGAAGGAGCTTATTTCTTTTCCTAAGATGGTTTTGCTTAGTTCCAATATGCCTCCAAGTTTTCTGAACTTCAGGGTAGTAATTGTCATCGAAATAGATAATTTTGTTCTTATACAGCTCTTCATTGTTCTTCTCAGCTGCCTTTAAAAAAATTATTGCTGAGTTTGATAATTCTGGAAACCAAAAACAACGTATCTTGAGGGGGTTTGTGCTTCTGCCCTATAAGACCTTTACATAAGACTATCAAAATGCAAGGATTGTGTAAGTGACAGAGACAACATTCCCACATTTTAGTTATTTTCTGTGTTTTTAGGAATGCCATAAATCCTGTCATTGCTTCTCCTTTGAGCAGTTTTCTGAATCTCCACATTTTACTCTTTGGAGCCTGTTCTGTTTTACCAGGAAAAATGAGATGTGTGTTCCCTGCACAAGGTTAATCGATAAAATCTTTACAGTCTCTTCTCATCTGGCCAGCCTCACTTTAATTTCAGTAACAGTGCTGTCAACTCACTCAGAGAGGCAGTTTAAGCTTTCTGAAGCCTTTGTACTTCATTTCCCCATTCTTTTACTCTTTATTGCTAAACCTTTTGAATGCATTATCCAAGTTTCTGATAGCCAATGATTTTCACAAAACCCAAGCTCTTCAAGTCATGCTACCTAGTGAAAATCTCCATTTTTAAGAGTATCTGTCAACCCCCAAGGATGTGGAAGAATACTTGGAAAATGTGTTGCAATGTACAGGAAATACTGAAAAAACAGGGTACAAATATCTTCAAATGCATACTGTTTCTAAAAGTTCTTTTTTTCTTCTTGGTCTCATGATTTCTGAGGCCTGATTCATGATTTTCAAATGCCTGAGACTGGCAGTGATATTTGTTCCCAAAAGTTCAGCAAATTTTCTTCTTTGGCTAGCTGAGTACCTCAGGACAGTTCTGGACAAGAGTCAGTCCATATCTCACCACCTGAGCCACTTTCCCCAGCAGTGCTTCACCTTCCTTTCCAATGGAAAAGACTCTTACCCAGTGTTCCAAGTCCTTTTACATCCATTTTTTTCACCATCTGAGTGTTGAAATGGTTAAAGTGTGGCAGGCAACATTTATTTTAAAGACATATTTTCCAATATCAGTCACATTTACACATGCATCTCTGCAGCTTATAGAGACATGTCAGAAGACTGGGTGATCAGACACAAGAGCAGCAATGAATGCTCCAGGACAGTCAGGATTTGTTTCTTCCAGACTGTTTGGTGCTTGTGCCAAATACCTCACCACAGCCTGAGATTTGATGAAGCTGAATGTTTTGGAGAATATTGTGGAAAGCTGCCAACATCACCCTTAAAATTAAAAAAAGCATGAGATATTATTTTTAATTTTATGGTTCTGAGAAAAGTAAGCTTTTTACTCAGGATAAGCTTTATGACTGAAATAGATTTTTTTAATTGGCAATTTCATTGTACTTTATTTTTTCAGATCCATCTGTCTGAAAAAATAAAGGGAACAGGAACTGAAACGGTGCACAGAACTTCGGCAAGGTACCAGGGTTGTTTAAAATTTGTAATATTAACGTCCTAAAAATATCTACTCTTTTTTCAGTCTTGTCATTGTAATATTTGAGAACCTGAGATTTTATATTCATAGCATTATAGTTTTTAATTAAGGAAATTAAGAAAAAGATTAAATTATGGACATTAAAAACAAGGAAACAAGAATAGTGAAAAATAGTTCATCAAACATAATTCAAAGTGAATTGTCCTGCTATCATGGCCTAAAGATTACTGCATAGGCAACAAACTAAAGGTTTTCCAAATAAAAATGACCCTAGACAGACCTGACAGGAGACCTGGGAGCTGGGTTGTTAAACACTGAAAGTAGTGCAAACATGAAAGCATGGAAAAGCCTCTTGGGCACGCCTGTAAAATATATTTTTAGATACAACCTGAACAGAACTGGGAATCACTGAAGAAATTTAAAGGGTAAGTTGTGGATGCTGAAAGCATGCAGCAGGGAGATATCGCAGCTCTCCAGATGTCGCTCAAGAGCAGGGACCGGACGAACGACACGGACGACTTGTTATGATATAAAGTCTACACTTTATTCACTTACAAGTTCGCTTATATACCTTAGCACGCTGGACTGGCATAAGGTCATTGGTTCACTGAGCAGCCACCCCTCAGAGGAATTGGCTGAATCCCAATAACACTTACTTCAGATATTTTCTCTTTCTGTATCAATAACAATTCTATAGTTTACAAAATCTCCCAGCTGTTCTCCCACAGTCCGTGAGAAAGCAATCCTTTCTCACAGACACTGGCAGAAAGCTGAGATATCTCCCTGCTGCATGCTTTCAGCATCCACAGTAAGTTAGGCTGGTTTATACTGAAAATTTAGGTGGGTCTACAATTCTAAATAACATGAAGAAGGGTTCAACTACACGTGGCAGCTTCCACTACGAAGAGCCATCAAATGGCCATCAAAGGGCCATCAAATGCAGGTAGTAAGAGCCACAATTGACACAAGCAGGATGTGGCAGCAGCCTGCAAATACACACAGCTCCTTGACTGGGAGCATTGCAGATAGGGCACACATACATCTCAGCCTGCAAACCCACACAGCTCCTTGACTGGGAGCATTGCAGATAGGGCACACATACATCATCACCGGGGACGGTAGGATACACACTTCATGGTCAGATCCACTGAAGATTACAAAATACAAAAGCTACAAATCCAGGAAATCTGAGCTGACAGAATAGTTGGAGCTGGGAGACTACAGCAGGTGTTACAACAGTACCGACACATCCTTGTCCTGTTCCTGCTCATTCCTAGGAACTTGCAGCCACTGTTGGAGCCAGGACAATGGTAAAGGAGCCCTTGCCCTGAACTGCTAAGAAAAATCTCATGGTTTTATGACTTAAACACAGATATTATGCATTTGTATCAACTTGCTGGACTCCTGAGCAATCCGCTGCAATGATTTTTCTGTATGACTTCTAACTGGAATGAATATCCAACGAATTTTACATTCTGCAACATCACACACCTAAATTTTTATTAAAATAAATTGTTATTCCAATATTCATAGATTCCATCTTTAAAAAGAAAGAATTTTTTTTCCAAAATATTCCTTTTAGAGAGCTTCTCAATTAAAAAAAAACCCTCAAAGTGAGGGTTATTCTTTAAATAAATAACAAAATTAAGGCGATCAGGACTATAATGTGTTTTAAAACCTACCATCTTGGTGTGTTAAATAACAAATACATAATATAAGAATAGGTCTTTTTCTGTTCCCAGTTGTCTAGAAGTAATGTCAAAAATGTTTCTAAACAGCAGGATTAAAATACTGCACATTACTTATTATGCTGCTAGCAGCTGTACCACCCTCTGCAAGCTTAGCTTTTCCAAATTATTAGAGCTATGTACTACAGAATCATGCTTTGTTTACTTTTCTATCTAATATCTTTAATTTGCACTCCAAATAGAAATGCTTTAGGTTCCAACTCAAATAATAGTAGGTTTTGAAGCTGTAGCCGCAAGCACTTTAATCATGTGCTATATGGAACAAGTTCTAAATATTAAGGAGAATATGAGCTCTACCAGCTAAATAAAAGGCTGGGATCCAGCAATTCTTCTCTGCAAACACAAACTAAATCTCACTCTCCGTGTGACCTTGAGCAAGATACTTGATCTTTTTTGCCTTGTCAAGACAATTATTAAAACTTGGACTTCTCTGACTAACAGATGTTTCTGTACATCAGCACAGAGAATACTAGAGTAAACACATTACTGAAAACATTCATGACAATAAACCGATGTAGAACCAAATTTCTTTCATTCCCTGTGATTTGCATCTTCATAATTCTTACTGCACTCACTGACAAAGCCACTTAAACCATGAGATCACTTGTTTTCCAACAAATTAAGTCCCAATACTTGCCAATCATTCTGCTTCAGAGGTCAACGAAGATAAAGTCCTTCTCTTCCTTGCATAGATCCTTAAGACCATTAGAATTACATCTATTTGCAAGAGGTGCTCACAAAGCTAACAAGTTCCAAATGTTTCCTTTTCTTAAATGCATGTTTGTTTCAAATCACATGTTTTTAATCTGTGCAAACTGCCCATTTCTTATTTATCTCAAGTATATGCTGTCCAAGAGATAGCATAGCTAATACAAGTTAAGAAAATACTTTCTTTTTACTATCGCACAAACTGTTGAGCTAGACAAAAAAACCCACTATCTTCTCCTGATTATCTTATGACTATCATAATCTTCAGATTATGAAGTCTGTAATACCACTAAGTAAAATACTAATTACAGAGAGTATCATTATTAGAGCTGATTACTTAAAATAGTCCTAGCCATAATTAACACTAAATACATCATGGTAAAAAGTTTGAATGCCTTGGAGTCACAATCACATTTACCTAATCATTGTAGGTTCATTACATGCTATCCCAAGGCGATCATTCGAAGGTTAAGTGCTTATTCAAAGGTTATCTTAAATTCTAAATGTAGTGAAGAGAGGGAGGGAAATGCTTCTGAGGATGGGACGCCACCCTAGACCAGCTGATTAAAATCACCTGTCTCAGTGGTAGACACAATCTAGATGAAACTCCTCGTTGAGTTACCAGACTAAACACCTAAATTCAGGTGAGAAAAACACCAGCAAAATGTGGGACAGTCTTCCTAATGATGCCAGGCAAAAAAATGTAAAAATTAACCAAGGTCAGCATGTCTGTTATATAGAAAAATACTTCTAGGTCTCTACTTCTTTTATGTGTATTGCTTGGTCATTCTTGCTTGGGAGAAAGAACCTTGAAGCATCTTAAAACTATATGGTTTTGGGTTTTTTAAAATTTACATTCAAATGAATATGCTTTATGCAATTATGACAGCATATAAAAATATAGAGAAATAATATGCTTTGACATGTGTCCAACAATTCTACTGTAAAAAGAACAGTGTTAAAAGAGACAATGCACAAAACAGGGTAGGGAAAACATTGAAGTTCAGATGCAGGAGAAGCACTATTCCATAGTTAGTGTGACCTCTGGTAGATTCAGATTATTGCTATTTAGGCTAATGTCAAAGAAACCCATTAGATGTTGCAGACCCAAGATGGCTCCATGAAACTTGCTCTTCCACTGGACATCATTACAGATTTTGGGCATTATTTTACTTTTGTAGCATTGATAAGCTTTTATCACAGGTGTTTAATACAAGTGTTTAAACAGTGGATTGGTTTGGAGAGTTTTGAGGGGATTTTTTTGCTTTGCTTAACATAAAAACGTCCAATAAAAATTATTACTTTCACTTAGGGCTATTATATGTGAATCCATATTTTCCTAAGGATACAACCTTGTTAAACAACCTTTCTAAGGTTGTTTACAATTAGGGTTTGAAAAATGAGTTCGGGTATATAATAATGTAGGGATAAACCAGAGTCTCTCTGGTGTCTCTGACTGATTCCAGAAGGTCATCCAACAACAGCAATTATGTTATGTGTTATATATGCATCTTGTCATACCACAGCAAGAACCTATTTCATACCAAAAGGAATCCAAAGAGATTTTGGCAAGGAAACAAGAGATCCTCAGGACATGTAAGCCAGTGAGGCTCTAGTGGCATCCATTCTTCCAACAAGTGCACAGGGACTAGAACTAGCTGTAGAGTTGGGAAGGAAAGATAAAAGGGTAATTAAAAAGAATCTTTGAGCAACACTGATGGAATTATGCATCCTATTTGAGTCTGGTATGAGCTCTAACGAGGTTTCCTCCACACAAGCCGAAAATTTTTTCTTTGCCACTCATATTGAAACAGCTCCAGAAATTTGCACTTGGCTCTAGCTGAAATGTCCTGAGTTTTCTCTCCATTCTTATCTAATTCTTAGAGTCATTGAAAACCTAACAAAGCCAAGCTCTTGAAAGATGTCTTCACAAGACAATTTCCAATACATAACACTGTTAAGGCTCTCTGGTCTCTCACCCATTTCCATGCAGTGAATGAAATGCTGACATATAAAGACATTAATCCAAGAAGCATTTTAGCACTTCTAGGTTAAAAGAACCTGGCAATCAAACCCTGCTGTATGTCAGTATCACACAGGCAGCTGTCATTACAACTGGCTCTGTCCATCTTTTTTACTGTGATCAGAGCTTGATATGAAAGCTGAAGCCTTTTGCCATACCTCTCAAGAAAAGAAAAGAAAAAAGACAAAACAACCAAAAACCTGACTGATGTTTCCCAAAGCTGTAACTGCAAAGTGATGCTAGTTAGCAGGTTTCTAATGAGCCTTGTGAGTAATTAATCAGCTTCTTCTGGGACAAAACAAGTCTTCAGACTCCTAACAGTTATACTGTTGACTAGAGGAAGAGTTGGGTTTCGATGGGATTTTTTTAAGACAGTAAGAGTAGAAAACCATATGGAGTGTTTCTATATGGATTGGCTTCACTTTGCTGTACATGGAACTAAAACATACAGTTCTTACTTGTGCAGAGAAGTCCCAACTTAAATGTAACAGTTTTTTTCCTCTGAGAGCCCTACTGGAAGGCAACTTCATCAAGTATCCTCCACAACCACCTTGTGGCCCTGCCAAGCAGGCACACCAGGTCTGCAGGAGGAGGATAAATGACAGCAAGGCTCACAGCAACTTCGGAGGGTGACGTGCATTCCCTCTTTCACCCCCCTTTTTGAGTAGAACCCAGCACACCAGGCAGCTTCCACCACTTCCCTGGGCACTCAGTGTCCCCCACACCATCCCTTAGCAATCTCCTTCCCAACCTTTATGCCATGTCATTTCAGCTTTCACCAGTTCTCTTCCTGGCTTAATTCCTCTGTTTCCTGCTTCTTGCCCCCTTCCCAATTGGTGAAGACTTGGTTAGGACTGAACATTAGTCCTAAAAGGAAAGAACAGAATAACCACAATCTAGTGGTTACAGATGCTGTTTTAACTTTCAGTCTAAATTTGTCTATATCACTTTGCAGCCCTGTGCCTTCCTTCCAGAGTTAGGTAACACTGAGTAGTTCCCAATTGTGTCTATTCTCTATTGTCCTAACCCACAAAATACATCTATGAACTATTTACATCCCTTATCAGCCTTCATCGATCAGGCTAAATATCAGTTATTTTTAGTCTGCTCTCCTGAAGCAGGCTTCCTCTTCCACCCTTCTCTGCACCTGTTCCAATTTGAATCTTTTTTGCGTTTTTTAACACAAGCAGATAAAATTGTATGAGAATTCAGCTAAGGTCATATTGGTACCACACAGAAAAATTCCCCTTTTGTTTAATGCTTCTGCTAGCAATATTCCGCCTGAGATTTATATTTACTTTTTTCCCAGCTGTGCCACATCCTTGGCTCAGTCAGAAACTTTTGTCTTTCCCTGCTTTCAACTGCAGCTTCCTGCTTCACATAAAATTTAAGAGAAGCTATGGCAATGAATTGAAATGTGTTTAATAATGTCTTGCTTCACTTAATTAGTCACAATGAAGATTAAATGTTATTTATAGTGCTATTTTACTTGTTTAGATTAGAAAAATTTCTTATTCTTGAAACTCTAATAACTCAAAAATTATGCCAACAATTAAAAACCAAATGCAGGGTGAAGTGCAGGCATCTGTGCCATGGTCTGGGACTGCAGATCCAGAAGCTTCAGCTTTGCTACTGTCAGCTTCAAAGCCTGACTGCAGTGTCATAGATGTCATCATCTTGCTGTAAAAATTAAGGCTATTTTAAGAGGTTCCTAAGCTGTTTGTAGGGATTCAGATCTCAGCACAGTCAACCCAAGAGGTCGGAGCACATGTCTGAGGACATCTCTGGACTCCTCAGATGTGTGTTGGACTTTACCTCAGTGCACATTCAGTATCCTGTAGTGCCTGAGAGTTATCATGGAAATTAGCAATTACTTGAGCACTGAAAGCCACAATCATGCTAACTAACTCTGGTTGAAACATGAGGGTCTTTGTTTTTTCATACTCCTTGAAAAGGTCGTGGCAAAATGACAGATTTACAGATCAGATAATTTTTCTCCAGCTGTTGCTGAAGCCGTGTCTCCTCCCATGCTGGATGTGGCCAGTTAAGCCAGCATTATGGCTGTGAAGCATTAGTAGGGCAGCAAACCCAGGGATCAAGGCCTTTCATAGATTATGATGCCAGATAGATTATCCTTTATAACAGATAAAATTCCTCAAATCTATATATCTCACAGATGAAGTAGCTTTATCAGTGCTGTTTAACTCTTCCAGATAATGCATAATTTCCTCTATTATTTTACTGGCTCACTTTGCTGATTGCTGGAGTGTGTGCACATTAGGAAGCTGGCCTTCCAGGCCATGCTCTCAGTTTTGTTTTTACTTTCATTCAATTATTTGTCATTGGATAAAAAAGCAGAGCCCTGGGAGCATGACCTGAAATCCCAATTCTGCCCTTGGCCCAAGAAGAGATAGAGCCTATCATGCTCCCTTCTGCCTCCTGCTCTCCACCTCCAACTTCCCAACTGAATGTTTTTAGCACTAGCCCATCATGCAAGAGGCAGATGACAGCATGTCAGATGGGGAAAGTTGCTTTCCTGTCCAAATACAGTACCAGAATGCCTAGAATTTGAATATCAGGACAGTGCTAAGTGGGAAATAAACTCCTCTCTTGAATGAGTGAGAAATAGATTCAAGACTAGACATCTGGCTAAATGAAAGTGTTCAGGCTGTCTGGGTTTGTGTCTAATAAATCTGCTTTCCTATGGGGTTGTCAGGCAAAAAAGAAGGCAGATTGGATGACCACTTGGCCGGTTCCAGAATATTTCTGCCTTTTATCACTCCGCTGCAAGGGTTAATATGATACGGGCTGTAATGAGCTGGCCAGCTCCTGACATGAACAGAATCTGATTGATTATATGCATAGTACACTAACTCTCTGCAGATGATAATGGCCATTCATGTATCATGCATTCAGCAATCACCAACATCTTTAATACAGATGTAAACCTTTGTATTGATGCCAGTTAAGCTACAATGAAGAGAGAAAGAATGTCAGAGAACATTCATTTTATTTCAAAGGGTCACTCCCAGCAGTGCAGCATGCCATTTTGTGCTGCCGCTGTTTCTCAGAAACATAATTCCCAGGAATGTACTGCTCCTCGTGTCAGAAGTAGGGACACAATTAAACGGAGAAATACTGCAAACAGATAAAATCCATTGCAGCACAGCTCTCATCCTTTATGCAACAGCATGACAGTGCAATAGCATTTGTGACAAGATGTCAAAGGGGAGAGGGTGACCACTCTGCCCTGCTGAACCATTTAGGATGAGTTAGACACTAAATGAGTTCCAGTAGGTTTTTCTTACCTTCAGCTCACAAGATGCATTTGCAAGTACAATGTCATGGCATTTTCAGAATAACCTCAGAGCCTCCTGAAATCAGTGAGAGACAGAGAAAAATATCACAAAACTAATCTGCAGAAGAATAACTCAAATGGAAACTTGTGCAGGAAATGGAAAAGAGGTGCGAGTGGAAAAGGGGATAATGTGCAAAAGAAACAAGATCTGTTCAAGAGCAAAAGAAAGGAAAGAATGGTGAGATACCTGCATTTCCTAGTTCTCAGGATGGTGATATCACATAAAAACTCACACACCAGACCAGAAAGGCAGGGAACGGACAGCAGGGAAACACAGGATGGGTCATACCAGAAAACTGAAATTTCCAGGACAAGTAAATTGAACTGAAAAGAGAGGTGAGGTAAATAATAATTTCAAATTATATGTTTCTTTGCAATAAAAGCTGAGATCAGTACTCCTAGGTGCAAGTACTACATCATACTGCTAAATCCTAGCTTTGTGGTTGAACAATCTACTGCTAGAGATGGTGCCCCCAGGCTTGTTTTGCTTTTACTCAGCTCTTTTCTCTCTTGTGCAAGCACAAGCACTCAGGCAGCAATGCACCAAAGAGCTCACCTGGTTGAGAAGTAAGAAGGAAAACACAGCCATTCCTCACCTGCATCAGTTTTCCAATCAAATTCAGTAGGAGCTGTTGCAAATGGTTCTGTCAGCATAACACAGGAGTCAGCAGAGAGAGACTGGCATGAAGAATGAGTGTTCATGGAATGGGGCATGGACACATGCAATGAATTACACCCTTGACATTTGCTGTTTCTGCTTCATATCTGAAAGAAAGCTTGTATGCCTGATATCTTGTCTGTGTTATTTTATCAGTTAGTCTAATAAAAACAATAACAGAGAAGGGTCAGAGTTAAGATTTGGAGCAAAATCAGCTCTATTTTGTAACTAAAATAGTTGTTTCCTTGAATAATTAGTTTCACAAAGTTATCTCTGCTTTGCCTGCCTGGTTCAGTACACTATAAGCCAAGTTTTGCAGCAGTTGGAATTAAATCACAGCAATGGGATTGGTCAGAAAACAAATTATAAAGTAGAGTAGCTTAAAGGTCAAAGTCCCAAAGAGTTAGGTATTCTTTGAGGAATATTTCCATCCCCTAGTGTAGATGGGTGTAACTCTCAGGCTTGAAGTCATTGATAGGAGTGGCTGATTGCATCAGGTGCATGAATATGGCTCCTGAGAGGCCAAAGTATCCCATGACACCAAATTATATAAATGGGAGGTTTGCTTTCTCTTTCACTCTCTGAGTAGTACTTCTTGCTTACTTCTTCTCCCTCTCTACCCTCCAGCAAATGTGTAAGTCTCTTTTCATGTCAAAATGTCTAACAGGGCTGCTGCTTCTTTCAAGACAAGCTTAACCTACCTGATGTGCTATACCAAAACCAGATATTTAGCAAATCTACATTTGCCCACACTGTATTTAGCCAATATTTTGGCAGAGGTCATTTAACACTGGGACAGATTAGATGGTGTTAGGTGTCTGTATTATATGAAGGAGGGGGAAATATTTAACACCATTATTTTTATATGTATGTAATTCTGAGAGACCTCTGTATTCTGATAATTAATAGTCATATGTCCAGAAGACAAAACACTCACCAATTCAGTTTATTCAGTAGTTCTTCCTGTACTAAGACAGTAAGAAAAAAAGAGAAGCAAAAAAAACCTTCCATGTGCTGGAAAAGAACAGCCTAGGACACCAGAGAGACAAAGGAATGCAAGTCCCCTTAATGTATAATCAATTCACCTCAGTTTATGATGGGAATTAATCTCACTTCCTCCCATACAGTAAAAAGTACACAGAGAAGTGTATCTGATGAAAGTATATAAAAAAAATGTCAAATATTGCACAGGTGCAAGCCAGAAGCTTAATTTAATTGGCAAAACACAATCAAGAGAGAAAACAGACCTAAGGACTTATTGTACTTCTCTTTTTCTATAGCTAATTCCCATGTATGTTAATGCCTTGCAAAAATTATTTGACCTCAGCACTTCACAAGAAAAAATCAGTCAGAATTATCTATTCTGTCCTGAAGGTGTCATTTTAGGAGACCAAGGTTCAGCATTTCAACCACTCAGCAAAAGCATTTAATGTAAATTAATTTGTCTGAAATTTTCTAGAGGAGATTACCGAAACTAAGATCTGTCACTTTTTTTTTTCTTCCTTTTTTTTTTTTTTAATCTACTATGGGAATTTCAGACCTCTGTGTTTCCTACCCAGGAAAGTATTCCATTCAGACCTGGAATTCTGGCATGGATTCAGTCACCTGTAGGTCTGCCCAGACTCTCAATCCTTCCACTCAAGCAGAGATACATAAAACCTTCCTACAGCCACAAATTTACACAGAAATAGCAGAACATGGTCACCAGGAACACAAATAGCTGCTATATATAAGATAACAGTGTTGGTGAACTTCTCTTTTTCTCCTCCAGAATGAATCACACAGAAACTGATGGCGATACTGCCCTTGATGATGATGATCAAATAATAGAGTCATAGAACAGTTTGGGTAGGAAGGGATGATAAAAATCATCTAGTTCCTGCTGCGCAGGAACACCTTTCACTCGAAAGGTTGCTCAAATCCCCATCCAACCTGGCCTTGTGCACTATCAGGGGCAGGGCATCCACAATGTCTCTGGGCAATCTGTTCCAGTGTCTCACCACTCTCATAGTGAAATAATTTCTTCCTAATACCTAATCTAAACCTACCCCCTTTCAGCTTAAAGCCATTGCCCCTTGTCACTACCTGTCCTTGTAAAAAGTCCCTCTCTAGGTTTCTTGTCACCCCCTTTTATGTACCAGAAGGTGCTATAAGGTCTTCCTGGAGCCTTTTCTTCTCCAGGCTGAACAACCTCAATTCCCTCAGCCTGTCTTTCATAAGAGAGGTTCTCCAGCCCTCTGATCATCTTCATGGTCCTCCTCTGGAATTACTCCAGCAGGTCCACATCCTTCTGATGCTGGGGCCCCAGAGCTGGATGCAGTACTCTGGGTGGGGTCTCACAAGACCAGAGTAGAGGGGCAGAATCACCTCCCTCCATCTGCTGGTCACATTCCCTTCGATGCAGCCCAGGATGTGGTTGGCTCTCTGGGCTGTGAGGGCACACTTCTGGTTCGTGTCGAGCTTCTTATCAACCGTCGCTCCCAAATCCTTCTCCTCAGAGCTGCTCTCTATCCAATTTCCACCCAGCCTGCGTTTGTGCTTGGGATTGCCCTGACCCACGTGCAGGACCTTGCACTTGGCATTGCTGAACTTCATGATATTCACACAGACCCACATCTCAAGGCTGTCCAGGTCCTCCTGGATAACATCCCTTCCCTCCGGTGTGTAGACTGCTCCACATAGCTTGGGGCCACCAGCAAACTTGCTGAGGGTGCACTTGGTCCCACTGTCCGTGTCACCAACAAAGATGATAAACAGCTCCCATCCCAACACCGACCCCTGAGGGATGTCCCTCATCACTCTTTGAGCATGACCATCCAGCCAATTCCTTGTCCGCTGAGTGGTTCATCCATAAAATCCATGTTTCTCCAGTTTAGAAACACAGATCTTGTAGGATGAACAACTAAAATAGGGGATGATTCCTGTACCCGCAGTTCTCTACTTGATTTTGAGTGACTAGTTGAGATGCAGAAATCCAGAATATCTTCAAAATAAGATGTAAGCACCTTCAGGCCTTAGAATTCCGGCCAGCAGCAGATTTCCTCGCAGGTCATAGTTACTTTTTAGTGTCAATCCTGCTGTCCCCAAAACAGTGAGTAGCTGAGGTCTCTAACATTACAGTGAGATGGAAGCCTGTTCTTCCGCTCTGTCGTATCTCTGAAAAGCACTGGGGAGGTCCCTCACCTACCGCAGAATTTGTTGAGCCTCTCTTGTGGATCATTTTCATCACTACATGCTAAAACTGCAAGTCCAAATAGAGCCCATGAGCCCCAGTATGATATCCTACCAGAACAGTCATCCTCACCACCCCAACTTTCTTGGCTAAACAGAAGGAAGAAGTACCCACAAACAAATGGGACATTCGATAGAATTTAGACACTAATCTCCAAAACTGCAGAATGTTCTGCTTCTTGATGCCCCCCAATAATATCTTCCCTGAAGCCCTTCAAAATTCATTTCTGGACAACCACTGGGAAGCACCACGGGATGAACTGCCTGCGCAGCTCAACATCCACCTGAGGCCTAAACCTTCTTCAGATCCACAAACCAGGCACTCTCTGTCAACCTTTCCTGAGACACTCAATCTAGCAAGTGCTTGAAGGAACATGCAAAAGGCAGCAACAGCTGCCATCCTTTTCCAAAACAGCTCAGTTTAACCAACATTGGTTTTGCTCCTTCTCTTGCTGCCAGCTATGGAGACCTACACTTCCCTTTCACCAGCTCTTGAATTCATTTGACCCCTTGGAAAGTGAATTTAGCTCACTAAACTGGCAGAAATCTAACCCAACAAAACAAAACAAATCAAGAAAAAGTGAATACTTTTCACCACTTTAGTGAGCTAATGGATCAGACACATCCCAGAGACGATAGAAGGGAGACAAATGGAGCACGTGCCCAGGAACAGGCCTGCCCCTTTCACCAGCAGCAAGTTCGTGGGCTGAATCAGCTGCCTCATGAAGCCTCACCCTGTTGGAGAGGCCAGATACTCTGAAGAGGACTGGGAGAGACAGAGTGAGATCTTTCTAGTCCAGCTGCAGTGCTGTAGGGCCCAAGCTGCTAGAAAAGTGGGGCTAGGTAAGACTAAGTCTTCTCAGAGGAGAGTTGTGACACCATCTGTCTCAAAATTTGGTCACTCATCAGCTCCAAAATGGAAGGAAAGGCAGAAAAGGCAAGGGAGGTTGTCAAAGCCTATCAGGCAATGGAGCAGGGGTACTGCTGGACTAGTCGTGCCTTTGGAAGGGTAGTGCTACAGTTGGCTGTGAGCACAAAAAATGATGTGTCCTATAATAAGAAAATTAAGGACGAATCACAACGAAGTTTACCACAGCGACTGAGGACATTAAGGACTGAGCTGAAATAAAAGCCGATCTAACACAGCAAAACTGGACCACATGCAACATATTCTGGTTAGTATATACAATCGAGAAACATCAGAGAGCGAGGTCTGGGTTGACAATGCAAGTAAATAATTTGTCAAAGAGAAGAACCTGCCCGTGTTATATCCATGTATGGATATAATTGACCACATTTCATCTTAGGAGAAAAGAAAAGTTGTGGCCAACTTCAAAGGGAACTGAACAAAAGTATTCTAATGATTAATGAATTAGCATCGTAGAAGTAAACGAGCTATTCTGAATGCCTGCCCAGAGGCAGTCATGGGAACGTTTCCAAAACTATTGTCATTTTTCCTGGAACTCATTGACTTTAAGGACTCCACAGCTGCAAGAATTGTGTGAGCATTTCAAGACTGTCATTTTCACCACTGATTTCTGAAAAATTCTTCCTGAACTGATTTTTATTGGTTTCAGCTGGGGAATCCATTGCACCCAGCCAGGAAATGCCACATGCCTCCTAAGCTACTGCTCTATTCTTCTTGCACTGATGCTATCAGAGACTCAAATTCACTGCAGGGAGAGCACTGGGGGCCAAATTTGCCCTCTGATGTATGCACACAGCTCCCATAGAGCTAATGCAGAATTTTTTCGCCTTTGATGCCTCTTATAAAGAAGCCTGGAAGTATTGCATTAGAACAGGGAGTTCACACTATTGGTGGTCCCCATTGTCATTAACACAGTTAGTGGCATTCCAGTGAAAAACACAGAACAACTCTTTTGTTTGTTTGTTTTATAAGCAGATCTTCCAGGGTGGGATCTGGCTTGCTCAAATCCTGCCAAAGATGAAACTTCAGCCTCTAAAATCCACGTAAGCCAAGAGTGATCCATTCTGCCTTCTTTTGAGGACTGTCTAACCTTTTAGGCACTTAAATTAATCAGGCACTTTCCTCCTCTGACTGAAAACTCCCCAGGCAACTAATTCACAACTCCATGCTCAGCAAGGCCAACTGAGCATACTCACAAAAGGAGTTATGGAGGGTATCTCACTCCTGTTCCCACTCCCAGCCACACCAAGCCATCGCTTCTGTTGTGCTAACTGATGCTCACAGGACCCTTGCTGTGACAATTTAACTCACTACATAGCACAAAATCACCCACTTCTTTGCTGGGCTTGTTTTCTGCCACTACAGTGAATTGAATCAGCTCCCAAAGGGTCTCAGTCCCAAAGCCAGGTAAATGGTTGCACATGCAGACAGGAAGCGTGAATGGGACCACTTTCGCAGCATTTTTTGATCATGAAACTGGTTGCTCAATTGCCAGTTCGTGTTCAGAAGGTTTATTTCTGGGGAGAGACGAGCTCACTCCAGCTAAGTCATTTGCTGCAACTTGCAAGCAGGAAACTACCCTGGATCTATCTCTACCCTCAGGAAAATCTGAAAAATCAGGTAAGGCCGAGGCTACAGCTAGTGTGAATCACTGACTCTTGAAAAACCTACATCAGGCAAGTTCGTTCTGTTGACTTGGCTTTTTCTTTGATACAGTTTGGAGGTTTTTCTATGAAGTCTAATAAAGAGAGACAAATTGGAGCAAATCATTAAAGTGAATTAAATACATATAAACATAATTTCACATTGAAGGAAATATAAGTGAAGACATGTAACTTGGAGCAGAACTGAAATCCACGCCCACCAGCTGTAGCCAGCTCACCTCCTCCTTCCCCTACGAGCACACACCCGGGTGTGCTGCTCCGTGGAACTGCTCTGGTCCTCTGTCCAGACTCCTAGCTTCAGCAGAGCTTTGACCACAGCTGTTTCCTGAATGCATTCTTGTGTGCTGGAGCAGCCATGTGAGGGGCCTTGATGGGACTGAGTGCTGAGAGCTGCAACAGAAACTCATTTAGTTTGATGTGACAAAACAGCTCCTCAGACAAATGCTCCATGGTGGTCCCATGGTAGGAACATGTGTAGAAGGCCTTGCTGAAGTAATAATACTGAAGTAATTTCATGCCTCCACCCACTTCCAGACCTTGGAAATTTGTCATCCTCAGCTGGTATAAATGGATGCAGCTTCTCTGAATTCAGTGAGGCCATGTTAATTTACTGAGGGTTCAAATTTACCGAAGTTCTGGTCTTCGTGGTCTTACAGTAAACTACCATAATGAGCTTTATTCTGAGTCCTATTTATAAATAAAAGCCTGTACTTCATAAGTTCAACATTTCTCAAGTCACAAAAATGCTCAATTTTTTCTAGCTTGCGATTAGGGAATAGACCTACAGACTATCTGTATTTATAAGTATCTAAATTCTTAAACTCTCTCGTTTCACAAAAATCAAGGACCAAGTTCTGTTGGAGACATCCTGTAAAAGAATTCTTTTCCAGATCTACAGTAGGCTTCAGATGAATCTGATATCCATAGATTACAGAGAAGAAATGTTAACACCTAAAGCAAGTAAATCAATGTGTGAACTTTTACAATACTTTCTGAAGCAGTTATTTGCACACCTGTATTCAAGTTTTTATGAGCTCATTTGCTAAGCAACTCCATCACTTGCATAAATGCCATCAGTAACATACACACACATGTCATTTTGGCAGTCTACTAAATCACTGGCAGCATTTATCCAGCAATTTTTCAAGCACATGGAAGGTCTAGATTCCCAGAGCCACCAATGGTACAAGAGAAAGATGATACAACAGGCTTCTTTGCCATCAAAAGAAACCAGCCATGAATCCATCAGGAGTTCTTGAGCAGAAGGGCTCACAAATGAGTTTAGACCAGATTTGGGCACAACAGAAAAAGTTCCAAAGAGCTTGATGTGACACACAGGCTGAAATTGCAAACAGCTTTGCCTCTCTGCAAGAAGGGGCCAATATAGTCCCATATCTTACTTGCAAATCTGGTGTTCTAACAACCATCTGAAATTCTGAAATCGATGCAGAACGTTAAAACTGTTAAGCTGTTTAAGTCTGATGGGATGCATTAGGTGGGGCCAGTTCTCTAGTAACTGGATATGAACTGAAATTTATTGAAACTAAGGTCTCTTCCAATCCAAGCCATTCTGCGATTCTATGAAACACTGTTTAACAGCTATTTTATTTAATGAAGTACAATCACTACCAGGTTTGACATTTTCCTAAGGCCAATGGAAAAAGTTAGGGCATTAGAGAATTTCATTGCCTGCTTAGAACGCAACATTTCACACTGGAGCAGGATGAAAATCACATAGATCACTGCCAGGCATGCAGGTTTGTTCTTACAAGATCTCTCAGACTCAAACTAATTTTAGAATAAAAAAAAACTGTGCTTCAAACTGCCCTGCAGTACAAAAGTTCCAGTGACAAAATTCTACTCTCTTCTTTTATATTTCACATACACTTTCAAGTCCTTCTCTACTACGCTGTCAAGTTCTGTTAGCATCAGCACACTGCTAAAGAGACTGCAAACAAACCACAAGAAAACCCGTCTTGCTAAAATAAACCTGATTTTTCTTTTCATGTGAGCTGACTAAGTAGCATTTAGAAACAAGCATTTACTTCAGTTTAGTGAAGACGTTTGCCAGAACTGCAAAATTTTGGACAGAAATTTGTTTTTTAATTTTGTCTTCCAAATTTCTGTTTGATACTTTCGAAGTCAAACAGATTTAGTCTTGTGTTTTGACTTCTTCTGCAGGTTTTGTTCTCAGTGACCCACCATTCCAATATCTCCCCTCAGATCCTAAGCTTCCTGTTAACAAAGAACAATATATTTGCACACTCACTTGCTAACATAATGAGCATAGTTTTAAACCAGAACTGCTGGACACTTGAATTTGAAATTCTCGGGGAATGGCTAAATGAGGGCAGCCACAGGAGGAGCTTAAAATAATTAAAGGTAAATTTGCACTAAAATTATAGAGGCTAAAGGAGCATGGTGAGCAATGAACCATCTCTTTTCCATGAACCAATTAAGGGGAAAAGGGCATTGAGCCCAAGGTCTTAATGGAAGATTTCATTAGCACTGGATGATATATAGAGCTGGCATATTTAAAGAAGGTTACAGTTTGTTCAGTGGAGAGGAAAAGTCTGACATACTAAACATGCATACACTTCCTCTGAAGTCCAAACAGAGAGAGACTTCTTGCTTTAAAATCCAATATTAAAAGGGGTAAAAGACTGTTGGGACTATCTTGGATTGGAGCACAGCATAATATCACATTGGGAAATTCACATGTCAAAGCTTGTGACAGTTGCAACAAAAATAACCTCAAGCGTATAATTTGGTGTTTTGAATTTCCCAGCCTTTAGCTGAGAAAGGAATATTACAAGGCCTGTTCAAGTTGGCCAGATATTCAAACACTTTTATAGTCAGTGAACAAAGATAAATATTTGACAAAAGGTATTAATCCTAGGCTGATATTCTAAATGGAGTCAAACACTCCTGGGAGTGCTCCTATCCGCTGACTGTGGAGAATGGCTGGACATCTGGTCTAGATACCTGATATTTAGATGTATAGGATACATGAGCTGACTCCTTCCCAGCAAGTTCTCGAAATGTATCTGTCCTGGAGCAAAATGGCCAGTACTTGCCTGGACTCCACTCCAAGGAATAGGGAGGGATGGGGTAAAGAAGGTGGAAGTGGATTTGTGACTGTGGATTTTTAGAAGACAAAGTGGCAAAGAGCAAAAAGGACAATGGACTTCAGGAAAACAGCCATCAAGAAATGCCATTTTAACAGGTTAGAAAGAAAAAAAAGAGTCCAGTTGTTTAAAGAAGCAACAATGAGGGCATAATCAAAAAACAATAATTCTTCCAATCCATGTCTCATTGTCAGATGGTGGCACAGCACTTCACAAAAGATGCTAGCCTCTTGTGGGGAGTCTAAAGATGTCTAGAAATTTGAGGAAAATTAGGAATTGCTGAAGGAACTCAGAATATTTAAGCCTAGAAAAAAAAAAGACTGATATACAAAATTGTGATAATAATTTAAAGATAGAGTAGTGCACATGAAGGGAATTAACCAGTTAGCATGAACTTGTTTGATTTTGAATTGGCCAAAAATGCTCCGAACTTACAGCAAAAGAACTTTAGGTTGACATTAGAGACTTCTTTCTCTATCAAGACAAGTGAGGTTGTGCAGTGGAAATTCAGCAGTCCCAAACTTTTAACAGAGTTTTACGAACAGCTTTCATCAGTGCCTGCAATAAACGTAGATAATTGCCTTGGAGAAAGTGGTGGAGTAGATGATCTCAGTCATTTCCTAAAGCAGACTCCAGGAAGGCTAATTTTAGCCTAGAGATGCTAATTCCTCTTGGCTCTCTCCATAGTTAGTCAAGAATAGCTCCTTTAGATGCAGATACAGAACAGAAGTCTCTCCATTAGACTAACATGAACAGCCCCAATATTTCCCCAAAGCTAAGTAAACCCATGCTGGTTCCCTCCCTCCACTACTGCCACAAATGGTTTTGTGCTCCTTTCAATCCACTTACGATCTTCTCTTCCTCATCTTTTCAAATACCAGACCTCAGCCTGTGAAACACAAAAAGATTCCCATTCCTTCTCTCTGTTATCCTTGTTCCTTATTTCTTAGTTTTGAAGAAGCATAATTTATCAAGAATTTTTACCGAACACCTCAGACCGACAGGGTTGTGTATGAGGAATGCCTCAGTCCCAGTTACAGCCAGATCTGTTTTTCAGGAAGTGCAATTACAATATCACAAGTGTCCTTTGTCTCCAAATTTTTTAATCAACACTAACTAATCAGCACATATTGGTGCTCTCTGGAATATTCCCTCAGGTTTGAAAAGTAGTCACAAGTCAGCATTCTTAAATACTTGCATGAGAAAACGAGTGGCCTCTTTGCCTTCCAAAAAAACCTGATAGCGCCTTCGAGATTAAATATAGTTTAGTAGGGCACATTGCCCAATAGCGAAAACAAAACAAAAACATAATCCCAGACAGACAGAGGTCAACAGCAACAACAGGCTCACAGTCACCATCAGGTTTCTGCCAGGGACAGGGTTCAACTTCTACCATACAGGTTATGTGCAGGTTCAGTGACCACAGAACATGCCCTTGAGCCACCCACTTTCCTCAGGGCAGGCCAGCTGCAGAGCGTTTGACCCAGTCCTATCTTGTGCAGATGCTTCAGTCTGCATTGCATGTGCAGGGCTAACTGACAAGTGACACTGACTGTTCAGGGTGAGACCACAGGCACTGCCTGAATCTCAGATACACGCATGCAACTCCCCCCACTATGCTTCTTCTAGCAACAAGGCAAAAAATACATTGTAGCCATCTGGTCATAGTAGGAATTGCTTTTGCTCGCTAGGAAACACTTGGGGACCCCTTGTTCAAACAACCCTCGGTTCAGAAATTAAGATTATATCTAAAGCCTCAGAAGATAAAGCGTAGTACAAGGTAATCCAAAGACACATGCAGGTTTCAAAATTATTAGAAGAATAAACACTTAAATCTCAAGTACTGCTTAGCCTTTAACATTGTGGTCTGCTAACCCCAGCATTATTCAGCTGCAGATCCTCTCTTTCATTTGCTTCTGTCTTCCAAGATACCACACTGCGAGCCCCTGGGTGAGTGACAGCAGATGATGTGGTAAGACAAGGCCATGGCCTGGTATCAACACAGGCAGCATAGCCCCAGCCCTGAACCCACCTAATTTACCATTACATTCCCACTAGCCAGCTGCAGGATAAGAGGGGCTGTGGATATCTACTGGGGGCTGTAACAATAGAACTGTAGAATCATTACAGTTGGAAAAGACCTCCAAGATCAAGTCCAACCTTTGGCTGAACACCACCTTGTCAACTAAACCATGGCACTCAGCACTTCAGTCATTTCTTGAACACTTCCAGTGATGGTGACTCCACCACATCCCTGGGTAGCCAATGCACTGGGCATTCCAATGCATGACAACTCTTTCCATGAAGAAACTCATCATGATGGCCAACCTAGTGGTTTGGAAGGAAATAAAAATGGTGTTTACACTGTCAAAAAGGTCCACAAGTCACAGCTTCTTCCTTGGGAGATAAGAAGCAGTATGAAGCCAAAGCAGACCACTGGGCTGAAGTGTTGTTGGCAGGAGACACTTGAGGCTTGGCAGAGGAACTCTGAAGGGAGTAGAGTGAATGACCAGCTACAAACTCATTCACACAAGAACTTTGATTCTGAATTAGATACCATGAAAAGGTAAAACCATATTATCTGTTGACAATCAGACAATCCTACTACATCATAAGGGAAAAAAAAAGCCTGAAAATGGCAGATAGAGCAGCTGCATTGCTGTCTGTAAAAACCAGAATGAGAGACACAAGTGATAGTTTGCTTAAAGTAACCAGACAGTGGCCAGAGAGAAGGAACTTGCTAAGAGAGAAAAGCAGAGCAGCACTTGGTGAGAAGGTACAGGAAAAGGCTATTTCTGTAAGTGCCAGAACTAAGGCTTAAATAAGGAAGAGGTCAAGATGAAAGAGATTAATTAAGTGGTCCCTTTAGCTGCACCCCCAGCTGGAAAAGGGAGATTGTTCAGGAAAAAAGAGCAAGCAGTAAATAGGTACAAATCTTACTAAGAAAAACAAACAAACCAGCAAATATCATTCAACTTACACACTTGGTTTATTTTTCAGCTCATTGAATTGAACTCGCTTAAACAAGTTTATGATAAATATTAGGACCCATTCTGCCTAAGAAAAGCAACAATGTATTAACATAAGCCATGCCAACTGAATACTGAATGCACCATAGGAATGCTATTGAATAAGAATGAATAAGAAATATTGAATGCCTGGAGATTATTATCTTGATGATGCCTCCCTTATTCATGTCATGACCAGAGCTCAGCATTCCTATAGAGTAGCCCTGCATAGCTTCCAGCAAACTCCTTTTTCTTTTCTATTCCAAATGGTGAAATTTTGTCTCGAGGTTTTAAAAAGGTTTGTCAGTGAAGGACAGAAGATATGTCTTGCTGAGGTGCATGAATAGTTATTGACTCTTCTGAAAAATATTCATCATATTTATGACTTTTAAACAAAATTTCTTTGAAGCATTTTCAGGCATTGTTTTACAGTTTTCCACACATAAATTTTGGATACAAATAACAGCAGATTCAAACACTCTACTGGCATTTCCAGTAGTCCATAGTCATCAAACTGGCAGCTCTACGGCACAGCAATACCACCTGTAATTTAAGATGTATACATAAATAGTCAAGGGTGTAAAAATAGACTGTCAGCTTTTCTGAATGTGAATGCTACAGACTGAAGTGTTGCAGTCCCTTTCCCAGGTGATTCAGATTTATAACGAACAAATTTCTCATGAATCCTCAGCAAGTATGCAGACAACTGAATGTTAGCCAAAGATCCAGCACAAAGGTAGGCTGAAACACAGGAAGAGAAGTGTAATAGTAGCAATATATAATTTATTCCAGTATCCCAGTTACACTTGTATCTGCTTTCATCTCCACCCAGATATTTTCCTGCACCTTATAAAGAAATATCAAGCACATTCCTAATCTGGTGTTGAGTGTAATCCGACATTTGGAAAAGTTTGGTAACTAGAAGGTGAGGTCACATACACCCCTGAGAGAATCTGGATACTTCAAAGGATGAAGTTACCAAGCAAGCAGAAATTATTTTTGCAACTTGCACCACAATACTAAGATTACATCTTTCTCCGTTATTACTGGATGGAAAATAATCCTTATTCAAACACTACTCTTCAAAGACAGCCAGAGGTTCTCGGCAGATAGCAGGGCCCTTTCACTTAATAAACATGAAAGAGTATTTTTTAAATACCGGTTACATTTCTAAAAGCAGAGGAGGAAAGGTTCTCCATACAATACCCCAAATAATGAGCAACGTTGGAGTGTGAGAATGGCTGTCTACGATGGTAGAGTAGCCCAGCTCCTCTCAGTAGGACCACAAAAATCCCAGTAGGTCCCCTGTTCCCCCTGCTCACGGCTGTGCCAGAGCAGCAATAGTGCTGTGGTCCTCACCTCTAACGCACCAGGCTCCAGCTGTCCTTTCCCTGTATGCAGTCTCCTATGGTCCCTCGTCACAGGGGCTTCTCGTACATTAGATTTCAGTCTGCCCAGCACCTTCCACACGCACCTTGTGCTCTTCCTTGCCAGAGCCTCACAGCACCACAGGCCTTCCTCCAGGCCCTTTCCCATCAGAAGCCAGCTCTACACAGACTCACTCAGCCTTTTTTACCTTTCCTTGTGTACCAGCCCTTTGTGAAAGATCCCTATCCCACTTGATGAGAGTAAATCATTCAGTCATCACCATTTCTAGCCTATCTTTCACCAGAGATCAGATCACCTTCCCCTGCTGTTCCACAGCTTCATTTCCATTCCC
Source organism: Dicrurus megarhynchus (assembly GCA_013399195.1). NCBI lineage: Eukaryota > Metazoa > Chordata > Aves > Passeriformes > Dicruridae > Dicrurus > Dicrurus megarhynchus. Next base: position 378,919 of record VXAD01011639.1, on the reverse strand, counting down.
ATCTTCCCTGCTCACAATTTCTTTTGTACAGCAGGCAGCTTCAAACCTCATTTTTACCATCTGGAAGACAAGACAGCATGCTTTGAAGAGTTCCTCTCCAGCATATTTAATGCAAATCCTTTAGCCTTGTGGGGATGAGTTGGTTTTGTCAGTAATTTGAGTAATAAGAGCACAAACATAATTGCTAACTGAGCCAAGCTGTTCCTGAGCTTTCCTCAGTAAAATTCCTGTCCTAAATCACAGCTCCCTGTGTTTTAAGAGAGAAATGCTCTCCCAACTCTGTCTGTCTTACCAGAATGGAATCAGTGTCTTTCACCTGACTCCAAATGGGCAAAAGAGTTGAAGGAACCAGAAATTTGCTAACAAGTGATTGAGAGGATTGAGAAGATCAGAACTGCCAGCTTGCTATAGAAGTTTTAATAAATGAGAACAGTCCAATTAATAACGGCCTTTTTAATTATCCTTTCAGATCTATTCAGTAGATGAGAAATTCTTTTCAAGGAAGATATTCCCAGCTTCTAGTTTGGAATTGGACCCTTTAGTTAATATTTTTCTTTAAATTCCATGGCCTATTTGCCTTCATTCCTGAAGACCTTTTTTTTTGCTTTCAAAGCCCATGAAATCTCCTATTAAGCGTCCATCGGAACACACACATCAGTTCTTGTGTGCTGCCTTCTAGCAGAATGCTTTTAATTGAAAGGAAAACCCAGCCTCCTGCTAGGTTTGGGTGGGCTGCAATTAGTTCCATACTAGTTAGTTTTTCCAGAAAGTCGTATAACTCTTCTACACAGGCATTCCCACTCTGGTCCAGCTGCAAACAATATGCTGAGTCAGCATTTAAAAAAAAAAAAACACAAAAAAAAACCACCACGGCAGAAGGAATTTTTCATTGAATTAAGAATCCAATCTGTCCTCAAATCTTATAAAATATGTGTTGGATTCCATCTGTCCTGGAAGATACCCACTCTGATCATGACAGCTCCTGGCACTCGCACGGGACCCGTGTGCCTGCAGCAGTACTGCAAATTCCCTCACTGTGTGTAGGCTTTGGACTACATCAGCCAGGGACAACACCTTGCAAGCTAGCGATGTGGGCCTGTGTGGGCAGCAAAATACAGATGTCCCCTTGCACCTGAACCACACTGCTTCAGTGCAAAAAAAAAAGTGTCTTCCTTACTTGCAAGGAAAACAAAATCCACTGCCCTACTAGTAAGTTGCAGTGACTGAAGCTGAGAGCAAAGCATGCCGAACATCTGAATTTTGGCAAATTGAGATGCAGACGAAAGTTGGAGGAAACCTTTTTCAGGGTACTTCTGGTTTATTTGAAGCCAACAAAGCATGAAATGGTCTTAGCAGTTTGTTATGTTTTGATGTAACGTGAGGATCCAGAATCTCTTGACAAGTAGAGTAGGAGCTCAAGTTTCAGTTCGTTGATTGGTGGTTTTCTGGATTGGTCCAAGAAATGTATTCAAACAGTATGTGCAGCAGAAACCATTGTAGTCATGAATGTTCAACAGCAAACATCTGAAAGTGGACATGGGATAATGAAAACAACAGTTAAGCAAATAATCTTTCTCATTTCCAAAGACAACTGTTAGAACTGGGAAACGATTTATCTTTTCACATGCACCAAGGTGTGTGCTAAGATTTTCCTATGTTCTAACAGAAAACCATGAGTTGCAGGCGCATTCAGAGCCTTTACTAGACCTCAGAAACACTTCTGTTGAGACCCATGAATTTTGTGGGGTTTCACATCCATGACTTGGATCAGCACAGTCAGTCCTTTAAAACAACGACTACTGCATAAAAATTTAAAATAGTCCACCCATACTTAGCTTATTCTTTCACAAGCTTCTCTTGATAGTAGTAAAAGACACCAGGTAAATATTGCTTTGTTAACTATAAGTAAAAGGAAAGTGTCACTTTTTTATTTCACGTGGGAAATGGAAAAAGAATCTTTATTTGAACTTCTTCCTTTGAAGTTGCAGGTTTTCATCACGGGAAATTTTTCAGAATTTTAAAGGAGTGTTTTAGTTTCACTTTGATTCAAAATATCAAGAGTTTTTGCCAAAAAGCCCCAATAGTATAAATTAAAATGATTCTGAAATATTTCTTTATGAAACGTGATTTAGTATGAAAAGCACTTCTGGATGTATTTGCTGCAGGAAATTGAAAATTTCCAGTGGAAATAAAGTAACACCATAAAAAATCAGCATTAACAAAACAGTATTTTTGGTAAGAAAATCTTCTGCACTAAGTACTGTGGCCAGGAGTAATTACAATTTATCCAAAAGCCTGAGAGAGCTACAATGGATTTTTGGAACCTTTTAAAAAAACCCACCTAATGCAGTAATAATGTTGCACAGTGAGAGTGTGAAAAGATTATAGTGAAAGGTTTGTATCCCAGCAGCACCTGAATATAAACAACATGTTTGTTTAACTGACAACAGCTTTTTCCATACACGATTTTAAATTTGCAGAAAACTATAAATAGATAGCACTTTCACTGAAAGCATTACATTAACCAACTGGGTACTCGACTTTGTAATGTGGAGCAATGTAGAGTGATAATGAACACCATGTGTGTGTGATAATGGGGGTTGTAGAAAATAGATCTGGCCAGCTGAGTGAAAAGGAAATGCTAAAAAAGAAAAAAATCTGAGGTCCAAGCCAAAACAAGTGACCTAGTGGAGCAAGTAAAGGTTTGTATTTGGGGCAGGCTAGAGGCCTGAGAGAGATCAGCAATTCAGCAGGGTATTTTTAAGCATATGCTCAAGGCCCTCCTTATTCTGCAGGAAACTTAAGCATATGCTCAGAGGTTAAGCATCAGCTAAAGTCTCATTGATGTCAATGGGTCTTAAGCACATGCCTAGAGATACATATGTGCTGAAGTGCTTTTACAAATAAGAATGGACTGGGGATCAGGGCCTCAGTCCCCTGGTATTTCATAGCAGGCTAACCCTGCAACCTCCTGGCTTTCCAAATTCTTCGGAGTAGATCTCATTTATTATACACACAGGACCAGACTTAAGCGTTAAGAACTTGCATTACTGTACATAACCGCCATTGGCCCTTTGGTACTGAAATAAATAGGAAAGTACAGATACATTTATAAAACACCAGTAATTTCTACTGCAATGTGTCCAAAGAATTCTCTTAATGGTAACAGTGAAAGCATAAAATAAGCAGAAATGCGACTTTTGAGCAGGTCATTTGGGCTTTCCATTACTGATGTAAGAAGACTTCCACAAGAATGTATTTAAAGATAAAACCGAATCTTAACTGAAAACTGACTTAGAGTAATTTATTTTGAAAGAGCACATGGTACTCTTAATTTTTGTGCAGCCAATGGATCTGTATTTTCTTATGACCTTCTGTGCTTGATTAGGCCACTTATCAACCACAGAGCTGACTGGACATCACTGTACCAATGGAATAGTCACTTTCTTTGCCAATTCACCTTCAAGTATGCAAACTGCAAAGCATTAATCTGCCATGATACAAATTTAGAAGTCCACAAGAATTATTCTCTGCATCTCAGATGGCAGGTTAACATTATGAAAAATATCCCCAAAATTTTTAGGTAAGATATGTCAGACTCAAGTATGGCTTGTCCATCTTTAAAACTGCATGAAAATATACCATGAAGTGGCAAGGGGAATTATATGGTCAGATTACTAATGATATGAAATTTTTTTTCCATGAAGTTAATACAGAATTTGAAATTATCAGTGAAAATCCTTCCTGTGCATTTCAGTGAACCTGAGCAACACTTGGTCTCTGCATTTGTAACTCTCTAAGGATAAATATGCAGCAGAGGAAATGGTAATAAAGACGCATTGCAGGGCCAGTTGAGAACTACTTTAGATGGATTCCGTAAATGATGGCCCATTTTAAAACACCCTTAACGCAACAGGAGCAAGCTGGGGTGCATTTGAGCAGCAGGACACTGCCAGAGTACTGCTGTGTGCAAGCACTGCACTGCTTTTCTCCAGTGATGCCACAGAAACAATTATAGCAAAAAGCTGACTTAAACAATCAAACAAAAAAGATAACTTCAATAAAATTCATTAAAAAATCTATTATTTACGTGTGTGTTTTTATTCTGTCACAGGACTCACGTCTTTAACTGGAGAGCATTACGGTTTGGCATTTCCTGCAAATGCACTGAGGAAAAGCCACAGCAATACAGTATTTCTTCCATAGATGTTAACATTTAAAGACTCACAGAAGTGGCTAATGTTCAATTTCTGGTTAACATTTGATTACTTTCTTGCTTTGTTTTTCCAGATGAAGACAACCTGGTGAAAGCATTCCCACATTCCTCTTTGCACTTCTGCTATGACAAAACTTAGCTGATGTAGGCAAATTCAAGTTCTAAAAGCATATATCTTTGTCCAATTTTGTTTCAAGTTTCTGCCTCTTTATTAACTATGGAAGAGCACCTCTTCCTTCTTGCCTAAGAAAGCCGCTGGTTATCATTCCCATCCCTCCGGTCGGTCGAGTAACACATGATGCTAGCCTAGTATAAATACAAAACAGGTTCCTATGGAATCTGAAATACTGTTTATACATCCTACCACTGACCACAGCGGAACAATGGTGTGCCAATGACACAGAAAAAAAAAAACTCTATTTGCTTGCTCTTTCTGTGCCTCTGTCTAAAATATACCTAACTCCAAAGCTATTATTTATAGTTATGAGGTGACAACTGAGAGCTAGCAGTCTGCTGAGTGAAAAAATGTTTGCATTTATCCCTTTCAGAGATATCCTATATATGCACACACATGCATGTGCAGCAGCTATTCATACTGGATAGGGAGAAATACCTAATCAACTACAGTGCTTATTCAGTGGTATGAAAGAAAAGTAAAGAAAAGTTCTTTATTTTGTGTGAATTAAGTGACAGAACTTCATTTTTTAAGATTATTCAAAATGAAAATAATTTTAATCAAAGGCTACAGCTACACTGGCATTGTTTAAAACACTGAGAAGCAGTGTTGTAAGTTTTCTGTGAACACTTCTGGGTATTGCTTTTAATTAAAAAATCACCTCTTCTTAATTGCTTACAAATACGTTTTTTTTAAAGTCAATCTTGAGCAAAAAGGTTGGACAGGATAGACATTAGGAGGAATTTCTTCACAGAAAGGGTTGTCAAGCACTGGAACAGGCTTTCCAGGGAGGTGGTGGAGTCACCATCTCTGGAAGTGCTTAAGAAAAGACTGGATGTGGCACTTAGTGCCTTGGTCTAGTTGACATGGGGGTGTTCGGCCAAATATTGGACTCAATGATCTCAGAGGTCTTTTCCAACCTAATTGATTCTGTGGAAAAAAATTTACATTGTTCACACAATCACCAAAATGCTGATGTTGGAGGGGTCTTCTGGAGGTCATCTCTAGTTCAGCTGCCTGTCTGCAGGACTATCACCAGCACCAGACCAAGCCGCCCATGGTTTTCTTTAGTCAAGTCCCGAAAACCTTTAGGGATAGATATTCTGCCTCTTCTCTGGGTACCTTGCTCCAATCCTCCAAAGCAAAAAGATTATTCCTAGCTTCCATTCTTACTCCCACAGTCACAATTTGATGTTGTGATGCCTTTTTGGCCACTTGAAACTATGAAGAAGGGTTTAGCTTCATCATCTCCACAGCTTGCCTTCAAGCAGTTCCAGACTGCCCATAGCTGCCTCATCAGGCTCTACAAGCACAGCACCCTTCACCTTTCTGTAAAGGGCATGTCTTCCAGGCTTCTGGCCACCATAGTAGCCCTCCACTAGTCCGTCTCCAGCATCTCTACGCTCTCGATATTTCAGCCAACCTCACACATCATTTCTGTAGTTATGACAAATAGGATGAGCTCAGCTTCATCAGGGTTGCTTGGAAGACTGTCACTGAACAACCCCTTTACTCTGCTTGGGATTTATGGTCCAGCCTTTGACAGGCCCATCTGACTCAGTCTAAGACACCAGTGCCCCAGGTTGTGCTTTTTCCAGTTCCAAAGGTGACCACCCCTAACTCAGAGATGGCAGAAACTGTTGTGGCCCAACAGCCCTCTTCTGTTAACTCTGCTCTGGGGACGGCACAGGGTGGCAGACCATGAGGCCTATAACGGCTGCCATCACCACACCTAAATCCCTTGGGGGTCATTTCCAGGCAAAATTTACCTCTGGATTTCAAACAATGTCATTATTCCTAGACCATTTTTCTCCATGAATGGGTAATTTCAAGGAAATATAAAAAACAGTTCTATGATCAGATGCATTCTAAGTCTTATGACCGCTGCCCTTGATTTAAGAGGAGCAGAAATCCCCTGCACAACTCTTTCCAGCAGGCAAGCATTTAATAATTCTTGTGAAAGTGTGAGGAAAATATGGGAAAAAAGGAGACACTGATAAGAGAAATACTTTCAAAATAGACAGCAACAACAGTCAGTTTAAAGTAATTTTCTAGCCAAGTATTTACAAGAGTTCTCTGTCATAAATTTCCCATGGAGGAAAAAAGTCAAAAACAAATAGGTAGTAATCTGCAAGTCTGAACCACAAAAAATCTGTTGTGCTGTCCTTCTAAGGGAAGGTTAGAACTTATGTCAAAATAGGAGGTCTGTGTTTTTCTAATCACACAGAACTTATGGTCTGCATCAGTTCTTGGCCCCTGACTGCATGGATTATGGTGGGTACTCACCCACCATGGGCAGTGTGACTGACTTTGGCATCTTCTTCAGCAGTTCAGCTGTGTACTTCCCTCCTTAAGGTGGGAGAGACAACTACTGAACAGAAGAACCACATTCTCATAGCTGTGATTCCACCCAAATCTCAGTTTTCAGCATGTCAGGATATTCTGTCCATGTTTCCTACTGAGCAAAATTAACTCCACTTCCCTGTTCCTTTAGGTATCTCCCTGCTCAGTGCCTTGTTTATCGTCTCTGGGCTGCTTTCCAGAAGCCATCAAAGCTGCCTGGCTCTCCCCACAAGCTAGGAAGAGGGGATGAGGTGGGATTTAGGTTATCTGACTGTAGCCTGAAGCAAAAAGTCCAAGTATCCTGCCAGCAGGTGACAATTGCTTGGCTCTCCTCACCTTAGCCATCATGCATGCTTGATCCAGGCCAAATCCCACCCAGTCCAGGGGCTATCCATTCCTGTGAGCTTCCAGTCAACCTTTGGGAGCACAGTGTATACACACACACACTCCTCAGGCGGTTCCCTGTGAGTGTGCCAGGCCATTAAAAATGTTTCTTGTTCCCAGCTTGGAAATATTTGACCGGTTGAAGAGAAATATACTTTTGGCATGTACTCCCAACCCACACTTTGTTTTCATATTCTTTGCTATCAGTAAAGACATTTTAATAAGCCACAAAAAAGTTCTGGATGAATTTGCTCAGTTAAAAGTATTTCTGAATCTACACTGTAAACAGAAACAGAGAGCTGACTCAACAGCAACACTTCCTAAAACCCCAAGACTCAACAGTAAGTTACATACAGGAAACAAGATAGTTCTAGTCATAAAAAGCAAACTCTACTCTGGGAATTGGGAATATTGGGAATTTCTGTCATCTATATGAGACATAGTAATATGTAATCAGACCTCTTTCATGTTATTTGCCCAATGCTTTAGCATGCAAATTAGTTGTAGAGAAATAAAGTCTAATTTAATAAGCCTATTATGACAATATGAAGGAGACATCTTTCCCTTTTGCACTCCAGGCAAACCACCTCTGAAGATGCCTACATACACTTGCTTTCCAGCCATCAGCTGACACAGAATGGCAGTGGCAAAAGCCAGCAAATTCTCTCCAGATCTCTCCTGGAGACACAGTGATTTGGGATGGGATTTGGGATTTTGAGTCAAGCTAGATATCAGCTCAGTTTGTACCATCACAGCAGCATGGAGCAATTTCAACACTGCTGAAACCAGTGGAGCAATACCTGCTGTTCCTTCTGCTTGGATACACTCCTATTTCCTTCATATCCCTCTATGCAGTCTGGACACTGGTACAAGGATACCATGTATAACCAATTGCATGAAGCTGCATGTTCTCAAGGAATAAGCCTTCTAATACCCTGTGAGATTGGGGTATGAAAAAAAGGTTTAACGAGTTTGCCCCCACCTTTTTTATGCCTGTCTTAGGGTCAGAGGTGCCATCAGGTAACCCCTTTCTCAATGGAAAGGGAAAAAGAAAAGCTCTGGTAGTTGATTTGTTATTTTTGTGAACATTCTGTTCTAAACTCAGAAACTGTGCTGTTTTCAAGTCTTTGCTTTTGCAAGGAGAAAAAAGTGATCCCCTTCAAAGAGAGGATAGGAAATGCATACTTCAGGAATGTTTCTCACAGGAAAAATAAGGACACTCATACAAAAGGACATACAAGGAAAAATTCACAGGGGTATAAGACCATAATAAAGGAAATATTAAAGCTTACCAAACTTTTCTGCTAATCGCACACCTAACCTGTCTGACTGCTCTCACACACAACCAGACAGGCTGCTCCTAGGTGAATGTCAGTAAGAACAGACCGCACTACAGCAGACTCGGCATCTTGACCCAGCCTAACACTCTTACACGGACACTAAGGACATTGCTAAAGAAACAGGCCCTATTGTTAATCACTGCTTTGAGCAAACTTCCCTCACAGCCTTAGCTAAGCACCATATTAAATTGTGAAGAAATCACTAGAACTACTATGCTGCGAGTGACTTTTAAATCAAGTGCATCAGTTACCCGATATTTAGCACTGTGCTGTAAAGGGTGGTAAATGGAGGTGTCATAAATATCTGACTTTATCATCTGTTGACTCATAATCCAGATGCCAATGGGATATAAATCATGTAAAGCATGTTTCCAGATTAGGAAAGTCTGGCTGTTCACTATTGTTCTAGTGAACCACGTTATTTCTTAGTAGGATCAGGAGTGCCCTCTGATGGATAGCAGCTATTACTGGGAAGTACGAATTGACTGGAAAGCAGCACATCCTAAATCGTCTACACAATACAGGACGTTCTCACTTCCTGCACTATGCATTTACAGTCTTCTGTATGCTCAGCTACTATAATAACCAACTTTGTCTTGTTGGAAATAACTTTTTGCATATTTCTCTTTCCATTTCCGTAAATTATATTGGTATTACAGATGCAGTCAGGGCACTGCATATGCATACATCTAGTACATGCATACATCTCATAAAATAAATAAATTGAAAGAAATTTAAGACATAAACTGCAAAATTTGTGTAACAAGCTCTGAGAAAGGCCTTGAAAGGCTCTGACAAATTCAGATGCCCAAAAATTCGGATATTCAGCTGAATATCAAGAAAGATATAACTGGGGAAAACAGATAAACTCTCTTAAGAAATGCTTATGTGCATGTAAGAGCTCAAGAGCTTGTATGTATTTTTCTAGCTCTATAAGCTAACCTAATAAAACATGTTGACTCTCTCTGCAAACTTGGCCTCATTTGCATCCTTAGATGATCACAGCAGAACTGTGAGAAAACAGGAAATATTTTTTTCTCCCTCATCTCTTATTTTACCTGTCTGTAAGGTATTGAGCATCTTCGGGCTGCTTATAATTTTAAATTTTATCACCTCTAATATCAACTGCCCTTTTCAAACTCATTTGGGAGCTGGAGAAGAGTCACAGACTTGGGGCTTTCTGTGAAGACAACCACTGTGCCCAGTACCTAGTAACATCTCTCCCTTCTACTGGAGTAGCAGGACTGGAGCTATCACCTTTGGTGAGACAAAATCCCCCCAAACTGGTCTCAAACACACACTTTCCCTATTATACACCAAAAAAAATACAAATGCAAATTTCAGATATCTGAGCCCCTACAATACTCATAAACTGCACCTTAGGGTTAACAGTAATTAATACTAATACTGACCACCAGAAGACCCTTAAAAAAGGCAAAATACTAAGAATTGCACATTGTTTAATAACTTACAAATGCAAACACCCACAAGTTTCAGAACAAAGCCCATCTCCTTAGACGTGCAAAGGATGATGGGTGGCATCAGGGAATATGGCTGGGGAACAGGGAACTGTGTGCATTTTCCCCGTATTTCCATCACTGCTGCCGAAGTACAAAGGCAGCAGCCATTTTGCCCTAGGTCTGTTGCACCCTATTAGCAGAGACACGCACAAGCTCTGCTCTCTCACTGTTACTTTATTTTATTGTTATTTTTAAAATCTAAGCCAAATGTCATTCTTAGATTTTCCCTCTGATGAGGAAAACGGGAGGAGATAACAGCTTCGAATGAAAGAGACCAGCAGAAAGTGTTTCTGTGACAGATTTTACTCGAGTTTTACATATACCATAGAACCGTAAATACTCTGAAGTAGACAATACTTCGATACTATGATTGTAGTGTCCCTTTTCCACACGGAATTGCAACCAGCTGAGACTCAGACTGCGATTATCCAGACATTGACCTGGATGGAGTATGAGGCATCTCCTCAGCAAATCCGTTTGTGGAGAGCCCTGGCGATCCCGTGGGAAGCCCACCAGCCCGGCTAGCCCCGGAGGAGCGGGCACGCTGCCGGGAGCGCCCCCAGGCCCCCGAGGGCTCTCCCTCGCAGGCAAAGGAGGTTCCTACTGCTCCTTCTGCCTCGGTCTGAATAAAAACTGCTCAAGCCCTTGTCCCTGAGGGGTTTCTACACCCCGGAGGAGATGCTCTGGGGCGAGAGCAGGAGGAGGCAGGCGCCCTGCTCGGGCCGTGCGGGACTCGAGGCGGGCGAGCGGCTCTGCCCTGACCGCTCCTGCCCTGGTACCGGCCCCTCAGAGCGGGCACTGCAATTCTCCCGCTAGCGACGGGGAAGGGGAAACCTGCTGCTGCGTCCCCTCAGCTGCCCACGGCCCCCAGTTAGCCGCATGCCGTCTAACAAAGCTTCGCGCAATCGCTCCCGACGGTCATCCCGTCCCAAGGCTTCAGCCTCCGCCGCGATCGCCCCGGGCTGCGAGAAGGAGGCAGCGGGGGACGANCTGGCACCGCCGCGCAGCAGGCACTGCGTGTGCCCGGAGTGTCCTGGAGCGCTCGGAGCCGCCCTAGAAAAGGCAGGAAAACGGCCCGGGAAATCGCTTGGAATTTTAGCTAATTTATGCTGAATTGGTGGAAGAGCGTTAAGGATTAAATGAAACATCCTTTCCACTTTTCAGTGGGCCCGTTTAATTTTCTATTCAGATTACTCGTTCATGAAAATGTCTAAAGCTGTGCCCTTTGGCTTGTTTTAGAGCAGGACTTCCATTTTCATGCTATAAAGCTTTCCCGCATATCTACCGCTGCCACCCACACCTCCCTTTTGAAGACGCTGAGGTGCCGTACCGAGCCTCAGGACCATGCTGCGTCCTTGGCACCTCACGGAGCTTGATCCAAATCCGTCTGAGTCCAGATCCAGCCTTGCCTAAGTACCCCTCCACGTGAATTTTGTACTTTCTTGCATTTTCCCATGTGGAGTTGGGGAAGGGTCTGGAGCACAAGTCTTATTCGGAGTGGCTGAGGAAGCTGGGGATGTTTAGCCTGGAGAAGAGGAAGCTCAGAGGTAACGTTACCATGCTCTACGACTCCCTGAAAGACGGGTATAGCCAGTTGCGGGTCGGCCTCTTCTCCCAGGCAACCAGCAACAGGACAAGAGGACACAGTCTAAAACTGCACCAGGGGAGGTTTAGGTTGGACGTTAGAAGGAATTTCTTCACAGAAAAGGTGATTAGACACTGGAATGGGCTGCCCAGGAAGGTGGTGGAGTCACCATCCTTGGAGGTGGTAAAGGAAAGACCAGATGTGGCACTCAGTGCCATGGTCCAAGGTGGTGTTGAGCCATAGGTTGGACTTGATAATCTCAAAGGTCTTTTCCAACCTGATTGATTCTGTGATTCTGTTGCTGTCACCCACAGGCCTGATGTCCTCTGTGAGCCCGGTGGGTGACTTGCATATACACACCCCAGGCAAGTGGCATTACAGCTCTGCAGGAAAGGTTTGTAGCAGAAAACTGGAAGTCCTGCTCTAAAACCAACTAAAGGGCACCACTTTAGATATTTTCATGAACAAATAATCTGAATAGAAAACAAAACAGGTCCACTAAAAAAATGGAAAAGGAATTTTGTTTTGACCTTAACACTTTTCCACCTATTAAAGAATAAATTAGCTAAAATTCAAAATGGTGTGCACTTCCAAATTAAAAAAAAAAAAAAAATTAAATTTAAAAAGTGAAACAGGTTATGCTCTTAGCATCTCTTCAAAACACTTTCCATTAAGATCAATAGGAACTGACCCTTTTAGCTTGACGTTTTGTTCCAAATGTAAGCATTGTCTAGTGGGATAATAATCATTATAATAATCATCATTATAATATCACCAGCACTATTTGGCATCAGAAACACCGAGAGATCCTGGTTCTCTTCTGAAATACCAGTGTCTCTGGTATCGAGATGTAGCAGTGTGCAATACCTGCTGTTACTCTTTAGCTATGGCAGTAGCATCTGCAAAATAAAGTCTGTTTCCAAAATGTGAGATGGGTGGCAAAATGGTTGGGCTAAGGGGAAATACTTGTAGTTTTCTAAGAGGAGCCAAACTGTATGGGAATAGCTCAGAAATAGCAGCTGGCTTATGAGTATGCAAAATAATGTGGTAAAAGAAGATGTCTACTGGGTCCTTCCTGTATTCATGGCCTTTGGTGAAGTGCTTATATTATCAACAGTGTCAGAAGGAAAGTACCTGAGCTGGAGCCAGGGAAAGAGAATTACAGATTTTTGAGGTTGTCCTTCAGTGAAAACTTTATCATTTGAAATTGTCCTGGGTTTTTGTAGAATAAAATACTGCCCTTTGTTGCTGCATAGCACTGGAGAAGCAAAATTTGCCATTTGTGCTCTTAAGTGATCGAGGTAATATCAGTTAAGTAGTGTGTCACCATTCCTGTGCGAACACAGGATTCAAATTTATTCTCCAAAGTTTTACTGGAGTTACTCTTTATAGGTGAGGCCTTTCAGATCCGGCATACCTGTCTCTGCCATAAATAAGGAGACAGAAGAACAGTGTTGTATGTTTCGTTTTGCTTGTCATTCCCCTGATCTGAGACCTTCTTTTGATTTCCTGATGATTCAGGGCAATCATGAATCAAACACAGTAGATATGAGAAATGCAGAATTAAAAGCAGTCCAGAAACAGAACTCAATGGACCAAAAGGCCGTGAATTCCCTAGCCACTGGGATGGATGGACAAACTTTAATTTGTCAATAATTCATTGGTGTTTTGGAGAAGTATCAATAATAAAACTATATGAAAACACCAGTCTTGTTGCTTTATGGACAAATCGGCCTAGCCAGTCCAACACCTTGAATGAGGGGAGACTGACATGCAAACCATGGTCTATACATCTTTACCCTTCAGGCATGCCGAGGTGATGGCAAGATCAAAGAGGCTTTTGAAATGCCAAGTTCTGAGAAAGGAAATTGGGAAATATAACTCCAGAGTTAGCTGGAGGGGGCAGGGATGAGGGTCATGTTAGAAGGTGTTAACCACTGTAGAGAGAAGAGAGACTCTTATCCCAGATGGTGCAGACATTTCATTGTTGAAATACAACTGTGACCAGCCCGTGTTATAAGGTAATGAAATCTGTCACAACTGGAACATCAAAAGTGGTCACAGGCTATAAAGGAACGGTGTTTGTGGGAGCAGTAGGGGCAAGAAATGTCGGACACTGGAGGCTGTGTCTCTGAGACACTGTAGTCAAGAGGATCAGAAAGGAGAGGAAGGAAGAGATTGTCTTGCTGACAGCTGCCCGAGGATAGGAGCGGAGGACAAGTAAGATATTGCTTCCTTTGTAATGAATCCAAGATGTACCTCCATAGCCTGACATTTACTGAGTAAACTGAGTTAGTTGCTCGCTCGGACAAGTGCTTTCAGTCCACTCTGGTTTTCCTAGACATTCTTAGTACATTCTGTTTTAATTAGACCAGTTGAGTCCTTGATTGTTTGCAAATTTCATGCAGACTTTTCCTTAGCGGTGCTTCTAAAGAAGAGGAACTACAGAAAAATGCCTGGAGACTATCATAGTTGGGATTTTTGGTCAAAGAGGCTTGGACTATGGAGTATTCTCACAGGAGATAGCACTTGCAGAACTGGGGACTGGCAAACACAAAGGAAACACCTGGATGGTAGGAAGTCTTTTTATCTTCCTCTGATTTTCTTATGACTTAGAATTTGAGCATAATGGAAGTCAAACCAGAAAGAGGGATGTCAGTCACCTTTCGTGAAAATCAATGCTGCAGAGTAAAAATGTACTGAAAAGTACAAACTAATTGCAGGAAAATAGGGGAGAGCAGACTAAAAAACGCAAGTAGCAGAACTAGACACTTCCAGCAGAGTGCAGCATCACCCTGGATGAGCTGTGCGTGAGCACGAAGGCTGTGAACCACTTGCCTCCCGATAAAATAATAGGTGTCTGTTTCAAATAAATCTCTCAGAAAAATAATTATGCCTTTCCATTTTTGACATTTGAATAATACTTAGAAGCTCTTAAATGATTGACTGTGTACATTCCTCATCACTGACACTGATACATGTGTTGGGGATTGAAAGTAGAAGAAAGAATCTGGGTATGGTACTGGGAGTGGGAGCCAGGAAGATCCAGGCCAGACATATGGGGAGGAGTGGAGGATTAGCCAAAGAAATAAAAGTTGACTGGTAGCCTGGTGATAGGGCAGGACATTGGAAATAAATTAACTCACAGGACTGACAGAGCAGAGAATGAAATGAGAGGAAGTACAGGCAAAGAGAATGGGATTAGTACCTGGAGCCAGAGATGGGAAATAGAAAAACATACTGGAAGAGATGAGACAGGTAGGATCAAAGAGAGAAGGAATAAGCAGAAAGGATAGTCTGTTAACCAGCAAAGCCCATCTCTTTACAGAGGCCTTGGGATGCATATGTGGCACTATTCTGCTTCCCGTGAGTCTCTGTGAAACCCCATATCTGACATGATATAATATTGTCCTATCAAGGATGAAAATGTGCTGTTGCTGTCTCTCCTTTTGAAAAAAGTCACCAGGAAGAGGTCAATACTGTGGATTTAGAGCTCCCAAGCCAACTGTGGTATCATAGAGAAAATGAGATTCTGTCATGTGATAGAACTTATGACTTTTTGTTCTCATTTTCTTTTTTTTTAAAAAAAGACATTGCAGGAAAAGTGATTTTTAAAAACCTTCTTAAGTTTGCAGAGTCAAATCTAGAAAAGTCTGACAATGGGGACAATCAGAGGATTTTACCCAGTCCTCTGTGAAAAGGCGTTATGATGTGTCCTTGAAGTACATGGCCACCTGGGCCTTTTTCCACTGGAATTCTGTTTCATTTTCTGTATGGAAAAAGCTTGTTTTGGGGGTGATCTGATTGGTACAGTGAAGGAGGGTGACTTCCCTCCCTTTACACCTCATTTGTTGCAGAAATAGAAAGGACATAAGACATGAGGAGAGAGCTTTATAGAAGAAGGTTGATGTCACGGTTAGAGTCACGGGACAAGCCCTGAATAACAGCACTTTACTTCAGCACCTTAGCACCCTCCTAGCTTTGCCATGCTCTCTGGGAATTCACTCAGTAAAACTTTACTAGTTGCCTCTGTTTTCTCCTGCTTTTTTTGCTCACTTTTGTTTTCTAAGCGGTGATCATGTTGTAGGGCGCTTGACTTGAGAATTAGTGGTGTGCAGCATGTAGGACTACCAAAGGCTACAGCTGAGGTGGTGCTATGGTTGAGACAGGGACTACACCCACCTGAGTTCTCTGGAAAGCCATGTCTTTGGAGACTGGAGCTGGGGAAGGTGACAATTCTAATCTTAATTTCCATGCAGCATAAATCCCTGATTTATAAAATGGTGATGATGACATCACTACATCACTCCAGAGAAGCGGTCTAGAAATTAAATAACATTTTGGTAACACTGAGGCTACAGCAGCGAGGGATTCCATAGTCCATCTTGCACATGAATCAGAAGTCCAATTGAAAAGCATATTTTATGATCTTCTAATTAAAACTCAGTCATAACACATACACAGTGAGGTGAAATTAATATTGTATGGCCAACATGGGATTCATCTGACCTACTTTTAGTCATCTAGACTTGCTCCAGTCAGTAAGGATTTTATTCCAAAGTAGATTTCCATGACAGGCAGGGAACTTGTCTCTCTGCATCTACTTGCTAGCTGCCTTCTCAGAGAAAATGTATTTGAGAACAAGGTATTTTGCTTCATGGCTTAAAAATTGCTATGATATTTCACATTATTTGTGCAAACCAATGTACTTTAGTAATGGCAGGTGCAAAATACACAACTACACCAGGTCAGTCAAGAAGAGACCCAGCTATCCGATGAATTTGATTTCCATACTCTATTTTCTCACCAAATAATAAAAGTCTAAGTAAAATCCAACTTTGATCTCAAAACTTGTTTTATTTTAGATTCCCACATTATCTTTTCCAGACCCTTTTTTTCCTACTTGATACTTTTCCCTAGACAGTTCTTTGTTTAACAGCCTGCTCCATGTACTCTTAATCTGGACTGTAAACTCTGGCCCAGGGGCTCTTTTTTATGTGCTGTCTGTGTAACACCTAACATCTGAGACACCCCTTGGGTTTGAAACTAAGCACTTCTATAGAACAGGTAATAAATACTCATAATACCAGTACCATAATGGTTTCAGTCAAGTAGAAGTGAAGCCGTATATGTCAAAGATCCATGGCTGAATCTAGCACTGCATCCAGGAGGTCTAAACAGTACTGGTGAAATTTCTACAGTGAACCATTACATGCAGGTGCCATGGGAATGGAAACAGAGACTGAGGAAGTTAAATCTGCTTTCAGCAGTAGCACAAGGTTCAACCAACCACACGTGGTTGCTGTTCCATTCTAAGGGAAGAAGTAGTGACTGTCCCTTACCAGCTGGAAGGGATGCTATGAGTCACTGGCACCTTCCCACTCAGCTCTACTCTACTGTGGAAAGGAAGGAGCATTTTTCTAGAGTTTTTTTGCACATTTCTGACTAGCCATACTGCCTGAGAAACCTCATTGTAGAGCTCCCCCCAAAAAACTGGGGGCAAAAGACACTCTCCTTATCTCTTCAATCACATGCACAGAGTAGTGAATTATCCTCAATGAAAGCAAAGTACCTTCTGATTTTATTAAATTAAAATCACTATACCAGAGATAAAGTAGTAGGTATTACATCAGTTAATGCCACAAGGCTAACAGCAATTAATGGTATCAGCAGAAACTGATGCACAGGAAGTTCCACACGAATATGAGGAAGAACTTCTTTACTGTGCAGGTGACTGAGCACTGGAACAGATTGTCCAGAGAGGTTGTGGAGTCTCCCTCACTGGAGATATTCAAGAACCATCTGGATGCAATCCTGTGCTTGAGCAGGGAGGATGGACAAGATGACTCACTGTGGTTCCTTCCAACCTTACCCATTCTGTGATTCTGTGATATCAAGAAAAGTAAAAAATATAGCTGCATCAAAAGAGACCGAGTCTGTTTGGACTAAACATTGCAATGAAAATTCATACTTCTAAGACACAGAAGGGAGAGACAGGAGATGAGGATGCCCACTGCACCTGGATGGCAGTGAAAATGATGTCCAAAGGATTTACCAAGGGAAAGAACAGTGTGGGGGATTGTTCTGTCTTATGGGACATACCTAAGAGCCCATTACCACAGGCATGAGAGTCAGCCCTGGAAAAGCAATGACAGCATGTCTCAGAGATTATGTGAGCCAGGGCAAAGTGAAGCCATGCATGGAGGTGATGAGCTATATGAGAAGCCAAGGGCATTTTTTATTTCCCTGACAGCCTTCTGAAGTCTGCTGAGACAGTTCATTGCTCTGGGTTCTCACTCAGGTAAGAAGTGACTGACCTCAGGTCAGACTCCCTCCATCACACAGTTAGAAGGACAGCCTATGTCAAGGCTGAAGAGGGGAGTCTGGTTATTCCTGTAATACCTCCAAGCAAAAAAATGCTGTGAATCACCATTCCTTGCAGCTTAGTAGATTGCTGAGCCAGACCACCCTGGAATCTTTGTGGTAGAGAATGAGAAATTCTACCCATGTGGGACGTTTACCCAGCTGGCTGACAGGGTCTGTGACAGCTCTTAGTCATTTCAGAGCCAGTCCCTGAAGAGACGACTCTCTTGGCCTCAGTGCTGCGAGTTCCTCATCCAGTGTGGCTGAGTGGCCCTGTCTTGGCCCATTCCACAATATTTGGAAACCAATTATTTTGTAATATCCGATGTGAGCTGCTAGGCACTGCAACAGAGATGCCAGGAAGGAATACAGTGACAAAACAAGCCTTTTACCAGAAGCCCTGTGTGGACACTCCAGAAATGTTTTCTAGCAACCTTTGAAACCTAAAGTCAAGATATATAAATTAGCCTTTGTTCCACACTGGTCTCCAGACTAAGACCAAGAATTTGTTTCCCACCCAGTTCTGCTGAGTGACCTAGAGGAACAATACAGAGCAACCTACTTCATAGAGAGAAACAACAGAGGAGAGGTACTACCCATGGTCCCTCAAAGTACTGCTGGCTGGCTGTGGAGGTCACCAGTGAAGGTTTGCAATACTTGCCCATGTCAGAGCTAGACCTGTGTGAGAGGTTTAGAGATGGTTAAAGAAACTTCAGAAGAGCTTTTCTGAGGTATATGCCAGTGCTGAATATGAAGACTGATCTCCACTGTCACGGTATGTGCCACTGACATCCTGGAGCAAGTCTTAATCACTTCTTTCAGAGGAGAAGAAGGGGAAAAAAGGAAGGAGTCAAGTAAGTTACACATTAAGCCCTTTTTTCCTCTCTAGCTCTCTGCCTTTCTCATAGACTTGCTAGACAGACACTCTCTGATGCTCTCTTGTGGTCTCTCACTTCAGTTCCAGCAGTCCCAGGTTTATTTCTGTGCATTTTCACGATGTTACTCTTTTCCTTAAAGCGTCAGTGGTAGGCTGGAGAGGCAGTGATAGCAGCAGATGGATTAGGTATCTGGTGACATCTTGTTTTAGTAGCACATCCCGTGGCTCAGATATCCTTGTTTTGGGCATCCCAACGTGATTCTGGAGTAGGCCGTTTTAGCATACAGCTAGTCCCACATATTTTCCCTCTTATTGTCTGAATTAATAACCAAGAAGCTGTTTTCCAAGATAGAAACAGCATCATCAAAGAGCCCTTCCCACAACAAAAGGATGCCTATTTATGCATCTGATCACCTTGTAAATGGATGTCACATGAGATGAGACCTTCACAGGATCAGAAGGAGAAGCTTTCTAAGAGAGTCACCATGATCGGCCAAGGCCAGCAGACACAAATGGCAGGGTGACTCCCCCACATTGTGCACCCTGTTCCATGAGGTGCAGGGTCAGTTCAGGACAGCCCAGGCTGTTTCTGCTACTCTCTGCCCAACGAGACTAAAGCATGCATGTTCCAGGCATGAAGAGCTCTGTGGCGCATGGGGTAGGGCTGTGCTGTACAAGCCAAAGACAATATTGTGTATACAAGTCCTTTTTGCTTCCTTTGGGGTTTTCCTGTGTCTCTGTGTTTGCACACAGCTGTGGTGGGCAGAACCAGCATCTGTTTAGAAATTGTGTGGCTGTGGACAGGGATTGACGAGGAGAGGAAACAAGGCCAGACAGATGCCAACGAGATAAATGGTGTTGGTGCACACAAATATCCAGAAGCAGAGCAACTGGCCAGAGTTATCTTTGTTTCTCACACAGCTGACGTCCTAGCAGATTTGAGACACTTTGTAATGATGGTGTTGCTATTTGTCTAGCAGATCAGAGCAGGGCCACTGAATCAGGATGATGTGGATGTGACTAAACTCAGGACCGGTGTTTACTTTCAACATATAGTGGGCCATTCAAACTTATCAAGCCAGCAGAGATCTAGCCACTGCAGAGAATGCTCCCCAAAGAGCAATCCATCAGACCAGCTATGGCATGAGACTCTCAGTTGCCCAAAAAGAGACAGTCAGACATCCAGACCTCTGCCATATGAGGCTGGCAGGTATGGCCCAAGGCCTACACAAGATCCTCCTTACTAGAGGGAAACCTGGAGACCACCAAACAAAACCAGCACCTCTGTTTGAGTGATGAACCCCAGCAGGTGTGTTGACTTTAGTGTGACCAGATCCCTCTCTAACTGCCCATGACTGTCCCGACCGGATTTCCATCGGCCACAGTGAAAGTTTAAGCAAACTGGAGCTCATGTAGGCATCTCCTTGTGGACACCTAAATGTATCTTGGCTTTGAACTGAATGCCAGCCAGGCTGCAAGCACGGGCCAGCTGAGGAAGAAAGCATAGCCAAAGAGGATGTGAAAAGGAGGGGAGGAAAGCACCTCCAGATTTTGCTAGCCTGCAGCTCATGCTATTAAGAATTCCTCTGTGGAGCGGTGGGCAGTGCACAGTGCAGTCACCAGGGGAATGGGGAATAAGAAGATAGCACACAGCTGTTTTAATTCAAGTCACGTATGGGAGCATGGGGAGAGAAGAGCATAGCCATCATGGAAGAAAATACAGGTTCATTCACTTTCCAGCCATCTGAGGAAACAAACAAATCAAATGAGTTCAGATTCCATTTCGTGGACTTCGGGTGCCCAGGAAACTGGGGCATGACATCATCCAGCAGAAAGGAGACAGCAGCTTCTGTAATGCTGTAAGAAACCACCACTTCTCTGCACAGTGGGGGAGCTTCTGTTTTTAAGGGAAAAAGTGACCTGTCGGTCACCACTTACAATGTGTGATTGTCCAGAAGATTCAAGGAAGTGTATGGAAGTGGCAGCACTTCAACTTGGAAAAATTTCTTTTTCCAGATAATTTTGTCATTTAATAGTGGAAGATGTGGACTCACACAGTGAATACATGACTTAAAGGAGCAGGTGTGACCTCAAGTCAGTCTGATTTACCCAAGAGATGGTCACCCCATGCTGTACCCCTAACAAGCTGCTTATTTAAGGCATTGGCAGGTTTTCCCCTCACCGTGCGTTTTCCAAACCACAACTAAGAGCTTTGCATTTAGCCACGGAAGGAAAATCTTGAAAGCAATTCATGAATCTACACTAAAACCACTAGAGCTATAATTAAATCAACTCTTAAAGTAGTGTAACTCTTTTTAGGCTGAAATAGCAGTCTTTATTTTAAGCATCATTGGAGAAAGAGGAGAAGAGAGGCAAACATTTCCATGTGAAGGCTTGGAAACTCTTTTCAGAGTACTAAACATTCACCAAGGCTTCCTGTGAGCATTGGAGTTTGTCCTTTCCCTGCTGGCTGGATTTTCATCCCGTTTGACCTCCAGCAGCCGGCTGAAAGCCCTTCTCCAACCCGACAGCAGCTGTCTTCGGGTGAAGGACACCGGTGGGACAGAGGGGACCGGGACGTGCGCGGCGCAGGACATTGCCTGGGGCTCGGAGAGCCCTGAGGACAGCGAGTGAGCAGAGAGGCGCGGAGAGGACACAGCCGGCAGCCGCGGGCGGCCGCCCCGAGCCCTCCTCGCACACGCCCAGCAGGTGCGGAGCACCTGCGGCTGCCGCNCTGTGTGGTTCTCTCGCTTCAAGGGCCGGGAGGCGGTCCACTTCATGAATCTCCTGCGCTACGATGCCATGGTAAAGCGGGCCGGCGGGAGAGGCTTCCCCTTCCTCCCTCTCTCTCTCCCTCTCTCCCCTTGGGTGCTGGGTCTATTCCTGCCTTTCCTCACCCGCTGCCGGTTTTTCGCATTGCCGCCTCCTTCAGTGCGTAAAGTGGAATAAGAAAAGGCTGTGGGTAACGCTAAAACCGTGGCCAAAGGCAGCTGGAAGGCAGGCGAGCACAAGAGAGGTGATGTGCTGGGTGACGGGCTCCCGGCCGAATTAAGTCGTGAGCTGGCAGCCCCACGGGCAGCCAGAAACAGGGAGATGATGGCAAGGCTACACAGAGATGCAATGGAAGAGCTCTCCCTGGGAGGTGCAGGGGCTGAGGGCGGGCAAGGGGCTGGACGGGCTCTGTTGGAGAGGGGTTGGCAAGCCACGGAAATGACCCCAGAAAAAGCCGGCCGAAGAGTCTGGTCTGCGACAGAGGAGTTAACTCTGCCTGAGGCTCACAGCCTGTCCTGCTTCGGTCCTGCGGGAAGGGACAGGTGGCACACGTTGGCAGTGCAATTTCTAAGGGTGGAGGTTTTTAGTTTTAATCAATCCCACCCTGGTTGTGTCCAGTCCCATCAGAGCTGCGGTCATGACCGCAAGGGGCTGTGTACAAAGGGCCCAGAGACTGCAACGGCACATTAGTGAGGAAGGTCTCTGACACTCTGCTGATCCTGCACCTTTACTCTGTCTCTTTTGGTTGTTGAAGTGCTGAGAGGAAGGAAGAATTTGTGGCTGAGATTGGGGGGTGTCCTGAAATCTTTTGTCTCAGGGCAGTGGCTTGTTTTTCTTGTGTAAAACCCCAGAAAGGAGAGAGATTAAAGTTATGTTTGAGCATAACTTTGAGCTGTTTTGAGAGTGACTGGATATTTATTTCATCCCAATTGACAGCTTGAGGGGAAAATCTGGGCATATCACATCCTCTGTCTTCATCTTTTTTGCTTTGTCTCGAAAGGACTGTGCTTTCCTTTACAGGTGAAAATAACTTCACCTGTGTATTCCCTCTGCCTCAGGACAGCTGTGGAAGGGAAAGCCATGTCCCAGTGCACTTTCTTAGGCTAAACACCAGACAGAGAGGTCTGTGGAGGATACTGCTCCCTGTTCACATGCCCTAGTGAACGGTTTTCTAATTGCGAAACTAACATTAACAGGGTCGTTCCTCCCAATGGTGATGGAGAGGGGTGTGTTCACTCAGGACTCATCCTGAGACCTGGCGAGCACTTTGGGATTCCGCAGTGAAGAAATAGCTTGAGGTGGTTTTTCCTACATTTCTTCACAAAGTTTTCTGCTGTCTGTCATTTTTCAAACTTGTGCTTGCAGGTTTAACTGGTTCATGGGCAGCCTGTGAGCCTGTACAGTTCCTGATCATATCACAAGAAGAAATTTTTTCAGGCAATGTTGAAGTAGTGTTCAGTTTTAGTGACATGTTATGTAGGAAGTACCTGTTTTTGGAGATACCATGACCTTTTTCATCAGAATAAGCTTTAAAAATAAACCCACCCCATACCAGATAGCCAGAGGCTTGTGCCAGATGTGAATACCTTAGGTGAAGTAGTCGACCACTTGTTCTCTGTGGAGGTGCTGCTTATTATAATTCGAATAGAAGGTGACAGGATAGGCGCTAAACGTTCTGTAGCTTCTCAGTCTTTCTCTGCTACCAAAGAGCCTGAGGAACAGATGCTGAGTGTTAGGGAGAGCTGAAGCATCTGTTTCTATTCTTCTGTCTGTGGACCATGGCGGGCCGTGCAGTGGGGATGGTGGCTGGGTGGGGGCACAGGGAGCAAGGTAAGAGCCGCACTGAGAAGGGTGAGCTAGTGTTTCTTTAAGCAAGATTTGGGAAGTCACATCCCTGACAGAAGGGATGCAGATTATTGAAATGTTTAGAAGTGAACTACAGGACTAGGATTACAAACAGGATGAAGGAGGGAGCATGAGTCATTAAAGTTGTTACAGGATGCAGGCAGGAGCCATAGGAGGATTTAGGGCAGCCTGGAAGCGTTAGAGGTTTGCTCCACAAATAGGAGAAATTTCCTTTTTTTGAGTTTACCTATTTCTTACTTATACTTGTTATCACCTCCAGTCTGTTTTCTCCTGTTTCATTGCCTTCCAGAAATTTTCATGGCACTAGCCTTTTTTTCTGGAGTAATTAAGACTGAAGTCCAATTTACACACCTCAAAGACAGTAATTGGAGGGGTGATGGAAGTTTTCTAGCTTTACTTTTAAGTTGCATCCTTCTGTTAATTTGTATCCTGGTTTTAAAATATTTTTAGACTTGTTCCTTGTGAAAAAGAGGATTATATAATCACATGCTGTGTGCCTGAATATTTCTGTTTATTCCCCCTTGTGACTTACACTTATGCTGGCCAACGGATTCAGATTTGGTGAAGGGATATTGCACAGGTACAGAGATCTAGGAGCTCTAGGTGTAAGGGTAGTTAAGCAGAGTATTAGGAACCCAAAATGGTCCACATCTTCCTCCTCAGAGGAGGAGCTGCATCAAAAATAAAACTATTATTAGCCACCAGTGATTTCTCATGAACAACTTTGTAACCACCCACACCATGGGAAAAGTTTTGACTAAAGCTAGTGTCCTAATGGACATGAAATAATCCAAATGCAAGATGCAAAGCCAAAAGAAACAAGCTTTCCTAACTGGTTGGTTGGGTTATGGTTTTGGGTTTTTTTCCCCAACAAGCTGGTGGCAGTTACACCCAATTCAATTTCTTAATTCATTTGCAACCTTTCTAATCGGGGTTTAATTGCATATTTAGGAGGAACAGAAGGCATGTGTACCAGCCAAAAGGAAAGAGCTTGCTACCATTCTGATATACTCTACCAGTCCACAGACATCTTTTCAAAACATCCAGACAGCATCAAAATGAATGTATTTTTTTTTTCTTTATTAGTATCTTTTTTTTTACAGCAAATTAGATTGCAATCAGAATACGGTTAGAAATGGAACACAGTTGGAGTGCATTGTGTCTTCCCAAGTCAGGACTTTTTTAGATATAGTTCTTGGTTCTTTTGGAAAAGTGCTGCAGCAGCACGCAAACAATTTGGCTCCTTCCCTAGGGTGTGAGTAGTGTTCTCACCAGTGTCAACAGGAGCAGCTGATTTCCAGTGCAAGTTACTGCTGATATCTTGAAATTTCCACAGAGCCATTGAGTACCCGCCTGTGAGGATAAAAGGAGTTGGGAGTCTTTGTCTGTCCCAAAAGAAAGACACTGCCAATCAATTAAATGAAAATACTGAGCTCCCGTGCCTGTGGTGGCTTCAAGGTCCTGCTTGGTTTGGAACATGACCAGGGTTAATACATCCATTTGGAGAATAAAACCTGGAGCAAGCACAGCTGGGTGGAGCAACCACAGTGTGGGTTGTTTAAGTAGAACAGAAGGATACATAAGCCTTCTGAGATGATGAATGCAGCTTTGCCCACTTAATCTCAGAATGAAATTAAGAGCACACTTTTGCCTGGAAGAGTTGGGCCATTGGCTTTAATACCTCTTATGTGCTTTGCTCCAGCTGCAACCTGAAACCTCCTACGAACTTATTATGTACCAGATTACACAATTATTGTGTTTCTATGGATACATCTTTTCCTTCCCTAACGCTTAAATATGCTACAAAGTCCTTGCGTGCCCCCTATGGAGGTTTTGCTGGCTTATCACCAAACTTTCAGGCACCGCCATGTGGCAACATAGGCTGAGCTTGAAAAATGGACAAGGAGGAGAAATTTTCCTTGAGGTAAGTCCCTTTTCTGCTTAACCAGCCTGGAAAAACCAAACATTCTCATCTGGCTGGTATTACCTTGCTAATAAATAAACTGGACTGCTCATTTCGTGTGGCTGTCTTGACGCTTCGCAGTGCTGAGTGCGCACCCGCCTGTGTGCGCGCTCCCACTCTGGATTGTCTGTGGGGGTTCTCTCTAGCTGATAAACATTAGCTCTTCCATAGGCAGGTAACGACCTCGATGGTGGAGAGGAAATGGTATTTTCTTGCTTCATGTTAAAGCACAGACGAATCTTTACTAAATGCAAAATAAATATGTTTTTAGAACTGTAGTCCAAGCACGAAGCTCTTAAAATGCACTTTTTATTTAAAGATAACAAATATTGTCACTGATATTTAGCATTTTCTTCAGTATTTAAACAATGTATTTTCCATACACAGAATATATGTTTTCCTTTGTGGTTATTGTTAATCCTCTTTTTTAGAGCTACAGGATGTAAAATGAGTGAGTTTTGATCTGGTACATGGTCACTAACAGATAGGTTTTGGATTTTGACTTTCACATCTGTATTCACGTAAGAGAGTCTGAAAAGCAAAAACCTACATCTAAAAAAAAAAATAACCCAGTCACTTCTGTGTTCATGAGAAACAGGAATGTGTTGGTTTAGACAAGTTAGGGTTTTCTTTCATAGAACATAGACTTTGTTTTCTCGAACATACCATGTATATAACTTATAAGACTATTTACACTGAATATTTGAGGTAGGGTCTCATATTTTCTTCTTGCTTTTCGCAGGCTTTGGGTAACCATGAGTTTGATGAAGGTGTGAGTGGATTATTGGATCCTTTTCTTAAAAATGCAAATTTTACAGTCCTGAGTGCAAATATTAAAGGGCGAACTCCATTAGGAAAAGAAATGATGAAATATGTTCATCCTTTTAAAATAGTTCATTTTGACTCAGAACCAGTTGGAATTGTTGGCTATACTACAAGGGAAACTTCTTTTCTTTCACAACCAGGTATGTTTTCTTTAGTATATAAGTTTATGTCCTTTGTTATTATTTTGTTAACTTGCCAACTTTTTTAAATCCAAAGAGGAATGTTTTCAGCTGAAAAGTGGGAAGTCTGGTGTTTTATCAGTATTTACTTTTACTACCCAACTTTGCCTGATTTTTAACCTTAAAAAGTCTTGCTAACATTGCAACCCATTTTCATACAGACCTGGACTGTATCTAAGACTATCAGAAAGTCAGTGAGATTGCAGGAAAGCTCAGGGGCCGTTGGGATTTTTGTTTGTGCTTGGGTTTTTAAAGTTATGTTCCAGGATACTTTCTTGTTATTTATGCATTTAAACAAAAGTTAAAACATGAATCCAACTTGTCTCTAGCATGAAGTGTGACATTTCTCTGTGTGTTGAAATTTTGTTATTGGATGCCTCCATGCCAAAAAACAAGGAGAGATTCATACTTGTTTTTGAAGCAAAAGTTGCCCAAGATGTTTTTAGCCTCTCAAAATATTTGCAGAAATTAGACTACAGAAGGAACACCCATTCGGCTTTTACCACAATTGCTTAATTCATGAGTAAAATTAGAGTTGATGAGGAAAAAGGCTTCTCAATTTCTGGCTATTTTTTCCAGCATTTCAGGGGGTTTGGGTTGATGAGGGTTTTGTTTGGGTTTGGTTTTTTAAGTAAAATAAAATTGTCTACTGGAATGAGAAACACATTTAAATCAGCTGTAGGAGATATGAGTCACTGCCCACTCAGGGCTCAGCCCACATGTGACAAAAACAGAGTTTCTTCCCTGGGTTTTGCAGTTAGGGATGCTCTAAGCACTAGTTTAAAACACTTTCACATTGAAAAGGGACTTCATATTATTGTTTCCCTTTCTATTGCTTAGTAATACAGAAATAGTGCATTGTTTTCCTGACAAAAGGAATATTCAGTACTTTGAGGAAGTATTAGAATATAAAACTATTCCTTCTGTGCTTTTTAATTTCAATGCTGTATGTTTAACCTGTCAAGAAATCGACATCTGAGGTCTGAATAGATTTATTGATCTCACTTCTGTTTTGTAGTGATGTGGTTTTGGATTCCTGTCTTTTTTTTTTTCCCCAAAAGAAAAGAAAAGAAAATTGATCTCTATTTTGTATAGGCAATAGAATTTTACCTGTGCCTGAGGGCATTAGGGTAGATATCATCTGACATCATGCTAAGTTTGAATAAGGACTGTCAATATTGTCCTCCATTAGGGGTTAATAAAATCTGCTGCTGCTCTTCTTCCAAACACCTGTGTTGGAGCAGTGAGATCATCAAAGTAACTTTCTTGCAAATAAATACACTGGGTGAAAATCCAGATAGTGTTGGAGCGATTCTATGAAGCATTTGAATACATTTCCGATAACATTTAGACATCAAATCCAATGCCTCAGTATGCTGAGACATTGTAAGAGACCACAGCTAGAAAAAAAAAAAGCAGTGTTTAAAGGCAAGCCTTGTTAGCTCCATAGATGGAGCCGAAGCACCCCTAAGGAATTATATCCCACCATGCAACTGAGCAAAAAGCAGAGCAAATTCTGACAGCAACATTTGTAGCAGTCAGAGTTTTTACAGTTTTCTGCTTTGCCTTCTCAGCGTGGGGAGGAACATTTGGAAGCTTTGAAAATGTGAACTCAGGACACGTTATATAACTCAGTGACTATATATTGCTCGTAACCTAGCAATCCTTCAGACTGGTAAAATCATGGCAGACATGGGTTGGTGGCCAAATAATTATCAACCTACTTCCTTATTTTCAATTAATAAGGGACCTTTCAAATTTCCAGCACCTTGCTTATCTCTACACATTTCTTCCAGATTATTCTGTTTTCTCTGCCTCTGTGTGCTTTGGCATGCTCTACACTCCTAGGGCATTCTCAAGGCAAACAGGAAGCTTGCAAATGCTGAAACATGAATTCCTGCCTTACTGCCTTCAGTGGAAGTATTTTCTGAGTGTGATTTCTTCTATCATTAAATCTCAATAACTTCCACCCAACTATAAAATTACAACTCGTACTTTTCATCGTCTGCTTAAAAAAGGTCATCAGCAGACTTGAAAAGAGTATAAAGTCCTTAAATCTCAGTGTTTCCACTGGGAAGGATGAACCAATCTCTGCTGAAGGTACTGTTGATGTCACTGTTTGGAAACCATAGGAATGGGGAACACATTTACAGATTACAGCCAGATTGGCCAGATTATAGATTGGCAGTTTTCTGGAGTTCTCTCTTTTGCTATGTACAGCTATCTCAGCTGAGTGCCCAGCAGATTTTTCCATGTCCTGCAGGAGTTGCTCATAACTTGGCACATAGACACAGTTATCTGTGTATTTGCTTTGAACTGATAATCACAAGGCCATCTTTCTAGTACTTGGTGGTTCCAGCCCACTTGCTTTAGTTCTGTAGTGTTGTTTGGTCCATCGTATTTTTGTATAAAGTGTAAACCCAAGCCTACTTACTCTGTAACCCTACAGGCAGCAAAATATTTACTAAAACTATCAACTTGGCAGAGTTTTCTAAAATGGAATTTTAAATTGCATTTATTCCACTTTATTCTGGCTATCTTGCATAATATTTTTAGCAGGCAGCCAGTTCTTTTTCCTTGTTCAGTTGTAGCAGTTTGAATGCTTTTCTGAAACTCTACCTCATCTAAAAAGAGAATAGTATGCCACATCAGCTTAATACCTTGAAAGAGAAGTGAAATATTGACATGAGCAGTAAGTTAGTCATTTTGACTCAGATTGTTTTGAAAAATGCACAGGTGAGTGCTATGCAGTTTATTGTTTTTTGCCTGGTTTCTTACAGGATTGAACTCTGTGCCACTGCTCTTACAGTCCCCCACTGCATCACTTTCAAACCCGCTGGCCCATTTCATCTCAATTACATCAACTACTCAGATGACTAGGATGCAAAGCTGTGTGCAATGCCATGGCTAGGCCATGGAGAAAGGGGTGCAAGAAGCCCCTGTAGACCCAAGCAGAATTCCCTTTGTGAGGGCAAGGTAGACAACAGGAGATCAGTGGGTGGGTGGATTGGCAGTGGGATGACCCACCTGAGCTCTGGTGTCTGCCTGTCCTGACACAACAGTCCTGGGAGAGGGATGGGCTTACCTGCATGGGACAGGCCTTGTTTTTCCCCTCCTTATGAAAGCAGGTTGGTTTGGTTTTATACCTTTTCTCTACAACTACCTGAAAGAAGGGTGTAGCAAGGTGGGGAACGGCATACTTCTCCTAAGTGACAACTGATAGGTCAAGAGGAAATGCCCCCGAAGTTTCGCCAGGGGAGGTTTACATTGGATTTTAGGAAAGAATTCTTCTTGGAAAGGGTTGTCAAGCGCTGGAACAGACTGCCTAGGGAAGTGCTGGAGTCACCATCCCTGGAGGTGTAGATGTGGCACTTAGGGACACAGTTTAATGGTGGGCTTGGCAGTGCTGGGTTAATGGTTGGATTCTATGATCTTAGAGGCGTTTTCCAGCCTAAAGGATTCTATGATTCTGTGGGCTGAAGATTAATAATAATACATCTTCAATGTGTGGTGCATTTGTAGGCTGCAGTGGTGTAGAGGGATAACAAAGCTGGTGCTGATGGGGAGCGTTTGGTTGTCACGGGCCACCTGGCTACATGCCATGGGAGAAGTTAGCCTGCAGGCACCTGCATGCTGGCACAGCTTGTCAGTGGCTCGTTCCTGCTCTTTGTTTCAAGAGCTCAGCTCTCTTTGCAGAACTGGTCCCCACACCGTGGGGTGCAGCTGGTCCATGGTGGTGAGAGGAGCACGTGAAGAGCCTGCATTCAGGGATCGTTTCTCGCACTTCCCTTTCTGCCAGCAGCTCTGCATCAGGCCCAGCTGCTGTCAAACACAAGGGTGTACAAAGAGGGGCTTCCTTCAGCCTGGAGAAGGAAGGCTAAGAGGGAACCAAGTGCAGTCTTCCACTGGTGTAAGGGAATTTATAGGGAAGACAGGAGCAGACACTTCCCAGAGAGGAAGAGAAAGGACAAGAAACAATGGGCTCAAGCTGTACCACAGGATATTATGGTGGGACGTAAGGAAAAAATTTGTCATGGTAAGCATGGTTAAGCCATTTAACAGGTTTCCCAGAGAGGCTGGAATTTCAGCTTGCTCAGACTAGATCCTGAGCATCCTCATTTGGCTTTCAGTTCCTACTTTGAGTGGGTTTTGGACTACATGACTCCCAGAGGTCTCTTCCAACCTCAATTAACTTCTGACTCTTTGATTCTGAGCAGAGGTCCACGGGAAGAAAACATGGGGATGCACTGCACAATTCACTCTGCAACGTGCAGTACAGAGATTCCCTCTGGCACAAACAGAGCTATTCAATGGGTGTGGTGGTGAACCAATTTATGTAAACCTCTTTTATCTCTTCAATTATAGCAGCTTCCTCCTCATTTCCTGAAACATTTTGCAGTGGATTGTGAATTCGTTTCACTCCTCCCTTTGTTATGAAATCTTTCTACTTTAAAGGCATATTTCAAAATGATTTGATCAAAAAACTCTGCAGGAAGGAGAGGAATAAGGCAGAGGAGGAGCTGGTAGAAAAGTCACTCAATTGTCTTCACCAGAAGGTCTAAGTTTATGGTTGGTTGAATCTGTCCTTAAACTCTACTCTTAAAACTTTGTCAGAGAAATTAACCTCTTACATAGGAAGTCCTTTTGTGCAACCCGACCCACTGTGCCCAGGATAAGAACGCCTGATATTCTAGTGCTCATGTAACTGTTTGTCATGTCAGAGTAATTTCTGCAGGCACAGAAAATTTGCAGAAAGATTGTCAGTTTCCCAACATTCTTGTCCAGAAAATGTTTCTCCTTTCCAGACTTTCCGTTCCTCGTGCTGTCATTTCAGGATGGTATCTCAAATGTGTGCTGTACTGTATTGGTATTACTGAGAGTGGTTCACATTAGATGAGATAATTAATATAAAAAGGCAATTCAGAGTTTGGTGGGGGACTTTGAAGAAGCTGCTGTTTAAAGCCTTGGGGAGGGGAGATAAAGGAAAGAACAAGATGAGTGTGGAGTAAAAAAAAAGAGATTTAACTTGGGAGAAGATAGAAGATCTCAAATGCAGTTTGGGAAGAAAAAACCTTTATAATAGAATACAAGTGTTTATATGCAAACACTGACACATTTTGTTTCCTTTCTCTAGTTAAATAATAAAAGCCATTCAATTTTTGATCCTACAATTGGTGTCACGGAATTTTTTAGTGGAGTTATTGCTTATTTAATCTAGGTGAGTACACACAGCTGGTTGCAGAAAAGTTGTATTAGTCTAAGCACACAGGTGCTCCTGAGGGACTGAAGAACATCGACTCCAATCAAGAGCTTGAACCAGCTAAGGATATTTGAAAGGCACTGCCATTCAAAGTTCTGTTAATTATACAAACTGGTATCTGATATCAACTACCTTTTTATAAACTACCAATTAAGGTGCTTTGTAAGTAAATTATTTTCTTTTTTTTTTTTTTTAAGGGGATAATATAGTCTTTGAAGATGAAATTGAAGCATTGCAACTGCAAGTGAATAAACTTACTGCTATGGGAGTGAACAAAATAATTGCACTAGGACATTCTGGTTTTACTGTGGACAAAGATATTGCCCAAAAAGTGAGAGGAGTGGATGTTGTGATTGGAGGACATACAAACACATTTCTCTATACAGGTATTTTACTTCCTACTAAAATGTTGCTTCTAAAGCTAAGCTGAAACTGTTTGTCTTTTAACTTAGAGAACTTTCACCAGTATAGTTTACTGCTGGCTGCACTCAGCCAGGTTTATAGCTGGTATATGGCCGTAAATTCCATGGAAGGAACCAATTCCGAACAGCCCGTGCACACCAAGTACTGCGACTCACTGAGAGGTTCCGTAATGCTGGATGTTCCAGGTGGTCTATACAAAGTGGGGAAGAGGAACAAAGGTAGTAACACTGGTAAATTGCTGCTAAACATACTGTACCTCTTTCAAGCTCATACCTAAAAAGGAGTAAATTAGCTGTCTACTTTTAAACGTGTATGTGACTTAACCAGAAAAATCAGTCATAGAAGACTTCAAAACTGCTACTGGGGTTGATTTTCTCTGTAATCTGATTCTATAAGTCTCCATTTAGCCTGCCATTAAAATACTTTCCCCAAGTTTCATCTGTTTCAAACCCTCTTTTAATCTCTTACTTTATTCTTCTTTTCTCTAGAGGCAGATGTCATTCCAGAGATAAGCATTGCTGATCTGATTTCTCCTGCAGTAATGCTACTTTAGGCAACACTTACCATCAGCAGCTTCCCCAATGCTGTTACCTTCCCCAGAGTGTAAGGACGCAAGCGAAAGAGAGGCTGTTTTGTTGTTCTGTTTGATTGAATTTTTAAAGTTCTTTAAATTTAGCAGAAACTTTAACAACTGGTTTAGACTATAATGGGAACGTTCTGTAATTTTCAGAAAAATTTCCCATGCGCCCTAGTCACAGGGATAACATTATGTACCCTAGGAACTTAACCACTTAAAAGGTTTGCACTGTCCATCATCCTCTCCTCTCCTTATTCATCTCCTCTGTTTCTCATGCCTTTTTTGTCTTATCTGGACTCTCACATTTTGTTACCTCACTTGTTAAAAAGAAACCATTTCGCACCACAGTTATACACTGAGCAGATCAGAATATCTCTTGAATTTGGCCTCGAGGAATAACTTTGATGACTAAGCTGGAGGCACAAAGCATTTACACACCTACCTACAAGTCAGCGCCCACAAACACTTTGCATAGAGGTGCAGCAGAGAAGTAGCCAAACTGGAACAAACAACAGGATGGACCATCCCAATACCACATGTCTAAGTGACTGAGGGGGATGGTTGAGGGGACTGGATTAGCCTGTGGAGACACTTTACTCAGATATGCCCATGTTTCCCACCAGCTTTCAGCTCAGGGACTCCCCAAGCCAGAAGTGGTGTCTTGATATTTACTGGCTCCATCTCCTCTTGGCTACCTTCAACTTCCACAACAGCCTCCAGCAGGGCATTCCAACACTGACCTGCACAACCTGCACATCCCACAGAGACCTTGCTCTTGTCTTGGGGTGCAGCCTGCAATTTTATTAAATTATTTTTGAGATGGGAAAAACAAGGATGGATTCCATATTCAAAGTGTGCATTCATTGTGGGTGTTTACACAGTGGAATCCATATTCTTTTGCACATTGTTGGTCAGTGCTTGTAGAGAGCTTGTACCTCATAGTGGTAGCCATAGTAGTCAAAATACCTTATTGGGTGTGATCTAAAGAGGTGCCACTTGTCACAATTTGGAATCATGATGCAAAGTGCTGCAGGAGCTGAGACATCTGAGTTCACATCCTGTCTAGATCTGCAGGAGTTCACAAGCACACCTCTTGTCATCCCAGAGAGAAGCCTGCTGTCAGACTAGACTATGTCAAGCTGTTCCACCCCTCCCCATTTGAAGCTGTCCAAGATTCACAAGGCCAGAGAGAGCACACAGTATGAGAATCTGCAGCCTTTGGGTTAAAGATCACAGCTGGGAATGAGTTCTGGTCCCTTTTCCAAGGGCTCTACTGTTTTGATAAAGCAAGACTGTCTTACTTTTTTTATTAATACTGGCAAGGTGAGAAAAATAGAAAAAGAAGTAATGTCTGGGGGAGATACACCAAAAATATCTATCTATTTATTTAGTCAAAATATGATTTTTGACAGAACGTGGTCTGAGCATATAATTTTTATCCCAAGTGCTGTGAAGCACATGCTCACCGTTCGGGAGCATCATGAGTGCATTTGTGAACCATGTCCTGTTGAGTCAAAGCCATCAGTCAACATTCACAGAGAAAGAGCCGCATCTGTGGAGGTGATTTCACTGCAGAGTAGAACATCTGATTTGAAATGTCTTTGTGCATGTCCTGATGCATATATTAATCTTATAAGCTCTCATTTAAATCAAGAGGTGTAATCAATAACTGGCAGCAGAATCTGGGAGAATGTTTCAGCTCAGTCTAAGTGGAGAAGTATGAGCTGTTCAGCCTGTTCTCTCTGTCACAGAGGTTTAGAGACATATTGCCCATGAGAGAAATCTTAGTGTAAGGGTTTCATCTTGGACTAGTCCAACCTGTCTCTAAGGCATTTGCCAATCTCTGGTTTATCCACAGGTTATAAGGCAAATATTGTCCTGACTTGTTCAGGTGTGCCCTTGATTTATAGAACTGATTCAAACAGCAGTGGTAGTTTTGGGTTAGAGCAGTTTAATTTCTGGTTTTCATCAGAACTGATGTTCTGAAAATGCAGTGTTGGCTAAAACAGGGTAAGAGGATAGGAAAGTTTTACAGGTTCTTCAGTCACCCAGTATGAGTTTGTGCATTTGTAATGAAACAGCATCTCATGCCTTGACTGATCATGAATTCTAGTGCTGTGTTCTTTGGGGTAAGATGCACTGAATAGTCTTTGCATTTTGGAAGGAACACATCTCTCTTACAAGGGAAAGATGTCGTAGTGATAATTAATCCTGCAAGGAAATATCAGAAAGTATTTCTTTAGAAAGCAAGAAATGAGTAAGACTCTGGACAAGCACGTAACCACACACAGCTGATATAAACTAAAATAATGCCTAGGAAAAATAACTTTATAATGCTCTGTTCATTTGAGGACTAAAGAAGGGCAAGAAATCAAAACCGATTCCTTTTTCAGTTCAAAAACCCTAAAGTCACTTTTGTATGCACAAATCCTGCAGAGTCTTCATTAGCTACAGGATTTTTTAAATTCTCCCCCAAATAAATGAATAGTTAAGTGGCACTCTAAGAAACCAGCTCTGTTGGCCTGGCTGAAAGTAGAAAAGCTAGTTCTGTGGTAAGTTTGGTTCTGCTTGCAGTTTGTTGCGGCTCTTCTCCCTGGAGAATAGGAGGGATTAGAGATGAATGTGAATCATATTAGAGTTCTAGAAGGAATATTTATCATGCTGCTTATCCTAGGATTTAATATGACGTAAACAACTGTAAATGGAAGGAAACAAGTTGTTCTGTGAGCATTGGAAGTGAAGAGCCTGCTTTCCTGTGGATCCATGTCCTCTGCACCTGCTCCCCTGTGCCCCTGCCTTGCCAGCACCCCAGCACTCACCAGCACCTGGATGGGAAATGGCCCTGACCTTGGGACAGGAGTAAGAAGCAGGCTCTGAGTGAGCTCTGTCACACAGCACGTGATGGCTCTTGGAGATACCCAACCTTGGTCTGACAGGGGGGTAGAAATGATGACAGGAATAACAGCAGGGAGAGGTACTACTGAGATAATGTTGTCACTACTCAGATAACGTCAAGGAGACATGGAGAAGGCTAGTACCCTTGAGGCAAGAGCTGTGCTGTGCAGTTCCAGTTTTCTTTGCCACTTTCTGTCCTGTGTGGTTTCTAAATCCTGTGGTAGCCTATGCCAATTGAGCTATCTCGTTTTTTCTGCCAGTGCCTTGCCTTAATCTGTTTCCAAGTCCTCCATCTAGTCACCTTTCAGACTTTGCAGGTCGATAGTAGTTTTAAATCCATGACCACACAAGTTTGATGCTAATGATGTTTGTTTTTGCAGAGAGTTTGCAGCCTGTCTGGAATTTTGGAGGCTGTTTGGTATAGTGAAAAAAAAATCAGCTGGCTGTATGTACAAATTCACAGAGCTGCTTGTAGGTATTCTATCTGCTTATTAACAGTAAAAATACTTTAGACTTTTTCAAGATCAAGAAGTCTGATGTATGATTTACTAAGATTCTCATTTTCTATGCAGAATAATGCAGAATGAAGGCTCAACAATAAACTTTTCATCCAGTGGCTGGAATGTTTGCATTACTGAGGGGTTTAGATTGCAATAATTGGAATGAAAAGTTGCTTTGTTGCTGTTGTGATGTGATGTCACGGTGGAGTGTGCTGTCATAACTTAAAAAAAACACTGTGGTAGTTACTTGGGTTTGTGTGCTGAAAACAACATTGTCTCTTATGAGATGACTGAGCGACCAAATGTGTGCTTGTCGTCCAATACAGTCATGGCTGTTTCTATCCTATCTGGGTTTTTTAAGGCCGAGAACCATTTGAAATGTCACTGTAGCAATTCCTTGAAGGTCACATGAGCTGAAGACCCACTTCTCATGCTTGTTCTGTGCAGGCACCCCACCCTCTACTGAACTGCCAGCTGGCCCGTATCCATTCATGGTTGACTCAGATGATGGGAGGAAGGTGCCGGTTGTACAAGCTTACGCTTATGGAAAATATCTTGGTTACTTAAATGTTACATTTGACAAGAAAGGAAATGTAGTTGAAGCAGTTGGAAACCCCATTCTGCTGGACAGCAGTATTCCTGAAGGTATGTGGAGTAGGCACTTGAGCTTGCCTGTAGCACTATGCTACAATTCAAGTCTTGTCATGTTAAATACAAGGTCTGAATAAGAATTCAGCTTGCTTTCTGAAGTTGCCGTTCTCTTCTGTGCAGGGTTCAGGCTGTGTTACAGTTGAATATGCATGTATTCAGAGTGTGTTTTTATCTATTTAAAATCCCTGAAAGTCCTTTTGTAAGAATTCGGGTGATACAATACCTTAACACTTTGTAGAACCTGTTTTAGCTGAGTCCTGTAATTGTGATTTAAAAGATTATGAGGACTAATTTACACTGTTTTGCCAGAGGCCGGGTTCTTCAGAACAGAGTTTAGAGCAATACAGGAAAGTGGAAATGTTCCAGGAAAAACTTGAAGTACCCTGCCAACTACTCTGCAAACGTGCAAATGTAATATACAAACCCATGAGTTTTTGTATGCAGTGCTAACTGTGTTCAACGTTTTAACTCTGAAACATTTAAAGTGGGATGACAAGATGACACTTTTTGTTTGTAACTCCATCTGAGATCTGTTAACTCTTTTTTTGTCAGCTCTGTAATTACCCAGGGCTCAGTTTTCTAATCTCTGTTTCTTCTCCAGTGCTTGCTGTGTGAAGTTCTGAGATTTTATCGGACTTTTTAGGTTCTACCTGAGTATTTGTAAAACAATAATTTAAAAATTATTTGTTCATAGGTATTTACTGTGTTATTCTCAGTGACCTACTAATGTAGTGAGATGATGTAAAGAGACTTTACATTCTCTCTCTGAGGTCAGTAAAAGTAAAAATTCAGATACATTGATGGTATCATTTTATAAATGTTCTTGCTGACAGGTGTGAGCAAATTGATTAAAATTAATAGCTGATATAAAATAGTTGTGACATCTGTCTACATATACAAGTATCTTTGTTTTTTTTCTGAAATAATTAAATTTTCACCCAAGAGACAGATGTGCATAGAGAACTAATTTCTATAAAGGGCTTATTCCTTGCCATTGATATTTGAGCTAGTTTTCCTTTTAGCACAACATTAAAGGGAGGGAAAAAATTATGTCAAAGACCAATCTTGCTTATATATTAAAAATTCTCTTACCTGTCAAGGTAGGTACTAGAAATCGCATCAGTCAGAGGTTAGAACAGGGCTGGGCAAAAATAGAGAGGAGATAACCTTGCTGTGGCACAGGACTGGCTTATTCCCTTCGTTGTCCTGTCCTGCCTTCTCCCATCACAGGCTTTTTTTGAAGTGAACATAGTTGCCATGTTGCTTGAGAAGCTTTTAGGAAAAGTGTAACATTTTAGAATCATGAACGCTTTTTTTTCCCCCTAAGGTTTGTATTCACTGATGTGTCATTAATAAGAGATATACACTTTTGTATTACTTTACAGATGAGCACATTAAGGAAGAAGTGGAAAAATGGAGAGAAAACCTGGGGAACTATTCTGAAGAGATTGGAAAAACTAGTGTTTACCTGAACGGTACAAGTCAAGCATGCCGTTTCCAGGAATGCAACATGGGAAATTTGCTTTGTGATGCTGTGGTAAGATGTTTCCACCACAGGTGGCAATTACATCTAAGGGTTACTCCAGAGCTACCCAGATCCCAACTATCAGCACATGGGCTCTGTGCCTGCTTTTCAAAAGTGCAACACCCAGCGTGTCCCTAGAAAGACCTGGCAGAAGCGAGGCTATAAGCAATGTTGCTGCAGAGTAGGGAGCAGTTTACTCTTTGTGCATAGCCTCATAGAGAGGACAGCTTTTTCAGAGCTGGCTTTGAGGCTGCACTTTTAAGAGACGTGGCAGTCTGATCTAAGAGCCCATTCCTCAAGCAAGAAGGAGAGCTCAGCTCCCCTGCCCCTCTCCTGCTAACTGGCCCCTGCTCACAGCACTCACCCTCTGTCCTCTCATTACTCACTGGGCTTTGCTGTCACTTCACTGGCACAGAAAATAAATCTGGGTAGTTTTCTGTCAAGCTACTGACAGGAATTGTCTCCCTGAAGAGCCCAGAAGGTGCCAGCTGAAGCAAGGAGAGGATGGGAAAGGCCAGACACCCAGCTGGGCACAGAACACCCCAGCCCAGAAGGAGCCACCAGCCCCTGCTGTGTTCTGGCGGGCACTACAGGGCTTTAACTGTCACATAACACCAGAAAAGTCTTTTTGCAAGAAGTCACTTCCAGCTTTTATACTTTCTAAGTTTGATTGTTTTTTGACCATCTGTATTTTTTAGGGTTTTTATCATTCTTGAAATGAGAAAACACACAGATTCCTACCCAGCCTCCACATGCCCTTCTTCATTTTATAGGCTTCTGTCACGTGCTTCCCGTACTTCTCTCTCTGTGAGAGTGAAGAGTCCTGACCATAGTCATTCTTGTATGGAACCAGTTCATCCTTTCTATTATCCTAGGTAATTTTCTCAGCCTTTTCCTGTTTCACTCAGTTATTTCTGAGGATTAACACTGGAGGCTTATCATCCTTATGCAACCAATAAATATCTGGTCTCCACTGTCTTAACTACTAAGGATGTCACAAGCAAATATTATCCTGTCCTTGCATTCTGTCAGAGCCTTGCCACTGAACTGCTGGGGACACACTGCTGTGCAGAGTAGACTTTCTGGTCTATTATGCCTGTTTCCTGTTCTTCCACCGTTCTACATCTTTCTAGTTAGCCAAGACCATTCCAAATATTAAAAACCAACCACTGAGAAGCTGAAAAAACTTAATTCCCTGCAACATGATTAATTTATGCTTTCCTTAAGTGATTTTAATGAACAACAATATTTAAGGTCCTCTTCACTTCCCAGTTCTCCAAATATGCTTGAATCATTTGTCTTTATCATAGTCACTGAAATCAAAAATCACCTTTCCTTTGTTCAGCTGGCCTGCCTTGGCCATGCCATAGACACATAGACTAGGGCAGAGTCCGAGAGTTCATTACAGTAAAAGGCAAATACTTTTCATGTTAAGAATTTTAAAAAGCGAAATACTTGTTTCGTTTTTTTTAATAACTAAGTATTTTACAATGGGTCTGAAGATAATGTCAAAAAAAAACCAAAAACACCTTTCTGTCTCTTCTCAGTCTCAGACTGTATTTGGTGTAAATTTCCAGAGCCTGTAATAAGTGACGGTAAAATCTGTTTAAACCTTTTCCTTTGGCAGCTTTATAACAATGTCGGGCGTCCGGATAAAAAGACATGGAACCATGTTTCCATGTGCATCCTGAATGGAGGCGGGATACGGTCACCCATTGATGAGCAGAGCACCAATGGTATGTAAAACTACCAGATGAATGACAACTTTATCAGGAAGAAGGAATCAGGTTATGCCAGCCTGAACACTGTCAGGTGTGGGCTCGTTTTGATGGGGTTTGCACAATGTTTACAAGCAATTTCAAACTTTCTCAAATGGTTATCCATCATTTGAGCACAACTGCACTCAGGCTGGCATTGATAGCAGTCTCTAGCATTGTTTGTACACAATGCTTTTTATAATTTCCCTCTCTCCTTGCTGCCTTGGAAAAAAGAAAGGTCTCCTGCTGTACAGGGTCATCTGCTATGGTCGCTGTGAGCCTTCTGTAGTCTGCTGTAGAGTAAGTAAATTCTGGGTTTTTCTGAATGCTAAGGTTTTAGTTTTTATTTTCCTGATACCACATAAATGCAACTTGAAAACAAACAGCTTTCTCAGTTTAGCTAAATCTTTCTGTAGGACTAGGAGTAAATCTTAATCAACTGGAAAAAGTGCCTGATGTAGTATGAATAGCTGTGTTTCTTCATCTTAGGCTGGTGGTTTGTCATCTCTTTTAGTAGCTCTGTTTGAATAGCAATACATGCAGTTACATCAAATTCTGATTTATTGGTCATGATGCTTGCTGGACGATAAAAGATGCAGGTTCTTTGGGACAAAATATGTTATTGTTACCCCTACCATCCCTCATTTTCTTAAACTGTATTTGCAATGTTCCTTGTCAAAAACTTGATGTTAAACAATCCTAAAATAATTCTGTAAACAACAACAGCAAAAAAAACCCCCAAAAAACAACAAACCAAAAAAACCAATAACAAAAAAAAAAAACAAAAAAAAAAAAAAACAAAAAACAAAACCAAGAAGCAAACAAAATCTCTTTCCCCCAGGTAGCATTACTGTGGAAGATTTGCTGTCTGTTTTGCCATTTGGAGGTCGTTTTGATATGGTGACATTAAAAGGCTCCACGCTGAAAGAAGCTTTTGAGCACAGTGTGAGGAGATATGGAAAAGGAAGTGGAGAGCTGCTGCAGGTTGGAGGTACATTTTCTTCTTTCCTCTTCTCAGTTTTCCAAAACAGCCATCCCTCCTGTTGGCCTTATTACACTGGAAGCCTTTTTTTAAGACTGGAATGCCAAGCTGGCCATACATCCTCGCCCTGTGCCTCGCACATGCCAGCCAGCAGACGCTGTTTATCCTGTCTATGTCTACATGAGCCACTGCAGCACACAGGCCATCGCTGTTCCCTTCAGCAGAGACAGTGTTCCCAACCTTCCCTAATCCGTAATGGCATCAGTTTAACACTGCAATTAACTAGAGGAAAATATAATTTAGTATAGCTGTGACTCAGAAATAGCTACAGCAAACTTCAGGTTTTAGTTCTTAACTGGCAGCCTACCTGAAACGCCCAACTGGATAGCTGTGCTGAATGTCAGCTTATCAGAATAATTTTGTGCAATTCTCTAATGATTTATGACAGCCTTAGAGTTTGTCCAAGTGGGCTATGGAATTGCTCCAGTGAATTTCTAAATATTTTATGGATGAACAGTTAATATTAAAAATCTACTGATATCTTTAATTGCAGCTGCCTATATGTTTCTCCAGATGTGCATTAGGCTACAGCTATGTTTATTCCTGGTCTCTCTGTGATATAGTGCAGATTGTATTGTTTAGTTAGAAGAGATAAACTTCAAGGGCAGGGGCTGATGCATTCCCTCCCTCCATGCCTCTCCTCCCACAGACCCTGACTATGTGATCCCTGACATGCCACAGACACAACCCATGTCTCGCACTTTCACCAGTAAGTTACCACGTTCTTAGGTACCTCTAAGGTAAAACAGGAACAAGCTCTGCTTGCTGCCTCCTTGCAGAAAAAGAAGACAACCAGTAGCTCTGGAAAGGGTTCGGGATGGAAGATCCAGAGCAGGAAGAGCGCCAGGATTGGAAGAGCCTCAGTGCTTTGAACAAGCTTAGTGGCTTCCTCATCTGCAGATTCTTGGCAATGCTGTTCTGGGGGCTTGGCTCTCCCCTGGCCTTGATCAAGGAAGGCTCACAATGAGAAATGTTGCTTCTCCTACCGTGAGGAGAAACTGCAGCGTACAGCCCTGTTCTGTCTTTCCTTTTTCAGGACAGTGCCTATTATCCAGAATAGCTACCAAGTTAGGCTGGCTGGCTGGCCTTAAAAAAGTCATTTCAGCCAACAGGCCAGGGGAATGAGAAAGCATGTGACTACAGAAATCAGGGGAGGTATTTTTATCTTGCAGTATTCCAATCCCATGACTAGCCATTTCCTTCTGTGGAGTAGTGATGAGAACAGACAATCAGACAAGTAAATGAGGTGTGACAGTGTGTCAGCAATTCTTACTCCTCTTGAATGTTCTTGCATAAAAGTTGGGTAGTGTGCAAAGAACACAGGACATTAACTGGTGTAATTCAGAATGATACAGCTCTCGGTCACAGAAGGTAATGCAGAGAACCAGATGAAGATGAGGGAGAATGCTGCTTCTGGCCCTGTGTGTTCAACATGCACTGTACTAAGTGGCATTCCAATGTGTATTTTTGTAGGCATCCACGTGGTCTATGATCTCTCCAGAGCCCCAGGAAGCAGAGTTGTTAGCTTAGAAGTGCTTTGCACAGCCTGCCGAGTCCCAGCCTATGTCCCGCTCCAGATGGATGAAATATACAACGTGACTCTGCCATCCTACATGTTATTTGGAGGAGATGGCTACACTATGCTGAAAGACAAAAATCTGGGATACAGTAAAGGTAAGGGGGATACAGTCCAGGTAAGTATGGGCACTAACAGGGTAGCAGACAAACAATTCCCAAAAGTTAAAGGATCTTTCTACAGTACAAACCTCAGACTTTTTGCCTTTAGTCAATAATTAAATTTGCTTCTAATCTGATCGCTCTGGATTGCTAGATTTGGTTGTAGGCAGCAACTCCATTCTTTTTCAGTTAAACCACAAAAGTTTCAAAGAGAAACATTTTTATCAATTCAGCAGTGCTCAGTGAGCAGTTCTGAGATTGTGATAAACCAGAAAATCAGCAAAGAACATGGAGAGTACATCTTATACTGCCTTCCACTTGTACTCATTACTGAACAATGCATCAAAAAGAAAGGTGACATTTTCTTCAGACCTTAAATCTCCACTGTATAGAAGTATTTGGAAAGACAGAATCATCACCTCTATTAAAGGACATGCAGCTCAGGCAAGCAACACAGGGTGAGGGGAAAGATGCCAACCTGCTCTGAGGGAATTAGCCTGCCCAGCCAAAAGCAGGAACCCTCAGGAGTTCTGCAGGCAGGAGAACGCGAGGTGCCACAGACACCACACCACAGAGGTGGAAAGGAAGTGTTTCATAATGCTGGCTTAATGTCCTCTAAAGCTGCGTGCAAAGTGTTAGAAATTCTCTGTTTGTACAATTGTCACTGTCCATCTTTTAGGATGAAGGGAAACTTGAAAAAAAATTGAGATTAAAATCCATTTTTTCTGACAACAAAAAAGGGTTGTAGTGCTGTATTTTTTTAAAAATAGCTTGCAGGAGCTCATCTACATATTTGCAGAGCTTTAATTTTGTATGTTCTGCTTGTGCATGGTGAAAGCATGCTTTTACCTCAAAAATTTTCCTTTTGGACTTTTGCTACAGACTAATATTTTGTTTCTTCAGGTGTTTCACTTTAAAATTGATTCTCACAGCTAGGACTGGTGCTTTAAATCAAGTTCAGCCTACAGCTTGAAACTTAGAGAGGCTGTAGGTTCCAGTAAATATCTGTGTATGCAGAAGTAAATATACAGAGAAAAATCATTAGGAATAATGAAAGGGAACAACCTGTAAGGTTCTGGTAAAGTCTTTCAGTACAACAGAGGGGTAAAACTGTAATTATTGTTAAGATGAAGGGTTACACTTTAGGATTGTAAGAGCTTGGATCAGAAGGGGCTTGTTGCATGGTTGGCAGCAGTGACTGAAAAGGGTCTCCCACTGTAGAAAACCTATATAGTACTTTGTGTGCATACAAGCAGTGCCCAGACTAGAAACTCCTCCTAAAAAAAGTAAATTTGAGAATGTGTAAGTGATAGCTTTGCCAGGTCTACATCCCAAACAGGTGGGAGCCTATCTCAATCTACCTGACTAGAAAATACCATTGTAACAAATTCAAAACAAAACAAGCCAGGCAAAACTGAAAGAATTTGTTTGTAAAATACAAGTTGCTACCAAAAATTCTGGCTACAAACCACCACAGATGATGTGTGCTGATTCAGAATTTTATTCTTGAGCTAAAACTGACATTTAGGCAAGTTCTTACATTTTTGTTAAGAGCCTGGCAGATGCAGAAAACACTTGTTTGTTTCTTTCTTTCTTTAGGTGAACCTGAAATTGAGGTTGTTTCCCGCTACCTCCAGAGAATGAAGAGAGTTTACCCAGCAGTTGAAGGTCGAATAAAATTTTCTTCTGGAAGTCTTATCGAAGCAAGTCTCACCCTGATCTCTGTACTGTTCACTGTAACATTCTTGCACACTTGATTTTATTGGAGGAATACAGGAGGAGAGAGATACTAATGAAGGGAAAAGAGA
Organism: Dicrurus megarhynchus; assembly: GCA_013399195.1. Lineage (NCBI taxonomy): Eukaryota > Metazoa > Chordata > Aves > Passeriformes > Dicruridae > Dicrurus > Dicrurus megarhynchus. The sequence continues at coordinate 334,396 of VXAD01011639.1, read as the reverse complement.
GCTGTTCTCTTCTGTTACACTTTACAATGAATGAGCAGTGAGGTTGCTGCCTGTCAGCCCCCTCCATTGTCTTTAACCTGCTGCTGCCACTGGCACACTGTGTGCAGGGCAAGGGGACAGAATCCATGACTTCTCTTGGTCAGAATCAGCAGGTACCTGCAATTTGGCTTGAGGTCTCAAGAAGCAAAGTTCCAGTGAATACTTACTGCTCAATCATAAAACAATGACAGATTGAAAGGGGGTATTATAAATTGTCAAATCCTTTTAGCTGCTTTAGATAGTGAGTTAAGAACCTGATCCCAGCAATGTAAAGAAGCTTCTAGAAATGGATTTATTATACATGTATATTCCTTTCTTTGATCTCCACTCAGGGTTAAGGTAGTCAATCTAATATCTCTACTTTGCTTCCAGTCATATTTATCATACCTACACAAGTGCCTGAAAGAGCTGGATTAAACTCAGTGCCATTAAAATAATGAGATCTAACACACAATTTAAAAAAGTTTTTGTTTTACTTTTCAAAAAGAAACATCATATTTTCCATTAATAAAGGATGCAATAAAAGCTTGACTTGATTTTTATCAATTTTAACAAATTCAGTATTCCTCACTCTTAAATATGACCAGGCTGGGGACTGTATCTAGAGTGAGATCACAATCTATGACTGTATTTCATAGAGATATGCTCAACTTTGTACCTCTTCCAAAGAACAAAGCACAGGACTCCTGCCTGTGCTTTGTTCTCTCTCTAATACTCTGTATTAGCCACATTCCAAGAAAACTGCAGATACAGGCATTGACTCCTGCAGCTCTTTCAGCATCCTTGGGCAATAGTCAGGTAATAGGGCTTTTTACAGCATAACCTGGCTTTATGGTAACTGTGATTAAACCTCTTCTATGGGAAGGCTGTATTTAAAAAAATAGTTGTAAGAGACAGGCTAATGAGTATGAAATCAGATTAAATGCTAAGTGTACATTGCTGATGCTTTATCAAGAAATGACTGCTTACAAATGAGGGCAAAATAATCATTATTTTTGTAAGATCCTTGGGAATTTTGACATCAACATGTTTCAGAGTTGTTTAATGCTGTTTTAAACTGAGTGTCAGTGTTCTGAATAAACCTGCTGTTTTTCTGGAAAGCTCACTGCACTCTTTTTCAACACTGAAGCTACCTGCCTCTTCCATTCACTGCACCTGCAGGTTTCAAGGAGAAGGTGCGTTAAGAGAAACATTCAGTATGTTGAAATTTCAAGACCTCTTTCATTTTCACATCCATTCAAGGACTGTGCATGAAAAGGTCTGGATAACACAGCTGTATTAAGTAAGGGGTGGTAGAACAGGGAGAAAAACAACAACTGACCTTGACACACTACGAGTTATGCCCTGGCATTGATGACTTGTCACTACTACTCCCTAAACTGTTCATTTACAGAATGGTCTTCCCCCCATCAACATAAAACCAGTATCAGAGGGGGCACTGATGGACAGAGCTGTACTTGCACACTAGTTTTTAGAGTTGCAACAAGTCCTTTGGCAGAGCCAGAAAGGAGAGAAATAAAACTTTTACCTTCCTTTGACAAACAGAAGGGAAAGGTTTGCAGTAGTAATATGGACAAATAACACAAATTACACTGACAAAGAACACCAATGCTACATTAGATTGGTTGGTCTGTAAAAAAGCAGAAAATGTGTGTTTGAAAAGAAAAACTGAGGCATGCCTATTAAAGTATCTCTGTATTCTGTGAGTAAAACTTGTTAAAAATCCACGCATGAACGTCCTTTTCAAAATCTCTTTTATAAAGGCTGGGCCAACAAATTAAGATTTACAGAGAAAAATCTTCCACACATTTTTATATGAACAAATTTTTGTAAAATGCTGTGAACAGACTCACATCCTCTTTTCTAAGCCTATAAAAAGGATGTCAGAAAAACCCCACAAAGCCAGATAAGAAACTGCAGAAAAATAAAGGTTAAGTTAAAAGTTGAAACCAATTTTCACATCTGTTATTATTTTAAGAGGGCTTTAGCTTTGAAAGTCAGGTATTAAAAAGGCTAAATTACGAATGTGAATTTCCATGCTGACAGAAGGATGAAGGCCAAAGATAGTTCTGAGATTATTTGTATGCAATAGATTCAATCATATACTTCTGTTTTTTCAAAAAAAAAAGATTTGATAAGACGTATTTTAAAATAACTTAATGGGAGCATTCTGCAACTTCTTCCAAACAATTTTTGTACATATCCTTTCAGGAAGACATCCAGTAATTGCTCTTCTAGCACAGCATAAGTTGGCTGATTGCCCAGCTGTCTTTTTTGATGTCATCCTGTAAATTCATACACTGAGAGATTGTGGTGAAATTAATTCGACTTTTACTGATAACAGCTAAAACAAATTTTAAATAAAATGTACAGGTATTTTATTTACTTGCAATTGGTATTAAATTTTAATGTCTTTATTGGATAAAGGTATTTTTTTAACTTAAATTTTATGTTATTTACAACAAAATATACAAGGCAATGTTAAAATGCCACATGTCCATTACAACAGTGCACAGCAGATCCTATTGGGTGTCCACTCACATCCAGCTTGACACAGAGCTTGCTTCCTTTGGACCCTGTTAAACAGGAAGAGAGGGGAATTTACTTATTAGGTTTGAAAACGCGTATTTACATAGAAAAGACTGAACTGAGCTGCAATGATTAATGGTATCTGAAAACATCCACTTGAAACCAGAGTTAAGGGAAAGGAAGGTGACTGGGTTTTAGTACTATTTCTCAAAATAGGTCGTTTCTTCTTTCTCTAGAAGTTCTCACCTCGCCCTTTCCTAACTGCTAAATACAGTTTTCTTAACACAGCAATTTTCTGCTCTGGAAATGGTACTTGAGAGATATTTTTTCAATTGGATTTCTTTCCTTCCTCTGCTAGGAATGCTTCTTCCCTTTCAGCTGTCCCTTTTCCTAGTATCCTGTCTGACAGACTCCCAAGGGACTGGCTGTACACTATCTCAGAGGAGTTTTTCAGCTCTTGGAGCTTGTTCCCTTTCACATGCTGCCATCAAACACAGCACACATCAAGTGATCCAGCGTATATCCGCACCGATACGTGTGGCAGGAAATACCTTCAAGATACCAATCTCAAGAGTGGGAAGTAGACCGACATCCCCACTAAGGAAAATCTTCCCATTTCTCCCATCGCTGTTTCCCCTGCCAGAGGAGCAGTGCTCAAAACAAAACTTCTGGGATGCTCAGTTTCCCCTTTAAAAGCTGACTGGCTTGAAATATTTTTCCATTCTTCACCGTAACTACAAAAACATTTTGGTATGAACTCAAAAAGGACCAGTCTCTGCTGAACAAAGAGAACAACAGGCATTGGATTGATTCCCCCAATATAATGGATAGCTAAGTAAGAACCAGTCATTACTTTTAAACTTCCCTCCTGCAGTTAGTTGTTAGGAAGAAACAATTCCCTTTCCAAGTGGCTTCACAACCTGTTTGCAGTGATTTTGGGAGAATGTTTTTAGGGCTCTGGATGAAAACCACTGACATCCCTCCACCCATACCCTCTCCACCTTGCCTTTCCCCTCTCAGTCCCGGTACACTGACAACCAGGTCCCACTGCCAAACATCACAGATGCAGCACTTTGTTCTGCATTGCTCTCAATACATCCAAAATAAGGAAATAGCTCAAGTTCCCAGCTGAAGTATTTTTCTTCCTTTCCCCTACTGAAATCTGGGCCGGAGAATCCCTTGCTGTGCCCCCATCAGCTTCAGTCACAGGGGAGAAGGGGAGCCCACCCCTCACCTATGCCATTTCACCAGGAGCAAAGGTGGCACTAGAGCTTCCTCCTCAGCAGGTGGTTATGAAACGCTGCAGAGCAGTCGGGTAGTGTCATGGTTATGCAGGAAAAAGGAATGGATTACGAAGCAGAAAACATGATCTTGATTTACATTAATCTTCCCTTGATTTGTTTTTGAAGAAAAAATATTTTACCCCATTAAATATGCACAGTTACGAAATCACAACATGGTTGGGGTTGGAAGGTGCCTCCAGAGGTCACCTGGTCAAGTAGAACCACCTAGAGATGCTCAGGACCATGTCCAGACAGCTTTTAAGTATCTCCAAGGATGAGCATTCCACAGCATCCCCGGGCAACCTTGACAGTGCTTGGTCACCCTCACAATGAAAAGGTGTTTCTGATGTTCAGAGGGAACCTCTGGTGTTTCAGTTTGTGCCTGTTGCCTCTGGTCCTGTTAGTGGGCACCACTGGTTCCGTCCTCTTGGTACCATCTCCTCAGGTGTTTACGTACATCAGTAAGACACTCTGAGCCTTCTCTTCCCCAGGCTGAACAGTCCTGCTCTCCAGCCTCTTCTCATAGGAGATTATGCTCTAATTCTTTCATCATCCCTATGGCTCTCCACCAGATTCATTCCAGTATGTCCACGTCTCTCTTGGGGAGGCCAGAGCTGGACTCAGCACTTCAGGTGTGGCCTCACCAGTGCTGAGCAAAGAGGGAGCATCACCTCCCTTGACCTGCTGGCAACACTGCTCCTACTGCAGCCCAGGACACCATCAGCCTTCTGTTCCACTTTGTGTCTTTGCATCTGGCTGGCCCCTAGCCCATCCTGGCACCTGGGGCTGCTCTTCCCCTGGAAGAGGACTTTGAACTTCCCTTTGTTGATGGTCACGAGGTTCCTGCCAGCCCATTTCTCCAGCCTGTTTAGGTCCCTTTGGAAGGCAGCACAGCCCTCTTGGTGGGTCAGCCACTCCTCCCAGTTTTGTGTCATTATCGGGCTTTTCACTCTGTCCCACCATCCAGATCATTAATGAAGATGTTAAACAGGACTGGAACCACAACTGACCCCTGGGATAACTCCTTGTTACTGGCCTGCCTCCAACTAGACTTCATTCCATTGATCACCACCCTCTGGGCCCGACTGGTGCTTTAAAGACTATTTAAATGACACTCATTTTTTTTCCAAAATCAACTGAAGAAAAGTCCAGTGTTCCAATACATATATATAATTAGCTGCTGACATACAAAACCAGTTCAGCAGAGTAAAACAGCAGGGCTAAGTCAGGTCTTTCTTTCTGCACTCAAGTTCCCAGGCTGCTTCCTTGTTCCCGTGGTCAGCTGGGTCTTCTTCTGCCTGTTTTTAGCTATCTGAGCACTGGCTTGAGGAGGGCAGCTACAGAGCTGAAGCACAAAGTAGGTCAGACTCGCTGAGCCAGCCTCATTTCACTGAAAACAATGAAAGTGTCCTGGCTTGTTCCAACATCTTGTATTTGTTTCTGTTTGCCATGCAAAACAAATCACTGCTGGCACTCTGCAGCTCTCAGGCATAGAGGTCATGCAATGAACATTTATTGTTAGTGAGGGTTTTTTTTGTTTGGGCTTTTGTTTTTCTATATAGCTAACTAGCAAATATCTCCTGCTTACCATGAAGACCAAACTGTAAAATTACTATGTAAAAATATGTGAAAGTTTGATATGCATAAGTACAAATACCAGATGGATTCCAAACCCAATGATATGCATTTATATAGCAATTTCTGTTGTGCAAATGCCTTCTCCTTTATCTGGATAGCTGAAGTTAACATTGCAGTGACCAAATTAGAGGTAAGAAATCCTCCTGCCAGATATTCTCAAGAAAAATGCTGCAGCTTGACCTGAGCTTTGCATGCAGAATTCCCTTCCTAAATTGGGAACTGCATAAAGTAGAGTGGAGACAAATAAAGAGAAAGGCACAGAGATCCCAACTACTGGTTGGTCTGTCCAAGTCTACTGAAAGGCAGCTCGGACTTGCAGCATGCTAAACAAATGGGCCTGAGCTGATTTGGAAAGAGCTAATTAACCAAAATGTAAGTAATCCAGATTTCAATTATTTCAGAATATTGGAAAAATATATATTTTCCCCAAAATTTAAAATTAATATTAGTAATAGAAAACAGCAGCAAAAATGCACCAGTGACCAGACTCAGTAGCAGCTTGAAGAATTCTGCAGTTCTTGAACAGAGTTACCACATACCTTACTCAGCTCTGGAAAGAGCTCTTGAATACCGATGTCCAGCAGAACATAAGTTAACTAAAAGACAACACAGAAAATTAAGGACACTCCAAGGCAAAACTACTGCTTTTTATTCTTAATTCTGAGTAACAGCCCACTCCTCTGCTATACCAAACATTCACTTCAATCCTGTGCCAAAAGGCAAGTTTGTCACTTCAATCCTGTGCCAAAAGGCAAGTTTGTCACGTTATGAGTTACCTGTTTGTTGAGCACTGGTTGCTGCAGTCCATCAAACAGAAGCCTGATGCCTTCATATTTAGCCTCTTCTCCAATGCACTTGCCTATTAAATCTAGACCAAATTCCAAAAACAAATGCACAAGTCATGAGGAAGCACTACAAAGCAGCTTTATGATGCAGTTATAGAACTCCAAAAATTAACAAGGAAAAATCTGTTTAAATTAAAGAAAGAGTTCTAATTTTTTTCTGTCTCAAATAGTAAATGGAAAAACAAACACACTTTTGGTTCATCCTTTTATCTTCCCTTTCCTTCAGGGCTCCACACCTAAGTAATTACTACACTTTTTATAATATCAGTGTATTGTTCTAATGCACTGTTTAATAAACCACAAGCTGATTTTTTAAAATTACTTTCAATTAAATGGGCCCCTCTTTCCTAGTTTATTCAGTGCAAGGAGAGCTCACATGTACCTTCCAGCTTAATGACATGCCTTTTTTAAACCAGTTTTCAGCTGGATAAAATACAAACCATAGGAACATTCGAAAGAGAAAAAAATGATGCTATTAAGTATATATGTAAAGCTCTTGACTTTCATCACCATGTCTTTATTAATCACTATGCTACAACCCTAGTCAGCAACACTTAAGTGAGTGAACAAAACTGAACTGTTGGGTTTTTACACCTGGTATTCCAGTCAACTCAAATCTCAGCAGCCCAAGTATTATTTGATTTGGTAAGATAATTTGACCGTATTTGGGTTAAATATCTGCTTGAACAATTAACCACACTCATACTGGCAGCCATGGAATACAGAACCTGGAATGTATCTCATCATTTCTTCAAAAGTCTGCTTTGCTCGTTTCTGTTTATCCTGGAGAGAGCGAGGCTCGGTGTTCTCACAGAACACGGCATCTGCAGCAAAGACACATTGGAAAAAAAAAACATCTTTAGGCAGCTACATATCACTGAAACAGAAATGTGGTTTGGATTGTGGCTTCAAAATTGATTTCTTCTATGTATTACATTGATTGGAAGGGAATTCTAGCCTTGTCAGATCACACTTTTTGCTTACATTAGCCTGACCAAATCCAGAATACCCCACCTGTTTGAAGGACAAACTTTTCACAATTTGTTTCCAATCTTTTCAAAGTTTAAAGCATTTCTTCTAAGTTTGGATCAATTCTACTTTAGGTTAGTTATAATCTCCTTACTCACAATTTCCCTTATGCTTTCAAAACCATAAGCAGTATTTACACCTTGTGCTAAAACACTGTCTGGAACTGTCAAAAATTTCAAATTTACCTATGAATGAGAAAGCAACAATTGCTATTCATCAGAAATAAGAGGTGCTCAGTTTTGGTTTTAGGCTCTGAAAGTCTTACTGCACTCCTCTTTTGCCTTTCACAAGCTTCATTTTTGGTTTGGTAAGGACAGAGCTGTCTTGACTCCAGAGTTTTGGCCAGATGCATTGTTTGGATCAGACTGCAGTCAGGCAACACTCTACAGTTGTGAGGTAATTAAAAAATTTTTTTTAGTCTCTCACCCCTCCCCTTATTTGAAGGTCAGGAACACTCAAGCCCTCTCAAGAGCCCACCACAATAAAGAGAACCAAGAAGTTAACAATAAAAGACTGATGCAGTACACAAGTGAAGTAACTTAAAGACTTAATGAAACATTTGCGTTGATACACTAAACTACCTTTATTCTGTTTTTCTTGTTCTCCTTGCACACTTCATCAAATTATTATTCATAATACTTTGTTTTTCTGTAATCATCACTGACAGACAACACAGGTGATTCAACAGCTTTCCAACACAAGCTTTGAAGTTAGTCCAGGCCCACTTGATTTTTCATACTCCACCGGCGTTAGTCAAGCATTGCAAAGTTTAGCACTCAGAAACTTCACAGAAGTGATTTCAAACACCAGACTAAAGCAGTACTTCTTCTTCAACGATGTAACTATTACTAACCTCTCAGCAGTGTTATCAGAGAAACCAACCGGTGCTCCTCAAATAGCTGTTCTAACTTGTTATGCAAGTAATAGTCTGTGTACAGTTCCAATGTATTTTTGAAGAGAATTCTTCCTCCCATCAAGAGATGATGCAGCCAGTCAGGAATGCGGAAAACTACCCTGCCTGCAAAGTCACAGCAACATCTGTGAGTAGCAGCATATATGAGGTTCTCCTAATATTCATGATAAAAGAATCATTTATCCGAAAGAAAAGAAAGATTGCAAGCAAGAAAAGAGTATTTCAGTTTTGTTAGTGTAGCACTGAAAATATCTGTATTCTCCACAGTGCTTATCAAATACTTCCTTTAGCTATTTCTATTAAGTTAACAATTCCAATTCCCAGAGTCTACAAGCAGCCTAGGAAGACCTGAGAAAAGGGATGGGACCTACTCTCATAAGCTCATAAAAGTTGCAGAAAGGAGGAGACATAACAAAGCAACTAAGCAATGATGAATGATAAATGACATTTTAGTACCCCAATAAAGTCTTCTAAGGAATGACCATATTACTAAGTTGTATATTAGCTTGAAAGTGCTGAGTTACATATCAGTGCTACAACAGAATTTCATTTCTTACCAGAGACTGTGAACTTCATATTTGGCATGAAGTATATGAATAATTAAGAGAAATCACTTCTTACCAACATACATTAAGTAGTCATAGACTCCTTCTACAGTCATCATTTCCATGAAGTAGTTCTGATTTTGTCGTCTTTCTGTATTCTCAGACCGGTTTGCATTATTCTTGAATAAATCATTAAAAAGCTAAAAACAGAAACATAAGACTGAAATCATTGCATTCAAAGGCAGAAGGATAGCCACCAGTTCTTTGGGTTGGTTTCTTTTTATAGAAGTAGCTTTCTTCCAGAGCTTTCAAAGAACTGATATGGTTGATTTGTTTGTTTCTGGTTTTGTTTTTTCAAATTCTTCACTTTCCGATAAAGAGCACATCACATGTTGCCAAGATACACAACAACCAAAACACCTGGGTTCAGAACAAATCAGCACTGAGACATTAATTCATGAGCCTTTCTGCTCCCTCTACCTTCTTCCAACCTAAACAATTGCATGATTGTATGCATCTAGACTTTTATCACAGGCTCTGATTTCCTTGATGCCCCCTGTTCTGAAAATGAGGGGCTAAAAGGATATGGAGTTTGTCTGCCTTAAATCACAAGGGAAGCCTGTAACATCAAAGTATTCCTTAAAGTTCCTGTTGGTTTCCACTTTCAAATAAATACAATGGTTTCTGGACAGAATATAAAAATTTTTTACATAGAGAAATATCTTTTTCCTCTGCCAGCTTAATTATTTATAGTAAAAACTTCGTGACTCTTTGTAAGTTACTAACATTTGGGTTTCTTTCCATTTATCGATTATATTCCTTTAGCCTTCTATCTTTCTATGTCATCACCTTCCTCCCTGATCCCTCTATTTCCTTGCCTTTGGTTCTTTCCAAAAAGATACTCCAATTCTTTCAAAACCCCAAGAGGCTCTTCCTGGCACACCACAAAAGGGGTCCCAAGCCACCTAGGCAGTAGTCCTTGCCTCTCCTGCACCTGAGTCTGTGAAGCCCAGCAGAGGGAAAGGAAGAAGTTTCTAAATCCTGACGCTCTCCGTGTTTAATACCTAGCAATCCCCACTAACAGATTATTTTAAATTAACTTACCGCCAAAACAGTTAAACTAGATATAAAACAGGATTTATACAAAATACTCTGTATTATGAAAAGAAAGTTCAAAAGCTTATGTCAAGGTTCTAAAAAAAAATCCTAAAACTAGAAGCAAATGCAACATAATCATAGAATTGCCTAGGCTGAGGTGATTGCCACTCATGGAAGGATTTTTTTACCACTCCCAAATTAAAATTAGTTCCAAGGAACAGGAGGTAATTTACTTATATGTGGTTCACTCTCTGTACAGCAATTCTCCCCAAAATAAATAAAGCCATAAGACATGCAAATCACAACAATCTCTAAATCATGCAAGTCTCTAAATAGAATACTTTGCACTCCTAGGAAAAATTACATCAGGACATCTGGCAAGAGTCAGGTTTTTGACCTGTACTCCTTCAGGCCCTCTCTTTTGTTAAGTGCTGAGCTGCTGGTATTACCTTCACAAGGTTCACTCAAACTAAACAACAGCAAATTATTACATAAAAGGGCAAATATGGTTAATGCACTGGTGGATGACTGGTATCCAGGAGTGTAACAAACCTAAAATGAACACATAATTATTCACACCTACTGTATGGAAGCGTCCCTGGTATGTTGTTTTAAAAACCTTGTATAAACTGAAGTCTACATCCTCCTTAATTGTGAAACCAGAACAGCAGAAAAACCTTAGCTGCAGAATTGTAACTTACACAAGAGCCTTCTTTATTTTTTAGATACACCCCACGACCTGACAAAGGTGATACATACTGAGCCAACTTAAAGTAGCCCATTGTGCAATGCAGACACAGGTTCAGAGGAGTGCCTGGAGGCCAAACTAAATCATTAACAGCAATCTGGTAGGTAACCTATAAAAAAATCAAACATGAAGGCCAGCTTAGGGCAAAGCTTTTTGACTTTTTACTTTCACCCCAAACCAGAAGCAGCATCTTCTGAATGCTGTATGTACCTCCATACATGGATAATCTGTGTTGCACCTTAAATAGTAATGGTTCCTCCATCAGAGTCACACTTTGAAAGCACTTCAGAATGCAATCTACAATGCACTGCAGCAGCCATAATACAAAGTGGCATTAAACCTCTATTTCCATCTTTTACACTTTCCAGAATCTTGGCTTGGAAGAAATTCAAGTGAAAAACACACAATTGGTTATCTAGCACAGAAGGTGAGATTATACTCACAATTCAGATAAGCACAGGATTTTGTTTTAGATGTTTGTGTGCATGTTAGTATTTGAGATTAACAACACAAACCTCAATGCTATCATTATTTGTATCTTTAAGAATAAACAGTAATTATGATTATAACCATGAAATATTCTTAAAAGGCTTACAATGAGGAAATTCCATTAATTAGTATTGATAACAACGAGAGTCCAACTCTTAAAGTCAGTGAAAGATAAAAGGCCTGTATTAAGAAAAAGACCAAAGTAATCCCTTGTACAACAGGCTTTGCTTGGGAAAAGCAAGCAAAGGAAGCATGAATGCTCACATAAAGTGCCTCACAGAAAAAAGTTACTCAACGGTAAGTGCATATGCAAACATACACCCAATACATTCCAGCACAGGTGTGAACTGTACAATACCAAGACTATGAACAACATCCACAGCCAGAGGCATAAACCTCTCCCCTGTTCTTCCTGCTCACTTAAAAAGTAGAGAGGACTATACCAAAGTGGTAAGAAGAAAGATTGTATGCATTGTCTGAATCACATCAGTCAGTGTTGGCAACCACATCTTCCTCCAAGTAGCTACTCAAAAACATATATTATGCTGCTGGTGTTCCAAAAGCAGTTTTTATTGCTGTTGGCAGGCCATCACAAGCCAGCAGAACAATGCCTTTATTGGCATATTTTGCAAAGTCTGCATCAGCTGAGAAGTCCTGACCTATTATAGCAAGTCTGACAGAAGTATGTTCAGAAGATGATCAAGCAGCTTACAGACCTTCAGAACAGAAACACGGCCAGAAATCCTGCTAGTGCCCCTAGGAGGGGGAAGCAGAGGTTTTTGTTCACTTGGTTTTTTTTTAACCAGGCAGGTTGGTAACGCTTAATCTAGTGGATCTGATACAGGATGAAATCTGATTGCTCCTGGTTATACTAGGGTTGACTATCCACATTGACTGTGCGTTTTTAACTAGAAGTCTTTCCACCAATATTTAAAACACACAAACATACACACTCACCAGGCACATTCAAAACAAAGGAGCATGCAGAAGATCTGTCAGGGCATTAGGCACGTTTCTGACTGGGCCTGCCCAGACAGACCTTCAGGCATTTCTTATTCAGCCTGCTGAGGAAGGGGGAGCCTGTGTGTACCCTACTCATGGCAGCAAAAGCACCAGGGAATGTGCACCATAATCTCAGCAGAGTCCAACATGTTGAAACTGAAATAAACACATCTGTGTCAGAAAAGATACTTGAGAACACTGTGGCAATATAAGCATAAGCTGGAAATTGACTACCATTTACCAAAAAATTGAAGAGCTCTCTTGCTATGAGATAACATGTTCTTCTCACAGATGGGCACTCGGGAAGCGCTGTCTCTCTGGCTGCCTGCCAGATCTCCGCATGGAGTCCATACAGGCAGCTCCCACAGTCCTGGTACAGACATTTGGCATTCACCTCCACCACCAGGAGTGACGTGCCTGGCCTCTGCACAGCACTTACAGCAAAGAATCACAGAACGTCCTGGGTTGGAAGGGACCTCAAAGATCACCTAGTCCCAAACCCCCTGCCATGGGCAGAGACACCTTTCACTAGACCAGGTTGCTCAGAGCTCCATCCAATCTGGCATTAAATACTTCCAGAGATGAGGAATCCACAGCCTCTCTGGGTAACCTGTTCCAGCACCTCACCACCCTCACAGTTACACATTTTTTCCCAATATCTAATCTAAACCTACTCTCAGTTCCATTTCCCCTTGTCTGGTCACTAAATGCTCTTGTAAAAGTCCCGCTCCATCTTTCTTGCAGGCTTCCCTCAGGAACTGGAAGGCTGCACATCTGCACAAAGACGTCATGTCTCACAACAGAAGTGACAGTGCAGAACTGAACAGCTCAAGTCTATGCCACACATATCTGGGGAATAGGGAAGTGTGTTATTCCAGTCTACCTTTGGTCTGACCTTTGGACTGAACACCCTCAGTGCCTGCATTCCTAGACAGCATTTTCCAGCTTGGCTTCATCTGAAATCATTTTAGTTAATGAGTTCTAAGACAGCTCCCTAGTATGAGAGAAAGTGTATGGTCAGTTTTCCCCACTTCTGCAAAATGGGAAAGGAACATGACTTACTGTACCTTCTTGTTATTTTCAGAAGTGGGACTCAAAATGGTAAGTTCAGGCCTGCTTGGTTTAGGCTTGGGAGACTCACAGGAGTTGATAAAATTCATGATGAATGGCTCCAAATGCTGACCTTTCTGAAAAAAAGATATGAGTGACCTGTCACTTGCATAATTATAGGAAAATGAAAACAAAAACAACAAAAGAAAAGAATTTTCCAACAGAGTTTTGGTTAACCTATAGCTTAGTAATGTCATAAAATTAGCTAATGGAGTTAAGACATTGGCAACCTGAAAGACTTACTCACCTCTTTCATCAGCTTTCCTGGAACAGATTTTATGATTTTACCTACAATGAGAAACAAACAAACACACACTTTGTTATCACTGTCTGATTTGAAAGACAGTTTGCTCTGCTAGATTTTATGTACTCATTGTCTAGTAGTTATTTAAAAATACAGCAATTTTTAAGAATCTGTTTGTTTTTTTTAATGTGGCACAAAACCCTATGAAAATAGTCTTGCACATAACCAGCTTGTAACCTAGTGATTACTAGTCTTCAAGAAAAGATATTTAAAAATATACAGATTATTATCTGAATACTTCTTAAAAAATCCACAATAAAGTACTGTAGATCTACCTTTTAACTCTTCTAGAACTTAACCATAAATAGCTCCAGCACTGTAATAGCAGTGCTGCTACAACACCAGTTCAGGCAAAAATCCCTGTGTTTAAGTTAGTTTTAGAATCATAAACACTTATCACAGAAGAAATCAAGATAACTCAAATTCTCCTCTTTCTGTGGAAAAATCGGCAAATCTGGAGAGTTTCTGGGGGGAATCAGCCTCAAAAACCCTGGTGAGTAGAATTTTCTTAATTGGACAGGTAACAACTGTGGCCTTAAAGATCAGCTCTTGTATCCTGATAAGGTATCAGGATATGGCACAATAACTTTGAATGCTGAAAAATGGAAGTGTCTAGGACTAGTTTTATTTTAAACACTACAGTTATAGTAATATTTTTCTTATCTACATGTCATTAAATTTGGAATTTACATCGGAAAGTATGTACAATGATCAAATGACAATAATAAAAACTCTCATCCTCACAAAAAGCCCCACTGAAATGCCAAGGCTCGTTAAAATGCTCATTATGGAAGTGAAGCACAGTCTCTGACAGGAAATAAATTACAGTAAACACCGTAATTATAAGCTTTTTTTAAGGTTGGATCTAGAAGGAAGATCTGAAACAAAACCAAAACCCTTTGACTGGAGGCTGAGAACAGAAATCTCATTCAACAACTCATGAAGCAGGCTAAGAGAAGGGGTGCCCCAGCAGGACCACGCCGTGACCGGGAGCCACAGAAATGCGGCGGCGCAGTTCAGACATTTGTGGCTTTCTGGGACCACAGCCACAAGTGGCGCAAGACACAAAGACAGAATGGCCACGAGGTTGACCTGACCACTCAGGCCCACTATTCTCAGACAGCTGCACTGCAGACAAGCCACGATACAGTCGACTTTTTTGATTTATTATGAACTACTGTCATTAGACATTAGAACTTCTCAACTTCTCAATTGCCATTTGACCTGCCTGTATCACACACACCGCTGCCTCAAATTCCATTAAGTAGCTCATGCTAGAAAAGATCTTAACACCAGCTAATACTAGAAATATCAAATATTGTCGTTTTCAGAATAAAATAAGCGGATTTTAATAAATTAAAATCCAAAAGTAGTTTTATATTATAATTTATGCCACCTCATCTGCAAACAATGACAGATGCACGCAGATTTGACTTGTGACAATACCATAAATTTCCTTGAACTATGAGATTCATTAAGAGAAACCTTATCATCTTGCTTGCTGACACAAAAATTCAAAAGCAACCACTTAAACACCTTTTTCCAAAATTTCAAAATGTCTTTTCTTTTCAAGGAAGAAATATCAACATGCTTTGCTTGCTGAGCTATAATTTTAAGGGCTGTGAAGGAGCAGAGTTTTTATTTCCCACATCCACAAGAGTTATCTACAAATTACTACTGTCATTCAGAGAATCACAGAATTCAATCACAACACCCACAGCATTACTATTTGTCAGCATAAACGAGTAGCATATTACATACCGAGATTCACATCAGGCAACATTTTATCAAGAAACTGAGTCTCTCCTCCATTAGGGGATAGGAAGTCAGCTAAAAGCTGGCTGTTACTTAGTTCTGGATGTTGCAGAAGTTTCTTTGAGACAGAAGGAACAAAAGAAGTATAGTACTTTAATCTTTAAAAATCAGTTTCTGTAGAGCAAAAAGATATTCAAAGAGCATTATACTGCCACAGATATTGTCATTTGCAAGAGATTTCTGTTTTCAGTCATGTGAAACTTTAACATTGCCCACTTGAATCCTTTCTCTAACTATAAAGTTACTTGGAAACAAACAAACAAAAAAACCCCAGATATTCTTTTATTAGTTTTATATCATTAATATTAGAATATTCTTTGCTCCAAATGTTTGTTTGATACCTGCAGATATTCCTGAAACTCCTCTCTCTTGGATTTTAAGAACTCATAGTTCTTGGGGCCAATGATTCTCTTTGAGGGAAGCTGAGCATCAGGAAATGTACCTAATAAAGATATCAAGGAGATTAAATTATTCTTGTAATGCAGTAAACACTGATTTTACTATTTTAAATTTCAGCTACGTAATGAATGATAATCAGAGCAGGGGGAAAATGGCTTTCCAAATGGTGGAGAACGTACCATGAAATTCCGTAAGCTTTGATTCAAGCACGTAAAATTCAAGATACCTCCTGTAGACAGACCAGTGTTCAGGTTCATGTCCAACTGGAGAAAAAAAAAAAAAGAAAGTTAAAAATAAATCATGTTTTATGCCACCTGAGAGACAAATTAGCAACAGCAAAGATATGCTGGATTATATAAGAAAAACCTCAATGACATTAGCCCCCCTACTGTAGTAATATAAACTTTACAGTACTTTTAGCATTACAGTAAAATAACTGGTAGACAGATATGGTACTAGCAAGGAAATTACCACCTCATTTATGGGATCCCTACAATCTAAACAATGGACTGCTCCATAACTTCAACATTTATGATGGCTGTCTATATGAGATCTATTTTCCAACTTTTAACCAAATGATTTACAGAAATAGTACTTGCTGAATATAGTCCTCTGCACCATCAGCTTGAATGCTGATCATTCTTAATCCTATCACTAAAGATATCACTAAATGCCTCTTGAATACTTTCTGCTCATTGTGGAAGTATTACACTAACACAAATCATGCAGATTTAGGATGATGCTGTTTTCCCCCACTCCATATGGATGTATTGCTACCTAGATACTGATAAACTAACTGCAAGCCATGATGGTTCCTAATAAACAGAACATTTTCATTTCCTAAGAACTAATTTTAAGGTTATATAAAAACTTACTTGTTCATTATTCCAAAGTTCAGAGTGGGTGAAAAAATAATATGCCAGGTGTTTATTAACATGAATTTTAAGGTAAGTATTTTTGGGAAGAGAACATTTCAAACTTTAGCAAGAAGTCTAAATAGAACTGATTCATGCTGAGGAGTCAGTTCTCAGCTTGCAAATGCTAAATGTGATCATTTATCTCTCAAACTCATTTCCTCAGAACTTTCAAGCCACTATTTTGAAATCAGAAGAACACATATACAAAACACACCGCAAGAGCCATCAGAATACAGCACACTAGAATATTCTGGGTTCACTTTCAAATGATGCTTTATTTATCCGCAACATTGCATACCTGCCCTTCTATCATTTCTCTCTACATCAATGCAGAACACAGGAATTCTCTCCTTTCTGTCTTTTCTTTCCAAGGAGGGATCATCAAAAAAATCTACATATGGGATGCTGATTTTCCATGCCGCAAGGTTGCGGGGTGTATTTGGGGTGGTAACAGCCTCCTCAGGAGAATCATCTTCCATCACCATAACACCTTCTTCAATCTGCAAGGATTCAAACAGAGATCTCCAGTTCTGTTTTAATTGGTACAGTCTACCTCTGCTTCTAACCAACTCCCTCCTCTTCCCTTTTTAAAATTTTCCATTTGTCCCCCAACTGTGCTTCAGGTAACAATGTCACATGCAGTAAATTCTACCATTGCCTCTATTCATGGCTGTTTAGCATGGAGGAAAAATATTAACTGAGGGAGACACCCAAGACAAATGAGAAAGGACTATTGATCTACAGAGAAAATGCTGCATCACAGACCAACTTGACAGCAATTTCTCCACCACATTATTTATGGTTTTAAGGTCTTGTGGCAGGCTGCAGATGAAGAGCCATGCACGCAGTCCTATGCATGCCTTACTACCCAGAATTAGAGAACAAGTAATTTCTTACAAAAATATCTGGCACTGCTACTTTTGGTACCTCCATACTAAAGCAGAAACATACAAACTGGGGATGTGACCTTGGCACGCGAATGAATACAGGGAAGATAAGGCAACTTAATCAGAAGCCAGCACATGAAAACTGTGCAGTCAAGACAGCAGAAATGTAACATTTTCAAATGAGCAAAGGAGAAAAAAAAAATCCAAGCCCAACAAAGACTTCTAGTAAAATGTAATGTTTTTACTCACAAAGTCATCTTCTCCTTCGTTTAAGTTATAGTTAGGCAACATAGCTCCTTCCATTGCAGAACTCTTGAATACACCTTTTATTTTGTTCCCTATTTTGCTGATTCCAAATGATTCTCCTCTCTTCTGTGTGGTCCTAGGATTACAGAAGCCACAGTTCACAACAGAAGGCATATTATTACACAGCTGCTTATTAGGCTGTTACACACCACTTGCAGATAAGAGAAACAACTCTATAAACAGGTAGCCAATATATTTACAGTTCCACTTAAAATTCATTTATGGTAAATCTGTTCTCTGATCAATCAGCAAAACTTCTTGATTACACTTTTAGGAGACACAGGATTCCCATATGCTTAACCACGAGTAAACTCTTACAATAGTATCCCAGTAATTCATGACACAGAATAAACAATTAGCTAGGTAAAACAACTTTGTTTTGACAGCAGAAACTGTGGTATTGCTACAGGCAGGCACATCAAGTAGGTCATTAACTTTGTCCTTTTCCATGCACTCCTATTTAAATATTTATCTTTCTGCCAAGCAGAGATGCATTTTTAAAGGCATTTTACAAGCACATATCATTCAAGATAGATCTCAGTTTTTAAGCAGCAGAGACAGACAAAAGGAATGTGCAAGGAGCAAGACTGAGCATGAGAGAAAACAGATGCAACTGAAGAATCTTGGCTTGAAGAGCCAGTCTGACTGAAAGATGAAGAATTTTTAAAGTCTTGCCACTTATGACAACGCATCCAAAAACCAACAAACCAGGTATTGGGAAAAAAAAGATACCTGGGCAGCAAGCACACTCTTTACTGAGCGAACAGATTTTTTTATTATTCTTATGCCCTTACACAAGTCCTGACACTGATGATTATTTCTTGCATAGAAGTGCTAATATTTCTGGAAAGAAAAATGTTTCTGTTGAAATCAGCCTGAGGTTACTTATGGTGATTCAGTATACACAGTTGAGAGACAAGTTAAAAATCAATACAGTGAACTGCAGAATCAAACATTCAAAACAAATTTATAGACTAGACAAATTTATATATTAGACAAACAATTAGTACTTTAGAGGACAAAAAAAATCCTGTTTCTTTTCCTTTAAAACAAGAAACTATTGACTGTTTGAGGGGAGTACAAAGAGAACAGCAGCAATCAGCAGGTAAAGCATTTCATCATCCATAAAACCATGCAGACAACATCAACCGCTGACTCCAAACATGCATCTGCATGTTGCTAATAAGCTTCCTGTTTATAATTTTACACGGACTGTGTACATGACTAAAGTTGCGTAAATAACCCACTCTTTTTCCAAATCTTCTGCTTTTTCTATCTCATATAATCATCAGCTCCAAAGCAGACTGGCACCATCTATCCTAAAAATCTATTCTATGCAAAGACAAGGTTGCTTTGCTGCTTGAAGTCTAAATCCGTATTTGAACAATTTTACTCCATTCTTGAACAACTTCTCCTACACGTTATTGTGCTGAACTGAGTTGTTTCACATTGGGGACCTACCTCAATCTTGTACAAGTGCTTCAGCACTGGGCTAGAAAACACAAACCTAGATCAGACAAAACTAACTTTTCTGGAAGGCTAGTATTTCAGACCTCTGGCTTGACCTCAAAGGAAGTTGTCATCATTCTTGTGAAAACTTGTGCAGTTCTTATGAGTTTGAGCAAAAACTTTGATTTGCACAAGGTCAGTAATTTGATAGGAGGACTCCAGGCTCAAAGCAGTTCTTTCCCACACCGATCATGCTCCAGGTGAAGGCAGCATTCACCTGTGCCTGTACTGAGCTGAGTGGAGCCAGAACTCAACCTGACAGCTAGGAAGCAACCCTTCCAGCCCCAGCATAGAGCCCAAAGATTACACCACGTGAATAAAAAGCAATCACTGAACTGGACAAGTATAAAGTGACAAATTAGGATGGGAGTCTCTGCACAGGAAGAGACAAATTCAGAACAAACACTGGTGAATGACAGGGTACACAGACACTCTCCACAGTATATGGAGAGAACACAAGACTGGTTTGGCAAAAATCCTTGAGCACAAATCACATTAGATGAGCATGGAAAATAAACCTGTGGATGTTAGCAGAGACGGATGGACAGACAACAGGATGACTCGACATTTCAAAGAAACGGAGTAACAAAAAAAATATACCAAAAAAATGGTATCAGGATGAAAATCTAATAGATTCACTGGCTAAGCAGAAACAGAAGAAAGACCTTGAGGCTGGGCAGAAGGAAAGAGATGGGACTAGGATAGGGGCAGGTTCAAGACATGAAGGACCAAAGATGACAGGAGGTAGTCAGTTTAGAAGAGAGACCAGATTTTTTTTTAAGACCTGTCAACTCTGCTACTGTCAACAAATACATATACGTCCAAAACTTGTTAGGAAAGTATCCCACTTCCTCTAGTGCTAATCCATATAACAGCATTATTAGACCATCATTCTACAGCTGCTTTCTCAGCAGGGCCCTCTGTGGAGAGTCTACAGGTTCCAACATTCCTGAAGAATGATGTGACAACAAGAGGTTGGAACACTTCTTTTTTTCTCAAACATTCCAAAAGTAACACATACCTAACATTAAAAAAATTACAATTATTGTTCACTCTATAACAAGGAATTGCAGACTGAAGACTGCAGTAGTCCACTGTGCACTGTGGCATTTTTTAATCATGGATGGTTCCAAAATCACTTTCCCACAGGATGCCTGCCTCATTCAGTGCACTGAACAGACCTTGGCAGGTGATCTTGAGCCAGGGCTATGCAGCTGAAGAATGATGCTGTGAGCCTCTCTGGGTCAAGAAGGACCAGACCAGTTGTATATATCAGACAAGCTAGATATTAACATGCATGTGAAGTCCGAGTACCACTTCCACTGGCTGACTAAAATCCCTACACGCAGCTAGGAGAAATGCTGAGCACATCTTGCTGCACTTGAACATCAATGAGCTGCATTTATACCTCAAGAACTCCTTATTGCTCAAAAATCAAGCAAGTTATAGCTCAACATGCTGAACTGGCACATAAACTATAAAACCATCTAATAACCTTGATTCTTAACCTGAAAAATTAAGTTGAAAAATTTACCCTCAAGGCTAGTATGAGCAATCTATGTCATACTGAAGCTCTGATAAATTCTAAGGAAAAGTCCACAAAGAAAAGATTGTTTTCTGAGTTTGGATACCATGTATTTAAAGAGGTATGAATAATGAGAAAACAAACCACTGAACAGCTACTAAGGCATTAATGAGTGGTCACATACTAGCTACAGCAAATTATAAAAAATAGCATATGTTGTCATCAAACCTGTAACAGTCACAAGAGAAGCTGCAGAGAGAAGTAATTTGGGCAACTGCTGAGTTTGAGTGCATTAAAAATCATAAACTGGTTATATTTGCATGCGACATTAGACAATGATCACCCCGGATACAGCTTGCAAACTAAAACAAGCACATAAGGGGATAACACCTTAAAGAGGATCTGGAAATATGACACGAAGTAAAGGAAATTCTGGAGCAGCTAGCAGTCACAAGCCAAAAAAAAATTTCAAGCTCTACAAATATATTTCAAAGCAAAGGACAACAGACACACTGTTAACAGCAAACAATGTCAATGTAATGCAAACACGTGAAATTAGTAATTAAGCAATTTCTAAACACTTGTGAAGAGGACATGGGGAGTAAAGCTTTTTCTGAGGAGAAATGCATCTCAGTCCAGTGAAGACATTCATGTCTTTTACATATAAAATGAAGAGTTAATTACTGTTATAAAGGCTGTGTGATGAAGTCATGGGAGATACAGCATAACTAACACACAACATTTATTGAGTGTTAGATAGACTTACCGTAAGTCATCCAAACTCAGGCTACTTCTGCAACAACAGGCAAATAAATTACCTCAGAGCTCAGCAGAAAATAAAAATAAAACAAAACCAAAATACAAAAGAACCCAAACCAAATTTGACAGACCTATCCCATCAAAACTGAATAGGCTTTGACCATCACCACGGAGTAAGAAAAGAGGTGGTACAATTAGGAGCTCCTGACCTAGAATCCTAAGAAGGTGAAATGTGAACAGTATGTGCACATCTTGTCATCATAAGCTTGGCCTTTGAATTCACAACATCAGTTATTGAAACTTTCAGGAGATTCAGCACAAGCAACCACCAATTAATGGAGAACAACTTTCATTCTTAGAATTACCTGTAGTGCCAAATAGGCAGCTAACTTTTCCTATTACCTTTCAGAAGTCATGGAGAAATCTAGTTAATTTGGCCAATACAATGAAAAGGCTGTGGACTCACTTTATGTAGTAATACACACCCTCTCCCCCTCTGTATTAGTATAGTATATACATATAAAATACAGTATAGTATCTGTATTAGGTATAGTAAGAGCCACTATTTAAAATTAAAGCAACTTTTAAAAATTTTCATTTCGCAGATTTTAGGAACTGTCATGTATTTCTGACATTCTACATAACCTGGTACATAGAACCAATGCCTCAGACATCAACCCAGTAATTCCAAATGAGCTGTTGAAACAAATTAACTATAAACACTGTCACCACACATAGGATTTTAATTCATGGCAGCTACTGAATTCTGGACAAACTGATAAGGGATAAAAATATTAAAATTTTAGATTTTGGGGTTTTTTGGGTTTTTTTGGTTTTATTGATTTTGAAGGGTCTGATTGTAAGCCATCTTACACTGTCTTTGGCTGTGTTAACTGTGAAACTGGAAATATAACCTACCAGGTTAGAAATGATGGTGACCATTACATTGCATAGAACTTCTCATAGACTTAATTCCATGGGTTTTACTCCTACCCACTCCCTGAAATTGTTAATATCTCTTCTGGGGTCCTTTAGCTTGAAAAATGCTTTAATTTGATGGCTGTTCCAATATCAGAAACCAGGATGTGGCTATTTTGATTTGTGGATATGGTATGTCAAAAATCAAGACAGATAGACAGCAATCCAGAAATCTGGGAATTTGTACTACGTAACAGCTTTTCTTTTTTTGTTAGACTTCCAACACAGACTACATTTAACTAATGTAGTAATGTATTATAAACAAATAAATGTGAGAGAGGGAGAGGAAATTCTTGTTGTCTCTTCCACGCTATCCAAATTAAGTTGACAGAACTGTAACTCAGAACATCAGTTATCATTGGCCATACACATTAAACATTAGGTAGAAAACATCAGTTACAGAGTTAAAACCGATGACAACCACAGTTCGTTATCAAGTTGCCAGAATACCCTCAATGTGACTTCTTTACACTCCAGAAACCCTTGACACTGCCCACCTATTGCCTTAGCAGTTTTCATAGCACATTATTTGTCCTGTCTGCAAAAAGCTATGATTGTTCTGTACAGTTCAAAGAAGTGATTCAAACCAAAAATTACAGATTACAGATAGTCACTTCTTCCTACCTTCCCACCTTTATTTTCTAGAAACTGTAATTTTCTTGTCTTGCACTAAGGGAAATGTTTCAACACATTACCCCCATGCACATTCCACTGGGATTTCATACCTACTTCTTGATCTGATTTTTTAACCAGCAGTACCTATGCAATACACACACAGTACCCGTAGCAAAGCACATCCAAAGTACGGGAAACAAAACATCTTTGCATGTAATTACTTTCAAGTGGAACTAATGCTAGAACAAGAAAGAGAAGGCAGGGCAAAGTATAAGGAGTAACATCTGGAATAATTCCATAGGTAACCTTGTTTTTTCCCCACCCCCTTGGCAGTGACTGTACACAATTCTGCAGGGGGAAATTCCAAAGCAACAGGCAAACTACTTGCAGATAGGACCTCTGTTTCATGGAAAAAATCACTGAGGCACCACTTCTGGAACACACAGTATCTCGTATTGTAAATCAGCATATACACTGAGGGCATTCAAATTGTTTTAAAATGTAAACCAGATACATTTTCAGTAATGCTATGGATGCTGTTTGAGAATTGCTGCAACAGCCCCCAAACAAAATTTGTTTATTTTGTAGCCAGATGCATTTCAGAAACTCCAGGTAGAAACAGCCTGTAATTTCCCCCTTTCTGTTTTTAAAAGCAAAGCACCAAGGAGGTGACCTACATGTTTTCATACTTTAACTAGATTTGAGAAGCGTATGACAGAATACTTCCAACCCTTGACACGAGTAATTTTGGGGAAGAAACCAGAAAGCACATTTAAAGGTCTAGGTGAAACCCTGTAGCCATCTTCAACAGAAGCTGAAGTGTGTTTAAGGTCACCCGTCCAGTGGAGCACTGTGTAGGAAAGGAATGCAGTTTGGGCTAGCTGCCTTCATTCCAGGCCACTTTGTTAAGAAGCAGAAGCTTGCCAGTACCGCTATGAGACAGCACTACACCAAAGCTCCAGTCCTGGACCTACAAAAGCTATAAAGACTACATAAAAGATGTCACCAATGGAGACATAATAGAGAGAACAATCATGCCATTTTTGAAGAACAGGACAAGGGAAGAAAGGTGTGTGCCAGTAATACAAATCTCACAGTAGGCTGAGAAACAAGAATTTGCTGTCAGGTGTAACTCTAATGAAAGCAGAAAAGGTTAAATGAACCACTGTTACTCCTCTAGCAGAGGACACACATTAGCATTTGCCACAGTACCATGGATCTTATTTCATACCAAGAAAAAAAGCCTATCCAAATTAAAGATTGTCTCACTGAAGGAGCTTTTCCTCCTTTTGGCTAGGCCTAAGAGAAATTCAGTTGGGCTAGTCCATGATTGCTGGAGCCATCCAACATAAAGTGAAACACAAGAAATTATGAGACCTCAAGGTTTATGGACCCAACCCAAGCCCACAGTGGAAGATCACCCACCCCCACCACAGGAGAGGCTCTTCTCCTCCACACGCTCTCAGGAGCCTGAAGGTGGTCTCTAAGTATATGGTCCAAGCCCAGAAACAAGGCCTCTAATGCCACGTTTCTGCAATGGAGTTGGGGGACAGAAAACACATTTGATGTAGGAGAAGTGGCAAATCCTCCTTGTTACAGTAAGAGGAGATTCCCATTGAATAACTGGGCTGGTTAGACATAAGGTACACTGTACCTATACACGTAACATCTGAAATGCAAGAAGACACAGCTTGGCACCACTAAAATGGTATTATATATACACAGTCAATTGTGTATATATACACAATCACCACTTTATTTTCATGTTCTCTAACTCTCACTGCATGATTTTTTTCCCCTTCCTCTTCTCAAATGTAGAGGTCTAAATCCCATTTTAAATTCTTTAATGTAAAACACAAAGAGAAGAGATGTCTTGTATAATTCTGCTTACATCTTTAGCATGTAATTTAAAAACAAAAAAGTAGAGCTAAAAATTTAGTCAAATTAATATCAGGCACTAACAAAATTCCTACAGTTTAATATTTTGATGCTTTCAATTAAAAACCAAAGAAAACCTCTAAGAAGTTCTACCATACCTACCTGTTAAACTTTGAATTGCGGGTTGGTGACTCTGCTCCTCTTAGAAGGTGTCTGAAGTACTGTAGCAGACAAATAAGGTTTCAAAGAAAACACTGGATTAACTGAGGTAATGGCTACTGGGCAACAACATTGCAAAGTTCAGGAAACCAGAACTGAAGGAAAAGCCAAACTGGCCATAATCTAGCAGTTAGAACTTTAATCTGGAAAAGGACAGACCATACAATAATCAACACACGAGCCTAGGACTACTTATTTAACCTTACATAACCTCGAAATTAAAACCACAAAGCTGAAATAAAAATTAAATTAAGCGCCAAAATCCATGTCTCTTCCTTGTTAAAAAAATCAAGCATTTGAGGCATTATAGCTATCTTGGGAGAGATGACCATCAAAACCATTTCTGAGAAATATTCTTTTTATTAAGAATAATGCTAAGTAAGACAAGTACCCACTCCCGGGATACATTCTGCCTCAAATAAATGTGAGAAGCTTAACACACAACCTGACTTACACACACAAACTTCTGAAAGGAACATGAACTCAGGCTCACCCCTGTGATTAAAGTGTGTCCTACCAGAAGGCCTTAGGCAGATAAAGCCAATCCAGTGTGGGGAATTCTTAAGGTGGCATTTAGAACCCAATCACACAACAATCTTAAATACCTTATAAATTGCTTTGAGCAACCTCCTTGAAAATAAACACCAGACTTTTAGCTGCAGGAATGCATAATGCTGAAAAAACCTAAATACAACTTTTGTATCTTTAAATACCATTTATGTTTTTAAAAGTAAATAAAGAGATTGTGTTCTACATCTATCAGGCAGATTACTTTTGCACCAAATTTGCAATCATAAAAGAAGGGGTGGAGAGGATTTTGTAATAGCTGTGATATACACAAATGGTTACATCAAAGAATGAAGTTTTTCTTTTGTTCTGTGGTGTTGTGTTGGACTAGAATAAATTCTATTTTCCTACTGAGAATGGTCCAGCTCTAGAATGCCAACTGAAGTGGAAAATGAAGCCGTATTTTTCAGCTCCACACACACATGACTGTTGTAAATAGCGTATCTTAAAAAAATACAATCTTGCTTTTAAGACTACTCTTCTAATCTTTCACACTTACCTCATCACTGTGACAGAACATAGGAGTAAAAACGTTCTCGAGCAGAGAAAGCACGTGCTCATAAGCTTCAAAAAGACACCGCATAGTTTGAAGTTTCACCACATCCATATATGGACCTTCAGCAACTACAAAAAACAAAATTAAGTATGAATAAAGAGAGATATACATACAGGCATATAAAGTTCATGTTTTTTTCTGGTCAGAGCTTGTGATTATTTTGAAAGCTATTCTAAGTCTTACAAATAAAAAATAGAAATAAATTGACAAAACAAGGATTAAGCACAATACAGCAAGGGGATAACAATTTTTTAAACTGGCAAAAAAAAAATAGATGATATTCAGCAAAATTTGTTTCCACTTTATTACAGAGTGCTGTTTAAATTCCAATGTACATTACTGCTTTCAAATTTCAACTTACTTCTTTGAATTTCTTCCACAATGAAAGGGTGAAATCTAATCTTGTCAATGCTTTCATCCAAACAGTAAGTCTTGTAAATTTTCTGTACTTCCTCATGAAGAGACATCTTTTCAGTATCTGATAGTTCTGGTCTCAAAATTCGGTCATTGAATTCCTCTGAGAAGGAAAGAAAAAAGCATTTCTTGATCAACTTGGCAAAGAAGTAACATCTTGAAGCACCCTGTAACATCAAATCATTTTCCAGTAGATAAGTAATTTGCAAAACTTCAAACTTAAAAGAAACACAGGACATCTCAAAATCTTAGGTAATAAGGTACCTGCCTTCCTATTAACTATAATTCAGATTTGTTCATAAAGTTATTACTAAAAATATATTGCAATTAAAATTAATTATTCCTTATCACAGTAAGGATAAATCCATGTGGTTGTTCCTGGCATATGAATGATTTTTTTCTTCCTAAATTACCCAAATGCAAATTGTAGTTTTCCATTAGAACGATTTCCAGATCATCAAATAACTTCAGCACAACGTTTGTAATCTTACCCACAGTAAGGCAGAACTGCAGCACATGGACTGCCCCTTCCTGTTTCAGGAAGTTCATGAACCGAAATAAAAGGTCTTGCTGATCTCTTATCTCCTTTAGCTCCAGTTTCAGTACCTGAGTAGGTTAAAAATGCAGTCAGCCACCTTTCAAACTTTCAGTGAGTACATAAATATTGCAAAGAGTTGTAGAACAGAATGAGCAAGTAAATAAAACACTTATTCAGAACAGGAATGGAAGTAAATGTTGCCTTTACTTACAGATGGTTTTTTATTTCTTGGCTCAGCAAATTTCTGAAGGAATGGAACCAATGAAGAAGTAGGCTCTGTTGCTATCTCAGGCTGCAGAAAAAAATGACAATTGGGTAAGGAAGTGTCTTTCATAGGTGAACAAAATGCCACTGTTGTAACTTTGTCAGTACTCACTGGACTATCATCAATGAAGATCAGCAGCAAATGGTTGACAGTGTCCTGCAAGGAACACAATACAACAAATTAGTATTAAAAAAAAATCAACAAAATAGATTAAAATAATTTTAATACTACGTTATACCCAAGCTTAAACCTGTGTATATTAATACTCTTAAAAAAGCAAAGCCTGGGAATACACGTTTGAGAATTGACCTTCAACGGTCTGCTCAAGTTTTTACAAGTCAGGGAATTTCTGAAGAGACCTGCACAGAAATATTCTTTACCCAGTGGAAGAAAGCCCTCCAAAGTACTTTTACTCTAAGTCCAGCTCTAATGAACTACTAATACTTCCACACTACAGTACTTTCTGTTTGCAGCCAGGTGATGCCTGCATGAGCACTGCAATTTTGCCTATTAAAATACAAGCATATATAAAAACAAGGATGGCAGTGTTGCAGCTTCAGAAATAAAAGCCCCCTGATCTGCAGAATTAAGGAAAAAAAAATTATTTCAGTACAGCTGCTAAAAATGCTGGTTTACTTAGACTGCTATAAAGATCCACAGAGCTAGAGGTCAAGCAATCGAGCCCTTTTTAAATGCAGCAACAGTAACTTGAAGATGTTTACACTAGCACAGCATTCTCCCACTTAACAGCAGTTGTAGTCCTTCATTGAAAAATAAATTCTTAAGAGATCACACCAATACTGTTATTTTAGTCAGCTGAGTTAATTTGTATGAACAAATAAGACAACTGGCCACAAGATTCCTTTTTCTTTTATCTAGTCAAAATGCACAGCAAGTAAGTCATTGTGCATCATTTGCTTTACCACAACATACTTAGTAGAAAAACAGTAATTTTGAATAAATTAAGATTATTCTTGTGCTCCAAAGTCTTACAGGGTCAGCTAAGAAATCCATTGAGGGAAGGAAAACAGAGCCAGGGAGAATCTCTCTAATCAGAAGGGCCAGGGATCTGAAAAGAAAATAAAGAAAGTAAAAATCCAAAGCAATATTACAGTTTACATAAATTTCTAAGTTTCCAATGCTGTCATATACATAATGGGAAATATTTTAGGATTTAATAATACCACAAGCATGCTATTTTAAAGACAAAACCAAAAAAAAAAATCATAAAAAAGGGGGTCAGAAGGAAGATTACTTTGAAGTTCATTCTTTCACCTTCCAAGATTATTGTACTACACAGTATGCAGACACTTAAAAAAAATACAATTCTAAATAATTTATATACCTGCACTCTGTTGACTTTGGGGGCAAAATATAAGGAAAAAGAAGTTCAGTAAGTTTTCTTAAGTAGTGAAGTTCATCTCTTCGGCTTCTCAAAGCAACATGCAGTTCTGGTCCATATTCGTCTAAAGCAGCTTGCTGCAGAGATTCTGCATTTTTTACTGAAAGTAAAAAACAGCATTACAGAGTTGCTTCAGCTTTTTCTTGCTGGGAAACAAAAGGCAATTGCTTTTCATTTGAGCAAAAAAGTTAGTATTTTTAGTACACATACAACTGCCAATGGGACAAAATGTTGAAACTTTACAAAAGAACCTTGGCTTAGACTTTGAAGCCTGGCTATGTAAAAATAAAACCTCGCACTGAAATAAGAATTCCTTCACCAAACAATTGCAGTTTGCATGGTATCCAGAATGCTTTCCCATTTATAATGATATATAAAGATATATAAAATAATATAAACTTATATTTATATATTCAATTTATATATATAATAAATATAAGAACTCTCAGCATCTGGATTCTCAGAAAAACTGCATTGCACAAAGTCTGCCTCTAATTGCCTTTTTCCTGACCTCCTTGATGATCTCCCACTTTTTTGGCCTACAACACAATTTGAAATCAATGTAAACTTTTACTCATTCTGTAATATCTGTTTCCTGCTTACAACGCTTAAAAACAAACATGAAGGAACATACATTTCAAAGACGGGGTAAAGCAAGCCAAAACCTGCAGGAGGATCTGCAAGAGTACTGCCTCTTAAATTACAGTGGAGTTGAAAGAATACCTCTTTATCAGATTAGAAAAACTATAGATATTAATTAGAAGCAACAATGTTATATTTCTTCTGATCACTTCAAAGGCAAGAACTGAGCTGTTATAAATCACACCTAGCTGGACTAGCAACGTGGCACAGCCTCATGCCAACACCACCACCAGGCACAGGTGAGGCACACAATATACTCCTCAATTAGCTTGAAGGCTAAAACTTGTTCCCAGCATATGAGAGAAGCCTGCTGGCTTGGCCTTCATGTCCAAAAACCACGAGTGGTATCAGCTGGTAGGGGGGGATGCAGGAATATATATCACCTGATAAATATGCCTAGCTGGTGTCACTAAAAGCAGAGAGAAAGAATGCACCCTCTGGCATGAACAGGTGATGAATCATGGAAGTGTCTGTGCAAACAGGAATTACTAAGAGAGGTAAGGGTAACAAGAGTAGGAGAAAAGGAAATGCACCCTAAAAGCAATCATTTGAAAAAGGATGTAGAAAATACGGAGAATAGGCTAGGCTCAACTAGCAACCAAAACAAGGTCTGAAAGCTGCCTCTGAACCATGTAGCAATGTTTACTAGAAAGTGCCACTAAAAGTAATTTTCAGCTGCTACTAGACATATCTGCCCTTAGGAAACAAGTCTTTTCCTTTAAAACACTGAAAAACTGGCTGTATTTTCAATGCTGTGCATTTAAAATACAGTTCTTTACTGCTAAAGGAAAGTGTCTCCAAGTCCTTGGTAGAAATCAAAGGAAACACGAAATTTGGCGTAAACAGCACTCTAAGATTATCTAGGATCGTGAAATTGCTGTTGTGCCATGAAAGACATCCAATGTGATTACACTATGTCTCATTATTCATCTTAATCATGAACACTATTGACAGGACCAACGACATGTATTTATGGATATCAAGCAGACATTTGGAGGGAAAGAAGAAAAGTTCACGACTCCAGTTAAAGTAAACATCTACACTTAAAAGTTGAATGAAACCACATTTAGTAGATACAGCACTGTGGAACACAGCCAGTGAAAAAAATAAAAATAACAACAGCAAGTGTTTCCAAATATTTCTTCAATGTGCAGTTTAAATATGATTTTTACATTAGGCTTGTGAAGATACTCTTACCCTGGATAACAAATACGCTTCTGCTCAAAGTCTCTCCACGGATTAAACATAAACCTAGCTTTTCAACATATTACAGCTTCACTAATGCAGATTTGAAATCATTCTAGCTATAAGACTTATGAGGTACAGTGCACAGATGTACAAACCCTTTCATCTATAACTGCTCATCTGGAATATAAAGGAAAAACTTCTAAGAAGCATCGCTAAATGATCTCGATTGCTCTGAATAGACAAAACCCACATTCCTGTTTTTCCTGTAGAGACAGAAATTTAGTATTTTCATCATGGGGAAATAAAAATCAAAACAGAGAGTACAAATATGTACTGTAACTTTTTCTCTGTCTGCCTTTGCAACCACCAGAAGAAAAATGCTAAAGGGCCTCTTTTTTTAAAAAAAAGAGGACATAAGGATGAAAAGACATAACAATATAACCTCAAATATGCATAAAAAAATACTCATACTCAGCCTTTGAAACTGACAACATATTAAGTCTTGACATTACCTTTTTGCCTGGCCTTGGCTATTACTTCTATGTGTTTCATTGCTGCCTTGAGCATCTTCTTCGTTACAAGAGTTGGAACGTCCACCTAAAGAATAATTTCAAAATAAAAACAAAACTGTTCTATTTCCACCCCCCCCCCAAAATTTATTACAGACAACCATCAAACAGTAATTTGCTTACATGTCCCAGTTTGAAACATAAAATGAACCATTAAGAAACAACCCACAAATTCTCTAGATGAGATGACAGTGTGCTCATTCTTCTGGGCAAAGTATATAACAACATGTAAAACTAAATGCCATAAATGACATTATTAACACATTTATTGTCAGCTCATTCCCATTGTGAATTTTTCATTGCAGTACATATTGCAAGGCAATGTGACTTCCAAGTCACAGTATATGAAGCCCAGCTCTATGGGAAGATTTGACCACCAACAAAAGCATCAAGTTAACTGCTCTGCTTCTAATACCTGCATGCCTTAATACTCTGCAATCGTGTCCACAAGGACTGAAACCAAAGAGAAACCCTCCTACACACAGGCAGAAAAAATCACCCCTCAGGTGATGGTAGAACCAAAAGAAAATTTGAGTTACAGAATCAAAAGTGCCAACAACAAAACCATGTGATCATAAGCCAAACAAAAAATATGTATGATTTAATCAAGGATTGTATTAGGGTCCTGCATTTATATTTTCTTTGATGGCTACAAAAATGGAAGGAGAATTACAGAACAATTCAGGCACAAATGGACCTTGGGATGTCTTAGCCCCGCTCGAAGCAGGATCTGATCACAGTGCTCAGGGCTGTATCCAACCTGGTGCTGAAAACCTCCTGAGTTGAACAGTCACCTCCTCCAGCCCCAATCATCTTGGTGGCCCCTTGGTTGAACCTGCTCCACTTTCTTGTAAAGAGGAGCCCAAAACTGGATTACTATCCTAGACGCCATCCAAAGAGCATCCAGTGAAGGCAGATAATTGCTTTCCTTGATTGTCTCTGCTCCTGTCACTACAGCCCAGGATGCTGTTGGTGTTTTAAGCTGCCACTGATGGCTCATATTCAGTTCACAGCCTACTACAGGGCCAGGTCCTTTGCAGCAAGCAGAGCTGCTCCCTGCAGCCAGCCAATCCCCAGCTTATACAGTTTCAAGGGATTCTTTACCAGCTGCAGCAGTTTTCACAGAAACTCATCTAGAAAGTGATTTACACTTTGCATGCTCTTTGTTTTAAACAAGAGACATCTCAAAGATACAAAAACATACAGCTGTAAATGTTCAAAATCTAAGAATTTTGAACAAGTTCCCCTCCTAATGGAGGAATCCCTCCTCGATACAGCATCTTGCCAGACAAGGAGAGACAATGCAATTGCAAAGGCCAGCAGAGCTGAGAGAAAAGTTGGTGGTTTTTATTCAATTGTACAAGGAGAATATTACATATTCCTGCACACTCCCCTATAATATTTGAGATGTTCAGCTATGACCTGAACTGGCCAGCCCCGACAAGCCAGCACAATCAATTGGAGCTGCCTAAAAGTAAGGTCAGCTCCTACTTACAAGCAGGGAAGGACAAGCTTCTGCTTAGCAATGGAAAACCCTGTCTTTTGTGCCTCACATTCCACCAGTAATTTCTAGAAATTAAAAGATTCTTATGGAATATAGGGCAGTGTTTCTTCCTGCAGAGGTAACTCAAAGAGCACAGCCAAGGAAATTGTTATCAACACTGTAGCAGACACTGTTAACATTCATCAAAAACTTCAATCAGATGCTGGGCTATCTATACCACACAGTACAAAAGGAAACCCTTCCCTTTCCCTTCAAAATCCGTAACCAATCCAAAAATGGCCACAGCAAGGAAAATCCAGATTTGTAGTATTTCAGCATACATTTAAGAGCTGACTGGCCTGAAGTGCTTGTTACTTCACTCAATAACCATGCTTCGACCTAGGCAGCTTTAAGTAGAAAACACAAGCATTCTTTTCACTGAAGTAATTTGTAATTTTAAGTCTCAATTCAAAAGTAGAATATTCTTTGGCAAAAAAAAATATATAATCTAAAAAAAATGAAAAAATTGCCTGTGTTTTCTTACACAATTCTTCCTCAATTTAAATGTTTTATCCTTATTAGCTAGAACTATTGCTTTCAAGCATTTAACAATAAATCCGAAACAAAGCACAGCTGCTTGGGAAAGGTATATGATTATTTTATTTTGCAACTGATGATGATGAATTTCTCCTCAATGTATGCATTTCTGTGATTAACTTTATTTTGTAGGTCCCCTGACAGTGCTTAATACTGGCACACGTCTTGAGCGTTTGTTGCACAGATTGCCTACCCAGAGAACTGAAGACATTACATTTAAATCCTCACTATCAAAGGCAGAGAGGGTAAATTAGCACTCTACCTCAAGATGCTATAGCTCATTTGAGAAATCCCAATTAATACCTTATTACGTGATCATTAGAGGAGACATGGTCACTTTCTGAGCCAACAATGGATCCATGGACGATGCAACTAACATCATCATGTTAGTACATGTATTACAACTCCAAATTAAATTTTAAGACCTTGGTCTAGATTCTCACTTTGAAAGATTTACTCCAGTTTCACACCTCCATACACTGTCTGTGCAACATGGACATTTTCTAGTCCTCCCCCATGTTCACTTTAAAAAGCAACATGCCTGATTTAGAGTAAACAAGAAAGTCATCTGGATTTGATATGTAACAAGGAGAGAATCAAGAGGTTAGTAAGTCATGAACGGGTACATGTACAACTTGTAGCTCAGAAAATATTGCTGTTACTAAGGAGGGGGGGAAAAGACACGCATTTATGGTACTGGCTCCAACAGAGAGGCCAGCACTGACTAATTCTGGAAATTGAGTTAGCAAACCTGTTCTGCTTAGAACAGCCAGAAAGTTAGAAGCAGTTCCTATGAAACAGGCCTGAAGCACTTTACTGGGAAGGAGTTGTGCTATTAAAAAGAGAGTGCATACAAAAAAAGTATGTGCTAAAAAAGCATGTGCTAATAGATCAAACACAGCAAATAAAAGCTTTTAATCTTTAGCACTCAGAATGTTCCTGAAGAATTGCATTAATGTAAGAACCACACCTGTTTTAACTCTTAGAGTAAGCTGGTCACCTAATGACAGTCTGTTCTTCACAGACAATGTAAGGGCCTTGTCTGCATTTTAAGAAGACAAGCGAATAGAAGCTAAGACAGGTACGTAGCTCACCATTTTCTAACAGGTCTTTTTCAGTAATCCTCAAAATGGTTTCCACTTGGATTAAGTCACCAAAAGACAGCTAAAAGATCACAAGGTTTTAATAATGCCTTGCACTGGTGTAAAAAATACATCCATTTGCAAGAATTCAGGAAAGGTCTGGGTCACAAGGGACCTCCACAGATCACTTATTCCAATCCTCTGCCACAGCAGGGACATCTTTCACTAGAACAGGTTGCTCAAAGCCATGTCCAACAGGATGTTGAACACTTCCATTGATGCATCTTCAGAGGTGGTTTACAACTAGGAATGGGATAAGCTCCAGAAGGAGGTAGTAGATACCACAAAGAAGTAACTTAGATGGTTAGAAACAGCCTACACTCCCTGTAAGACTGACTTTGGAATCACAATTTAAAAAAACCCCTAAGAACTCACTAGAGAGGTACATCAATTACTTCTGACGGAAAACCAACACTAACACCTCTAAGTCACCTTACCTTGTGAATTCTCCGAACTAAGACAGATGCAAAAAACCGTAGGGTCCCTCTCAGTTCATCCACTGAGGACTCGTCATCAGTAATATTTCTGAGTGTTGCAAAGCATGCCATGTAAGAAAACAGAATAAAATACATTCCTATTAAACCAACCACAATACATTTGGCACTATTAAAAGTATAAGAATAAGAACATTCGACAGTGATACTTCAGCTGGGATGAACTGAAATGAAAGCTACCAGAGAGTCAGCAGTCTTCTGTCTGAGGAAAATACACAGCATTCCCACTATGCCTGTGCACACAGTGGCTTAACAAAAATGTCAGGAAATGGAATGATACACCAATTCCTGCTCTCATGTACTATCTGCATGATTTTGACTGAGTAAAATCTAACCTAGTTTCTACATATGTAAACACATCCTAACTCAATGGCATAAAGGAAATTGAAATTATTTAAAGTGGCTTCTGCTTGGAAACAAAGAAGAATTTAAATAGATTTCCAAATCACTATGTCAAAATATCATCTAAACTTTTTATCTGGCCTGCCAGTTCCCATCTGCTGCAATAAAATATGCTCAGTGAAAAATCATGGTAAAAATAATTAAATGTCATTCAGGAAGAAAAACACCTAACTCCACGAGTTTTTTGGAAAACTGAATGAAAACAGGAAATACACTAAGTCTTAGATGAAAAAACTGTAACTAAACTGAGTGGAAAAAGAGATCATGACGCCAGCATTCCACAAAATGCAAGTGAAAAACCAAAAATCTACCTGTTATTAACATGAACTTCAGAGCATAATTAATATATTGGTAAAACTGAAGTACAGCAGCTGAATAATGACAGAACAACGGAAGTTGCATCCAGTTTTACCTAATGACAATATGCAAGAGCCATCAAACTTTTTGGTAATAAATAAGTGCAGTAAGTAAAAATATTACTTGCATTAAAAAAAAAAAAACACTACAAGCAAGAACAGGACATCTAAAAATAAAAAAAATCATGCATAAACATTTTACATTATTCAGCATCCAACTTTTAAAGCAATTTTAGCCTGGGTTATAGAGGATTCAAAGGCATGTTGTTGATGAACTGTCAGGTACAGATACTAGAGATACCAGGGACCTGAGAGTCAAAGTATATAACTAACTGCATGGAAAAAAATGCCTCAAAGAGAGCAGCCTGGCGTAAGAAACACAGCCATCCTCCAACAGCTAATCATACACAGCTAAGAACACTGTAGGGGAAAGTTTGGTTTAAGATCAGCAGCTGACATTTTATAAGGAATATGGTCGGAAAATACCCACACTGTCAAAGGGATTAGCATTGCCAAGGGATTAGCAAACAAACTGTGTTACGATAGTACTAGTGTTTGACAGACAACAAGATACATGAGGTAATTTGGACCAAGAAGTTGTAATTTTATTGACACTTGGATAACCAGTATCTTGGCTAGCTCTACTTGGACATGACTTTATGCCACATATTATCACAATAGATTTGCAGAGACATTCTTTTAATCACCAGCGGACTGAAGACTGGTGAAAAAAATTCATGAACCTGTAAAATGTCAAATCTCCAGTGACACGGGGGAAAGTCCAAATAACTCTCTTGGAAACATTTTAAAAACTGGCTGCGTTTTCCCAGAACTTTAGGAATATTAACTGTAAACAGTTACAGAGTCTAATGTCTCAAGAGAGATACACCCAATTGCTATCGCACGCAAGGTCTTACGGGATCCACTGATAAATGAAAATCATAGACAAATAACAAAGTGATATTTTTCCTCTGTGTGTCAATTATTCTCACAAAACTTGGCTAACTCCTTTCAAAAGGATGTAGAAAATACATCGCAAGCTAATAAAAATGCAAAGCTATGGTTTGTAACTCAACAAAAATTCTGAATTTTTCTTGCATTACTTGCATTTAAAATAGAAGCATCTCCATATGTGAAAACATTGGGTTTAGTCACCATCAAAGAAAAATGTTTTCATAGCAATGTACTACAAAAATGTGGTAATTTCTGAATTCTGCCCTAATCTGAGAAAACTGGAGTTGCAGTACCATCAATGACCAAAAATATTTAGTAAGTACAGAGTGACTCATTCAAACTTGAAACCCTCCTATTTAAAATGAGGTTGGTATAAGCAAGATATTATATAGTTTTGCTGTACAGCATAAGCAATAGACTCAGAGCTGTGCTTTGTAGCTTTACAAACTTGGGATTACTTACAATTATGCTCTATTCTTCTCATACAGTTGGAAAAAAAATCTTAATATAACCATCATAAATACTTCAAAAAATAAAAACCATAAATGCACATAGATATAACGACCTATTTCAGTACGGTTCACTGGATTTTAAGCACTAGCCCTCATCCCTAAAGTGGTCCAAATTTAGAGATGTTTGCCTCTAAATTTTAACCTGCTAACAAAACACTAGAAATTCTTACAGTTTATTACTGAAACAAACATAAAACAGCTTTTATCTGCTTACAGCACTTTTATTCCTAAGGAAAAAATCCACGATTTTATCTTGCAACACACCCTTCTGCTAAACATTACACTTCCCTGGCTTCTGACTGAGATACATCCTGGTAACCCTAATGTCCAAGACAGCATCAGTTGGCACAGCACATAAAACACATAAAAAAAAACCAAAAAAAATTTTTTTAAATAAATAAATAATGATTTAAAAAGAGGTAGCTTCTGCACAAAATCCACTCATGTGAAAGGCAGAGCAGCTAGCATAAGGAATTATGCCCAAACTCTTCTTTGCAAAGGAACGTAGCCAACTTTTTTATCAGCCTATCTGTCAAGTGTGAATTGCCTGCTAGGGCTTACCCAGCCATGCTGCTAAATAAGGACAGCCTGGATGCAAAGACTCTGTGAAGAGTTAACTAAGTAAGGTTTATTTGTTCAGAAAAAAAACACGTCCTGAATGCAAGAATCCTCTCTCCCAGGTGATCTGAGCTTTGCCAACAGCGCAGGCACAGCTAGAGTAGGAAAAGTCAGAACTGACATGCTCTATAAGACCTCAAACTATGGCACAGAGACACAGTTCAGGTCTCCCTGCACAACCCTTTCTAGAAACAACGGGATGTCTAGACTAAATAGGATCAGATCTGACATTACTAGTGTTAAACTGAAACCAGTAAGTCTTTCAGGACCAAGCTGTCTCCAGTAGAATTACTTGAACATAACTGCACTCACTATAGGTCACTGCATTCCCAGTATTTCAGGTTCATGGAAAGCTTGTTAGATTTGATCAGCATGGTGTGAATTTACGGAGCTAGTTCAAAATCCAGAGGTGCAGCCATGCAAAACTTAACACAGTGCAGGAACACCTATACTGCTCAACAGAGGGCAAGATGTAGCAGAATGTAGGCTGGTTGGCCTCATATCAACTGTATATTACATATACAAAAAGTGAATTATTATCCCCACCAGATGATGCATTCCAGACTTTCACTGTCTTGGGTGTCAGAGAGGTTAAGTAATTGGTGGAAGACGAGTTTCCTTGTCAGTCCATAACAAAGACATTGAAGGCACCTTCCAGCAGCCAAGAAAAAACTCTTTTCCAATCATGCAATACAGGAGATGGTTGCCTTACATTTGTTACTTTATCAACAACTCAACAGAACATGCTCTAGTTTTCTGCATTTGAAAGTCTAAAACCTTGAGGTCTCCAACTTGCATTCACAACACATGGTGCTAAAGCTCCCTCTGCTGTTTGCATCAGCAGTGAAGTTTTACACTTCGGCATATTGAACACAAGTTAGAGGTGAGACATGCAGGTATTGGCCACAATCAAAAACCCAAGAGGCAAAGAAGCCTGAACAGAAAATTTTAGATCTCAGAGACAGAAAAAAACCCATATGACACAGAGTAAAATGAAAGAAAGCATACAATTTTTTTAGGACAAATTGAACATTTCCATCCAATGAAAAAGTCAAATTCAGAATTAAGGCAAGATACTACTTTAACACATTAATGCCAGCATTATCAATTAGAAATATTTTAATATCTTCTTACAAAGTACTGCAAAGCACTAATTAATATATAAAAGTACAAGGAAGAAAACACAAAAGAAACAAAAAAACCCATAGAAAAAATAATTAGCCAGTCTTTTCTTTATTCACTATTTTAAAGTTATTTACACAGCACTATTCTGTTCAGTGCAATATAATCACTGGCAAGTCTTAAAACTCAGAAAATTACAAGATGATCTCCAAGGAGTTGCCCAAACTTATTCAAAATACCTTCAATTTAAAACCCTGCAAAGTTATTGATTTTTTCTTTAAAACAATGTGATAGATCAGTATGCTTCTAATCTGGAAGTAAATTTTGGAGGTGGTGACGGGTTGAATTTTTACACAGATTTTCACCAATCTGTATTTACTTCCAAGAAAGTTATCACAAAATGAACATATAAAAATAGACATAACATATAAAAAAAAAGACAATATAAAAATGTTTTTAGAATTAAATCCAAATTTCAGAATCACCTCTATTGCACTTAAACTATTAAAAGATCTGTTCTACTCTGCTAAGAGACAATAAAACAATGATTCACAGCACTCTCTCAAAAGTATGCCTTATCTTTCACTAAGGAAACAGAAATGTTTATTTTCAAGTGACAACTTCTTTAACAGGTTGACAAATATGTATGATACTAAAACCAGTAACTTTTAAGTAAAGCTCATACCTGTACCATGGATAAATAAAGTTTTCCAGCACCAGCTCAAGCACCTGTGCAGAACAAAGACAACCATGTTACAAAACAAGCAGTTTACTATAAATCCCTGTTAGAAGAGTTAACACCACACCTTCCAAAACTCATAGGACATAATTCATACATCATAAAACATAAAAATCTGTAAATTGTGATCTTGTTGCTAGATCAACCATTTGGCATCATAATCAGTACTTTGAGCAAGTAACAGCAAAGTGATGGTTTCATCACATATCAACAAGAAACATTTGCCACAAGTACTATCAGTAACATGAAGCAGAGTGCTGTGGCCACTGTCAGGCAAACACTGTGGAAAACATCATCTTACCTCAAACAGCCCTTCCCTAATTTTTCTGATCAGTCCCTGTTCTTTTCTGACATAGCATGGAGTGTCCCACAGGCACAGTTGCCCATACTACACTTACACACACCTCCATCCTTTTTCACCCCAACCTCCACCTTCAAGGTGGGACAGTCAATCCTGTATGCTCACCACTCCCAAAGAAAGCAAAAGAAGAGTCATAAAAAGCAATTCCTATGAAAGCCATCTGTTTTTCTCCCTATACTGTATCACAGCTTTCAACAAAGCCTGCTTTATGGTTCAGCCATCTTCTGAAGTCCTAACCAAAGCACTTCTCAAAGTTCTTGTCCTACATGTACCCTAATGGCCTTCTACATCCTGTTCCTAGTCCCTGTATATCCCCCTCTACATGGATCTCTGTAGGAGAATCTTTTCTACCCTTTCCACCAAACCTGTTCCATACAGGTCAAGCCTGTGGTTGCCTTTTCCATGCCAGGGTTAATCACGATGAACCAATGCTATTGCACCCTCATCACAGGCACACCCTGGTTCAACTTGGCTTTCAGTGTGACAGGAGGAAGACAGAGCAGAGAAGGTGACAGTCCCTGTTCAATCATAGGGCTGCCACCACTGTATACATCAAGTGTACTGCTCATAGGACTGCAGCTTTGACACCTCTCCTTACACCTACACCTAGCTGCTGCAATCCTTGCACCACGATTAGTCAAATGAAAACTGCTGAAGGGAAGGAAAACTTCCAGATAGTGCCAAGAAAATAAAGCATAAGGAAGGAGACAGAAGGATGAAGTTTTCTTTTCTCTCTTTTCTTTCTTTTCTCCTTCACTATAGCCCCAAGATATCACCCATAATACCTTCTCCCACTGCAACCTATCCCTTAATTTGAATCAGTGTTTTAGAGATCAGTTTGTCCCCAACAGCATCAATGCTGGTGAGGGTAGTAAGACAGAGAATACATGTGTTGCTATGTGAGGCTGCTCTACCATGTTCTGTAGAAGGAAAGGTTTTTCAAAGCTACTGTGTACAAGGAAATATGTGAAGTCTGTTCGAAAGGAAAGCTGAATGTAACAGCTGATATATATGTGTCATTCATGAGAGTAAGTGTTACTCTTACAAGATCTGCTGCTGCACTCATTCACACTGCATGCTCTGCAGGAATTCAAGACTTACTAAATTTATACTATCTTTAGGACACTACATGCCTCTGCTCCTCTCATGATTATAAAAGCACACTCAATAAAAAACACACCATGGCCTTTTTCATTCCTCTCAATTCTCCAGATTTGAGCAGCTTATGAATACTCTTTTTCTGTCTTCACTAGTAAGAATATCACCTACTCAGTTTTGATAAGATATTTTCTCTTTTCCAATTGTTCCACTTCAGTGATTTTCTTCCCCTCTCTCCAAAAAGAGGTTTTGCTGCTTGGGATAACTTTACATGTCTGTGTTATGGACCACAGAAAGTCATCAATGTCTTTTCTCCTACCCTTAATTAATGTGCTACAGCAGTAATAGGTCTTGAAACTGTAATACCATCATGTGTTAATGATGGATGGGTAAGCTAAATGTTGCATCATGTGGTCCTGTGTCATCCCCACCCCCCAGTATCGTATTTCCATTTATAAGCAGGGTGTTAGGGTGAGGGAAATGACAACAGATGCTTTAATTCCCAGTCCAGAAGAGATTAAGTAATCCCAGGGAACCTTCTATGGAAGTCAATCTTCAGACAACAGAAAGAAGATCACATCCAGCACCAGTCAGCAATCACAGGCCATTGGCCTTAAGAGCAGTGTATTAGCCTACTTAAACCAATTTCCCCAATGCCTTCCATAGCACTGACATTACATGAGCCACCAATTTACTCCAAAGAAATCGCAGTCTCACAGGCATTGTGACATTATTTTTGTCCATGCAGAGTTTCTAACAAAATAAACCTCTTTCAAGGCTCAAAGTGCACTCTTAAGAAGAAGTGCCTTACAGAAAGCCTTGCAAAAAATCCATCTGCCTATTCTTTCTTCCTCCACTTTTGCTCTGTGCCTCCTTGTCAGGAGCAACAGCAAAAGAGAATCCTCTACTTGGAGTGAAAAGTGCACTTGCACAGCCTTCTAGCACAAGACAGTGTATTCAAAGGGAATACAATGCACTCCTCTTGAAACAGCTTTCTCCATTCACAACTACTGCTTTTGAA
This sequence comes from Dicrurus megarhynchus, assembly GCA_013399195.1. NCBI lineage: Eukaryota > Metazoa > Chordata > Aves > Passeriformes > Dicruridae > Dicrurus > Dicrurus megarhynchus. Next base: position 291,977 of record VXAD01011639.1, on the reverse strand, counting down.
CTGACATCAAGATTTCCATGAATGTGCCACTGCAATTTCAGTTCATCAGACACTAACATAATTTATTGGCCCTCTCTTCCTCTATAGTCTAGAGGCCTCAGAAGGCACTAGAAGAATTGTTTCCAACAGTGAGAGATCTCATCCTTACTGCTGCCTAAGCAAAACACACATGGTTTTGAGATTCATCTCCCCATGGTTATTAAATAAGCAAGAAAAGTAAAAAAAAAAGTGCAAGACCTGATGACCCTTCCCACTCAAAAGTGGAAGACAAAGTCTTCTTGAGATTCATCCCATGTTGCAGTAATTGAGCTCCAGCTGAACCATTTTACAGACTTGCCAGTGTTTCTCTTCCACAGCCACACTTTACGGCACTGCTTCCACAAAACTGCAGATAATCCCACTAGACAAAGACACCGAGATAGCATGCACAGAGACAGACAACTAACTCAAAATGCACTTTTCACCGGAGTCCACTTATCACTGGTCAAGATACGTTCTACTAGGACTCAGGTTATCCATACGGCCCTAATAAATAATGTGTGGACACACAGAAAGCAGCCCCTACTTGCACATTTAGCAAACACGTGGCATGGCAGAGGCAGCTAAGTATGATGCTCCATCCCACCAAGGTGCTGTACAGAAGTTAAAGCAGAGCTACTGGGTGAAATCATCCCTACTGCAAAAATAGAAGCACTCAAGAAGTAATAAGCCATTGACTGCCACGAACTGGATTTCAAGGCATGCAGTCCATACTGTTTTCCCTTGAACCCTATCAGCATTCCAGACTGTGTCAGTGTGATTCTGCTGGACAGAAAAAAACCTGTCACATCATCCACCACACTATGATAAAGCACTGGGAAAGCAGGACATGTGTACCCACTTCCATTCTAGCAACAACAAAAATATTATTCAGGCTCAATTGCTCACACTTCACACACACCACTAAAGTAGATAGGACACCTCAAAGAATGACAGCTAATGATAAGTCATTTCCTTGTCTGTAAAGTATTATTCTCCAGTTTTAAATACAAATGATGAGTCATTTCATTTAAAGCCTACCTATTTTTCAAGCATTTTGCAAAATGACTAGTTCTACTACGTGTGGGCAGCTTTGAATTGGAAAGAGATTACAAGTGTAAACCCAAATGCAATAGGTAGCAATATAAGCAACAGCTGAATTAAAAAAAAAAAGACAAAAAAGGGGAGAGAGAAATTATTTTCTAGCATGCACTGCAACACTGCAAGCTAGCCAGTCTTTGCTGCTGAGACAAGCTTTTTGGAGACTGCCACACAACTGACCCCAGTTGTCAGGAGGAGGAACTGTAGAGACGAGTGATGACTGAGTCAGTAGCAGGTCAGAACTACCAGGCCGTATTAGAATGGAAAGGAGGAAGGATTTGATACATAAACCACAATAACAACTATAAAGCCTTAAAACACAGTACAACTGGACAGCTGAGGACAATTCCTGGGGGTAGAACAAGCCATTTCCGATAAGAATACAGCCCACAGTGTTACTACAAGATTCAGGACTTGCAAAGAGCAGATTCAGGCAATAACTGATTTCTTGTCATGCATTTGTCTATTTCTTGCTTTTAGAAAACAAACAAACAAAAAAATTCTAGTCACATAATCAAGTCAAGAACCTGAGAACTTAAGAATTAAAAAAAAAAAAGTGCGATCAAAAGACAGCAGCACCTTGATCCAGTGAGACTTTTTCTTCCACAATGCTGATCAAGAGTAGCTGAGCAGCTTTCCACAGATATGACCTGCAATTATCTCTCACATAGCAAAAATGAGATTGTAGAGAAGATGAGATCATTAACAGAACAACAGGATTCAATTCTCCTTCATATAATCTGCAGCACCTGGATTATATACGATGTAAAACTGACCAACTGATACCATGTCCTAACTCAAAAAGAAAGAAAACATCGAAGAAACTAACATAATGCAAAATGGATTAGAAACTGGAAACAAAATTATACTTAGGTTACTGCATTATTTTTGTGCAGGATACAGCCCAAATTATAAAATATTGATAGATGCATGGTAGAGACAGTTTAGCTTTCAACCATAACAATAAACATAAATGCGGGGAGGAATGTCCAGGCACGGGTTTTGTTATTCTTCTAAACCACGCACAGCAGCTGGATAGACTAAAACAAGGCTGCAAAAGATTAAGAATTTGCAAAGTGAGACAAACTGTCATCACAATCCAAGAAAGAAAAATCCGTACTTGCGAGGAAAACTTGGATTTCTTCTGATTTGTGTATTAAATTATTCTGAAAGCACTTGAAAACAAGCTTAAGGGCTATACACCTGGTTCAAATTAGAAACATTTGGAAATGAGAATATCGCCAAAAGTCTTTAACCTGCAAAAAAAGAACTAGAAAAACTACAACATAATAAAAAAAATCCAAAATTATTCTATGTATTTGAAGAAATTGCTTTTTAGAAACAGGCTGCACTCTGCACTCCTTTAGAGTCTAATTAATCTTAATTCAGTTCACACTGTATCAGCTTCTCTCTAATGTATGACTAACCCACAAAAGAAAGTAAGAGCAGTCTCTCCTTCCAACCTGAAGCAGGCTATCCAATTCCAGGCCAGCATTACACGCTGCATCCTCAGAGCAGATGGTCAAGAGGAATATGGTGTGGGCAGAACCCCTTGCTACCTTTTAACCAGCGGAGAAGAGCTGCAACGAGGAACCATGCAATGAGATTTCTCATTCCAAACAGTATCTGTCCAACACAGGTGGAAAAGGTGGCTCAGACTACTTGTTTGGGTCCATCAAAGAGGGAGACCCTGGCTCACTGCCCCAGGAAGGTACAGAACTCAGGCCTGGTACTTCTCTATAGTTAAGCACACAAGGGAGGGAAAGGAATGAGAAGCATGGCATGGATACACAAAACCCACGTCTGGAGTGTTAAATAAAGCAGGGGCTAGGACATGCCACAGAAGTAAAAAGTAACAGCAAAGAAAAGGCCACTGTTTTGGTAAAAGCAGAACTACAGCAATCAGATACAAAATGCCAAGAAGATAACTATGGTATCTCCTCATATCGCTTATGAAGAGATACTACAAAGAACCTTTTCAGCATCAAATTCCAATTAAAGCTACACAGGAAAATTTCCAGTTCTTCAGCGTTTACAACATCCTTGGATAGACTGCCACAGCTATTTGGTACCCTAAATCCTAAAAACATTAAATGCATAGAAGCATTTATTTTACATTCTATTATTAAAGCAAGAGCCTATTGAAATTCTATTCATCAGTATTGTCATTTTAATACACTTAAACTTATTTTTAAAAAATAGATGAAGTAACTTTAAAAGAATAAATGTTTGCTTCTGAAATCACAGAGGAAGTCACTTCATTCAACTAGAGTAAGCCAACAAGTTGTTACCTGTTCTTTTTTAAAAACATTAATCAACTGTCCATCCCTTCCTTCCCTTAAGGCTTTCATGCTCCTCCCACTCCTGCAGAGGGCCATGCCTGGGACAACACCTCTCAGAGCTGAACTGAAGTGTTGAAGTGTTACCTTACACCACAAACACGTGCATCTTTGACTTCATACACCATGCTGTTAAATGCAAGAACTGACACACAAAAATCCTCTCACTTCTGCCATGCCAGTTGTTCATCCTCCTACCACAGAACTCCAAAGTTGGAATGCTAAACAAATGGAAATTAATCTACATACATGCTTGTGTATTTTCCTAGCTTCAAAAAACAACAAAGCTAATCTGTTTAGCTGCCAATATATTTCCTCAATTACCAATTAAGGAAATAAAAAAACAAAACAAGCCCAAAGAAAAACTGCTCTTCGAATAGCTCTTTTTAAAAGAGATTAGAACAAAATACATTTCCTGATTTACAGTCTTACTAAAAAGGATATATATGCTATTCTTCTTTGAGTAAATTCACCGATTTCTTTTTTAAGACAGATTTTGTTACAGCTTTATCTGATGACTTTAAATAGATTCATAGAATCATGGAATGGTTTGGGTTGGAAGGGACCTTAAAGATCATCGCATTCCAACCCCCTGCCATGGGCAGGGACACCTTACACTTGGCCAGGCTGCTCCATCCTGCCTGGCCTTAAACACTTCCAGAGATGGGGCAACCACAAGTTCTCTGGGCAACCTGTTCCAGTGCCTCACCACACCCACACTAAAGATTTCTTCTTAATATCTAATCTAAACCCACTCTATCAGTTTGAATCCATTTCCCCTTGTCTTCTCCCATGCTCTTGTAAAGAGCCTCTTTCCACCTTTCTTGTAGGCTCCCCACCATCAAATTATCAACTTCATTACAGAACTTTTGTAGCTGTAGCAATCTTCTTTTACCCTCCATTCCAACAAACTAAGCAGGCTGAAATCCTTAGCTTTTCAAGACTCAGACACGTTCAACATTAACTGTTCTTTCCAATATTCTTCCCAATTTACACAGACATTTCTTCTATGTCCTAGATGCACTGCTACACAAGCAGTCCATGTTTAAAAGGAGGCCACCTTGCCTCCCTGCTCCCAGCAAACACACTTTTGATTTGACTTTTACTTGAACAAGTCAAAATACCTGCGAGGTATATCTGAACCATCTACTGAACCAGAAGCAAAAAGTCTAAAAGACATGTAATAAAAACCCATAGAATTTTAATGTACTAAAGAAACGATGCACCAATTACCTCTGAAAGTGATGCATCAACCTTGGAAGGCACTTTGAGATCCAGCCATGGCTGATAGTTTTCCAGAAGCAAAGTAGGTCTGCAGAAGAACATGGAAAAGTTTATGTAACAATGTGCAGTTGAAAGTTTTCTACTGTGATGTGTAAAATGGCAGCAGTACTAAGCTTTCCAGTGCCACAGATGGAATTTACCTGTGCCTCTTGCATTTGACCTTGTCACATACAGCACAACTGTGACCATGGGGAAACAGCTCCGGCAATTCCAACTGCTAAGAGATTTGGACAAGTTTACATTCTCCAGAATGATGACTGTTAATATACTGACACATTTGTGAATTTCATTTTAGAGCATGCTATTACAGAGAAATGGATAGAAATAAACTTGTTCTTCCAGCAGGAAAACAAGATAACAATGCATAATATGAGAAACAACTGAACCAAAATGAAAAATCATTTCCGCTGAAACAAAGTGCAAGGACGCAGATATCCTTTCACATCTCCACTCATCTCCCCATGCATTAATCAGTCTAATAACAGACCAGTTGGTTTCTCTGCCATACTCATAGCCTTGAACTATTGCAACCTTTTTAGTCCTGTGAAATTCTACATTGAATTGTTTCAAGTTAGAAAAGAGCAATTTGCTTTGGGAATATTTTTCTCTTTGAAATGCAGTACTGCTTAGAGAATTTTGATTACAGTGACAAAAGCAGACTCAGCACTGGCCTGCCAAAAGAAGGGCATCTTTAGAAAAGAAAAAGCCCCATTAAAGGAGCAAACAACATCCTTTCTCCACTGCCTGCTACTCAAATGCTCAAAATGTACTATGAGGGAAGCAGCATCCATGGACACTCCAACAACCGGCCTTGCAGCTATATGTGGATTTGATGGGACTATGCAGAAACACATGAACAATCCGAAGTCTTAATCATCGTCTATTTGCCACAAAACACCTCTCAGTAGGAGTGTATGAGCTGTACTGACATACAGTGCTTCTGAAAGCAGCTAGGATGAGACATGAATTGCTACTCCATATAAATTCTTACATTTAAAGATAGCACAAGACTCTTCACAGACATATTTACCTTGGGTTTATATTTTATTGTGAACAGAATATTGGGCAGGAGGGAGTCCGGTCCCAAGGAACAGTAGAAGGTGACGACCCCAGCCACGAACGACCAGAAGATCATCAAAACGTGAAGATACCTTACAGACACACAGGAAGGAAAAGCCGCCGGGTGAGAAGGCGCAGCGCCGCCTGCACCCGGCTCCCCCGCCCGCCCGGTTACCGGTTGAGGAGGAGGGTGGCGGTGCCCAGCCCCAGGAGGAGGCAGCAGGAGAGCGGGTACTGCCGGCAGGTCTCCCGCAGCCCCTCGGCGCCCCGCNTCACCGATTTCTTTTTTAAGACAGATTTTGTTACAGCTTTATCTGATGACTTTAAATAGATTCATAGAATCATGGAATGGTTTGGGTTGGAAGGGACCTTAAAGATCATCGCATTCCAACCCCCTGCCATGGGCAGGGACACCTTACACTTGGCCAGGCTGCTCCATCCTGCCTGGCCTTAAACACTTCCAGAGATGGGGCAACCACAAGTTCTCTGGGCAACCTGTTCCAGTGCCTCACCACACCCACACTAAAGATTTCTTCTTAATATCTAATCTAAACCCACTCTATCAGTTTGAATCCATTTCCCCTTGTCTTCTCCCATGCTCTTGTAAAGAGCCTCTTTCCACCTTTCTTGTAGGCTCCCCACCATCAAATTATCAACTTCATTACAGAACTTTTGTAGCTGTAGCAATCTTCTTTTACCCTCCATTCCAACAAACTAAGCAGGCTGAAATCCTTAGCTTTTCAAGACTCAGACACGTTCAACATTAACTGTTCTTTCCAATATTCTTCCCAATTTACACAGACATTTCTTCTATGTCCTAGATGCACTGCTACACAAGCAGTCCATGTTTAAAAGGAGGCCACCTTGCCTCCCTGCTCCCAGCAAACACACTTTTGATTTGACTTTTACTTGAACAAGTCAAAATACCTGCGAGGTATATCTGAACCATCTACTGAACCAGAAGCAAAAAGTCTAAAAGACATGTAATAAAAACCCATAGAATTTTAATGTACTAAAGAAACGATGCACCAATTACCTCTGAAAGTGATGCATCAACCTTGGAAGGCACTTTGAGATCCAGCCATGGCTGATAGTTTTCCAGAAGCAAAGTAGGTCTGCAGAAGAACATGGAAAAGTTTATGTAACAATGTGCAGTTGAAAGTTTTCTACTGTGATGTGTAAAATGGCAGCAGTACTAAGCTTTCCAGTGCCACAGATGGAATTTACCTGTGCCTCTTGCATTTGACCTTGTCACATACAGCACAACTGTGACCATGGGGAAACAGCTCCGGCAATTCCAACTGCTAAGAGATTTGGACAAGTTTACATTCTCCAGAATGATGACTGTTAATATACTGACACATTTGTGAATTTCATTTTAGAGCATGCTATTACAGAGAAATGGATAGAAATAAACTTGTTCTTCCAGCAGGAAAACAAGATAACAATGCATAATATGAGAAACAACTGAACCAAAATGAAAAATCATTTCCGCTGAAACAAAGTGCAAGGACGCAGATATCCTTTCACATCTCCACTCATCTCCCCATGCATTAATCAGTCTAATAACAGACCAGTTGGTTTCTCTGCCATACTCATAGCCTTGAACTATTGCAACCTTTTTAGTCCTGTGAAATTCTACATTGAATTGTTTCAAGTTAGAAAAGAGCAATTTGCTTTGGGAATATTTTTCTCTTTGAAATGCAGTACTGCTTAGAGAATTTTGATTACAGTGACAAAAGCAGACTCAGCACTGGCCTGCCAAAAGAAGGGCATCTTTAGAAAAGAAAAAGCCCCATTAAAGGAGCAAACAACATCCTTTCTCCACTGCCTGCTACTCAAATGCTCAAAATGTACTATGAGGGAAGCAGCATCCATGGACACTCCAACAACCGGCCTTGCAGCTATATGTGGATTTGATGGGACTATGCAGAAACACATGAACAATCCGAAGTCTTAATCATCGTCTATTTGCCACAAAACACCTCTCAGTAGGAGTGTATGAGCTGTACTGACATACAGTGCTTCTGAAAGCAGCTAGGATGAGACATGAATTGCTACTCCATATAAATTCTTACATTTAAAGATAGCACAAGACTCTTCACAGACATATTTACCTTGGGTTTATATTTTATTGTGAACAGAATATTGGGCAGGAGGGAGTCCGGTCCCAAGGAACAGTAGAAGGTGACGACCCCAGCCACGAACGACCAGAAGATCATCAAAACGTGAAGATACCTTACAGACACACAGGNGACAGGCGGCGGGGGAGGAGCGGCTCCCCGCGGTCCGATCCGCGGGAGCACCCCGGGGAGAGCGTCCCTGCAGCCCCGTGGTGGCATTTGCAGCTGTGCTGTGTCACGTAGCGCGCTAAGCACTATAAATAGAAGGTCTCTGATGACAGCAAGCTTACCTAGTTATAAATACTTGGGTTCTGCACAACGAGGGGTTCCCAGCGCCAAGCGGCCACAAAGTGCTACGTCTGATTAAATGCTCTATATTTAGATGATGACTGAACGAAATCATTCAGTGACTGGGACACTAAAACCCTATAAACACCGCTCAAAGCTTCGTAATTGGCTGTAAAGAAAAGGAACAGGTTAGGAAACGTAATAAGACCCCATTTAACATCAGTAAGTATAGAAGAGTAAGACATTGAAAAGAGAGGAATTCTGGAATGTAGTTTATTGCTAGGGAGAATTTAAAGCCAACTTCACACGAATAACACCTTCAGTTACACTGTAAGCCACGAGCTTTTAAACCGAGTGCTTTCAGCAGCTCCGTAGTTACTCAGTCTTACGAAGCTCAAGGCTCTGTTAATAAGGCACTACTGGTTATGGGAGTATCAGTTCAATGGGCAAAATGAAACAACTTCTGGGAGCTCGTACCGATAAAAGGGCTTCTAAGTGGCAAGTATGAAAGAGACCCACTCAGGGAGAGGTGCCCGCTTTGAGTTGTTTTGAGAAGTTGCTGTTGCCTTGTATGTCCATTTGCAGGAGCCCCACGAAGGCACATTGGGCACACTGAGTGAGAGCACACGAAATACTGAAATACATCCGTTCACATGAGCCGTGTTTAACAAATCTTCACCGAGATCCCCGCAACCACGCTGTTAAGAAAATATTGATATTTGGAGGGTGAGTCAGCATCTAGAAATCGAAATCAGAAAACAGCTTTCAGAATCTTGGCTCGGATGCTTTGTCAGTTTATGCAACACTTCCCTTGACCTCTCGAGTAGGTGAAACGCTGCAGATCGACTTCAGTATGTTGACCTTTCTCAGAGTGCTTGGCAAAAGCCCAGGGTCAGCTTGAATTTCTTTAAGAGTCTCTGCACAGTATTATTTCATGTCAGTCCACGTTTCCCAGTAGAAAAAAACAAGGTGCATTCATACAGCCTATGCAGAGGAAATCAATTTTCCTAAGATGCATTCATTTTTGTTATCAGCTTACTTTATCCACAGATTTACTGCTTGTGATTTTTAGTTACTTACCTTGCAATGCTTTTAACAAGGAATAACTTTTAAAAATCTGTAATTCTTATAGTATTTCATGAAGATGCCACAGCATCCCACACCTGTAACACAAGAAGTGACTTGCACAGCAAACCAGCAGAAGCTTAAATCGAACTTCTGCTTCCATTTGCACTCTCTACTTCAGGTAAAGTTTCTTAAATGTATAGCTTCATTCAGAATTGTGTTTATTTACTGTAAAGTTGCCACATTCACATCTGGCACTAATTGTACTTCATTATCTGAGAAGCTGTGCAATTTCCTTCAGTTCACAGACTTTACATCTGCTGGGCAGACACAACAAACTGCTTTAGCCCATCCTGCTCTGCTGGAGACAGCAGTGTTGGCATTGCCCATCACCCTCTGTCACTATGGCCCCTAGATTGTTCTGGTACACTGAAAGACTCAGCTGACGTTTGTTTGTTTCTCAACAAAATAAAATTATGGAAGAACAAAAGGGAGCTACTGACAACATAGAGCTTTTAAAAATTCTTTGATAAATAAGAACTTTATCCATTCCCTGGAAATAGCAAGTCTTTCTTCACATAAATTCTTAGGAAGATTCTGTGGTCAACTGGAGAAGTGCCAGGGAAAAGCATGCATCTGGAGATGGGCTCTGAAGTAATGTGGCCAGGACTAGGTTATTCTGGAAAGATAGATTTTATTTTAGTATTTAAAATGTAAAAGGATCTTTCACTAATCATACAAGTCATCTTGTGGAGCCAATTCTCCCTGGTTTGGGGTTTAGGGTATGTTTTCTTTGATGGCAGGAGAAGCTTGCCTATTTGAGCATTTAAGAAGTATATCAGAGCAGATTTTCAACAACTTGAAATATAAAACTACAATTCTTGGCTACGTAACATCAGTTATAAGGCTGAGATGGTATTTACCAAAGTGGGGTTTTTTCACCTTAAAAAATGCCTTTTTAAAATAAGCCAGACAGTGAACTGTAATATACAGATTCTTACAAGTTAATTGCATTTACTTTACTCTGCAAGTCTGCTTTTGCTCTTTTCAAGGCCTTACATAGTTCTCTCTTTCAAGGATACAGTTGTCAAGGCTAATTTACAATATCTAATCCTTCATATTTACCCAACAAGGAACTAATTTTCCTTTATAATTTTTCATCACAAGTCCCTGTTCACTTTGTGGGCCCTTTCCAAGAAGTTTAAATAGAAGGCTTCATATTAACCTTTAACTAAAGCCATTTAGCAGAAAACTCTGTGGAACACTCATTTTTAATATTCAGCAAATAGTTAAGCTTAAGAAGTGAAACTGAAGTTGGCCAGTCGGATCCCAAGAAAGGTAAACATTAGTAGGCTCTTTGCACTTGATTTTTTCAAATTCAAAACTGAAAGGGCATCCACCAACAGTTACTTGTTTCCACTTGAGATGATCCAGGTGTATGCAACAAACATAAGGTGAAAACTGCCCTTTAGTAGTACTTTTTGGCCTTTAAAGAACACTGAAACTTCAGGGGACAGTGACAGCTGACCATTTCCTGCACATTTCTGGTTTGGGTAGAATAATTATTAGCACTTTGATAAGCAAAATTAGCTTTACTGTCATGAATAGTTATATTCATTTGCCTGTTAATGAGTTAATAACCTGTTCACAGTCAAGATTTATGGCACCCATGCTTGCCAGCTGTATGAAAACGTGTGCTGCCTGTAGTTGTAGGGTCTTGTATTTGCTTCCTGGATCACATGCTGACCCTCACTGTGATCAGATTAAAGCAAACTGGATGAGAAAGTGATAGCCCGGGCCCAGAAGTACCTGCTCAATATAGCAACAGGGGCTTTGGGTTCCTGGATAAAATCCCTCTCAAGTTTTCTTCTAGAAGAATGGGGGAGTTCAGCTGCTGCAATAAGGAGCAAAATGGCAGGTGGGAGAGAGAAAGGGGTTAAGAAAAGATGTGCAAAACACTTTATAAAAGATCACTGGTCTCCGCACTTGCAGGGAATGACAGACTTACAAGTTATGTTGTTTGTTTAGAAGCAGATTTAGAAGGCAACTGAAGTTTAAGGGGAAAGGCTAAGAAGTTTCAATTGTAACACACCACTCAAAATTAATCTTTTTTTAGAAGAGACTGTAAAACACAGTTCTGTTAGAAAACCTGAAAATACCTACTAGGCTGTGTTTAGGACTAAAAATACCAGGCAGAATAAAGGCTTGCAGGGCAAAAAAAGAAAGACAAGGAGACTATTCCAGTACAGAAATTCTAGTAAAAGGCCCCACTTCAAGTGGAGTTTCCAAAGGGTCAGTTTAGTATCCCCAACAGGAACAATGCTCGGCAAACCAGAGGGGTGCTGAGGAGCAGAGAGTGTGTTAGAATTTCACTGGGACAAGGTCCATTTGGGAAGAAGGAAAAAAAAACAAAACAAAAACCAGGCAATGTACCAGAGTCAGTTTGGCCTTGAAGAACTTGTAACTCTCAAGGAGAAAGTAAAAAAGATTCAGACAGACTGGTGTATAGAGAGCTTTTTCAAATTGTTAACGTGAAAAGGAATTTTCTGAGGAAATTCCTTCACAGACAAGACACTGGAGAGAATTTAGATATTAGAGATGGAAATAACTTGTTCGGTCACAAACTACTATTTATGGGACAGTAAAGGAAAAGAAAATATGGCAGAAAGTTGCAAGGTGGGTGTAGAAGGTGACTATAAGACAGTAAGAAACAGAGGCCTGCAGGAATACACATAACAAGAGGAACTAAATGTATACAGGAAACACTGGAAAAATGCTTAAAAGAAATTAATATTATGATTTGTGGCAACATTTGGCAAAGCTGTAGTCCACAGAAATTTTATCTTGATTCACCTGAGCAAACAACAACATATCTGGATATGCACCTGTAGTATTAAGTGAGGTAGGTCAATGGGTCATATGTGCAAAGGAAAGATCTGGAAAACTTAATTCCTTTGAACAACCTAGTCTGATCAGGGAGTAATGAGGGAATGTCAAGATGGATGTTAGGAATTTGTAAGAAAAAGTTTGTGAAAGAACTAAGGAGCTGTACTCATGCAAACAGTTAAAACAATGCCATAGCACATACTTAAGAGCTCAGTTGAAATGAAAATTAAGCTGTTGACTTACTGTGGAGATAAAGAAAGCCTTGCCCTGGATACACACTGTGAAAATAATTACGTCAGGTCCTCAAGGGAATGCCAGCTGATCAGCCTTGGTTGGGGGGGAAAATTTTCAAGCAGGGAGTTCGAGGATGAATTTGAGCCAGGATCCCTTGTTTCAGCTGAATTAAAAAGGGTCAAGATAATCCTTGTGAGATGACACGTGTTTCTGTTAATTCATTGCAAACTGTTGCAGCACCTATGCCTCAGAACTATGCTGAGACCTGAAGAATTTAAAGCTAGTTAAGTTTTTCATCATAGATACACACTGGACTCACAGAACAACTGTGTTGGATCAGCAAAATTCAGCTGGGTGAGCATCCTGTTTGTGATGATGGCCATCAGGAGTTACATACCTAGGAAAAAGCTGTAAAAGCATGGCAAGAATATAATAGTAAGTTCCTGGAACATTCTTTTACTCTGATTCATAATCTTGGGGATATCCTGAGAAACAATTTATTTCCTAAGTTTCAAGTTGCTTTTGAAGAACCAGAAACTTTAACATCCATAAAAATCATGCAAGGAATTCCACCACTTGCACTTGTGTGAGTGAAGATACAGCTCTCCAAACATACATGTGTTTACTGAAGAAAACTCATGTGTTTACTAGTGAAAAATCATTCCCGACTCAGCACACTTGCTGCTTATCATTTTACCAAAATACTTTGGTCACCTGAGAAAACTGTCTTTTCCACAATTCAGATTCCTGCTTCAGTGACTTGTCTTTCATGAACAAGTACAGGTACAAAGAGCACTTTCATACCTTTTATCATCTTTGTTGTTCTCCCTCTCCTTTTCCAATTTTATTATCTCCTCTGTTGTGTAGCAGTGAGTAGGGACAGGCTGCAACATGGGGAACAAAACTGATAACAAAACAGCATTCAAAATTATTTTTATTAGAACTAGTGCCTTCTTAAATGGTTTCATTTTTTTGCTCTGCCTCAGAGTATTTTAACATTTTTGCCTATGAAGATTTATGATCCTTTTTCCTCATTTGGATACAACTCTCATTTCTGATGGATTCATTTTTTCCACCTTAAAAGAAAAACACTGAAAAAAATCCCAACCTAAAGCCTTCACATACTCAGGAAATTCTAATCAACAGGCAGAAGTCGTTGAAAGTCGAAAAAAGACTAACAACAGGTTGCTGTTGTAAGGCAGCTTTTATCCAAGAAAGCTTTCTGTGGATACTTCACATGACCATGTAAACCCAGACTTGGTGATGAGATCTGCGAGATTGGGCTTCTTTTGGTGACTGGTGAGCTGGTACCCCGGAGCCCATTGCTTTTAGCTTCTGTGGACACAGCAGTAAATGCCTTGAGTGTTTTTGTCAGGTCAGAATTCCACAGAGATATTTTTAGTTCAACCGACCAGTTTCTCCGACAAGATGAAGTATGTAAAAGCAGCACAGGGTAAAAGTTAAACAACGTTAATTGTCACCTTGAAAAAGTTATTTGTACTTAAGTCTTTCATCAGACACCTCATGGGAACTGTACAGAACCAGTTGTATAACCAGGATATTGATTTGTTTACCATTTGTTGACTGAGGATGTATGGAATCAATCTGACATTCTCTTCCTTTTAAATGATGTCCAGGAAAAATGGAATTATTTGCAGAATGGTTAAAGAGAAGAGAACATAACATAAATGTTGCATTTCCCTAGAAAGAATATTGAATATATGACAATAGCAAAAAAAATCTGGTTTTGTGCAAAAGGCAGAATACACAAGGGGATACTACGAGAGCACCTGGACAGAGGGCTGTTCCTCCTCATATGTAAGGATGAGTCTTAAGGCTTTTTGAAAACAGCTTTTTGGAGCACATGGGCAGCTTGCCCACGTCTTACATATTTTGTAGTATAACTGGAGCACATAACTCCATGGTAGAGCTCCACTCCAAGAGGCATATTATTGTTTTAACGAGAGTTGAAGAAGTGGATCTCAGTACCATGCTCTCTGCAAGGCCAGGCTTCCTTACAGCTCATGACTGATCAATCCTTACAGCTCACAGCTGATCAATGCTATCTATCAAACAGTTGCCCAAGTTCCTGGAGGTATGCCAAACTTTTTTTGCCATCCAAAATGGTGGTATATTTTATATAGCGCTTCCCCTCTAGCACTGGCATTAATGGTGCTTCTGCAGAAGCAGACAGTCCCTCTGTGGGTCTATCAGCAGACACACCTTGGCAGGACAGAATGCCACAGTCCCTCTCCCAGGGTGGCAAGGAACAGCTACTTGTGATTCCTCCAGATGTTCTGCAAACGTTGTTCCTGGTGCACACTTGGCACCTGCACAGTAAGTTTCCCTAAAGCGTCCTTTGGGGAGGGAGAGTGCATGCTGAGGCAAGGGAAGAGGACTTTGAGGAGTTTGCAAAAGGCACAAACTGTGAAATCAAGGACTATTTGGAAGGCTTTGGTGAGTACTACAAAACTCCATTAACGTTTTGCTTTGCTTTTTATTTTGTGTTTTATTTAAGTAACTAGCACTCTAGCTAGGAAAGGATTGGAGCTAGTAAGGTCTGATACCATGCAGGGAATTATTATTACCACTCAGTATTTTTCTGAAACTCAATAAATTAATTTCTGATTTGTGGCGGAATTACTTGCTACTATATAAGCCACCTGGCTTAACTTTGTACAAAAGAGTCATAAAAGAAACTGCTTAAAACACCAGGCAGTAAGTTTTTGCTCTTTCATAGATACCTATTATAAAGTATATATTAATTGGGGCATTTTAATATGAAAATCAGTTTAGTATCCTTTCTATCAAACTTTAAGGAATAACACTTTCTTCCCCCATTAAGAAGCTGTGAATCTTTCAGTCCAGTCTCAGGTTTGGATGGTCTCTGTAGGTCCAGTTTGTAGTATTTTCACCACCACCAAAATTGCAAGTGAAGACAAAGGCCTTTGGGATTTCAACAGATGCATTAACACAGCTCCTAATGCAACACAAAGAACTTGGATGTTGTAGATAGAGCTCAAGTTTGGGTCACTGCTGTTCAGATGCAAGAGGGAAGGTTGTTTTTTCCTGGAGAAAGTAGATTTTGCTTCAGAAGATAATCAAAACAGAGAAAGGACTGTGTAATATCATCCAGATTCCTAGCAGACCACATACTGAGGATGAGTAGAAAATTCTCCACTGAGCACTATTCAGCTTAGATGCGGTGAATTGTACATTAAGTACTAAGCTGTAACCGTAGAGTGGTGTTTTGTCTACATATTTCTGGGATAGATTATGGTCAAGAAACTTGGGAGTATCAGCCAGTCTCAAATTCTGAAAAGCCCATGTATCTGGTGTGTTCCTGGACCACTGTCCAGCTGTGTGCTCCCCTCTCCATTTTCTCCCTCAGCTGTTTGTTAGGCCTGGAGAAGTTAAGCTACCTATGCAGTACTGACTCACTCTCCTTCCCTGAAGCCCAAGGGCAAAAACAGAGGAGAAAGGACCAAACTGAAATCATATATTATCTGGAGGAGCAGCCTTGGCAGTAAGGAGACATGAATTTAGTACACTTTGTCCAAGGTGTCTTAGTTCAAAGCTGCCCACCTGAGTTTCAACAAGAACTCACAACATGCACCTATAAGCTCCTCATTTCACATTACTTCTACCTTCAGGTCCGTTCCCTTCTCCCCCAGTCTGTTTAGAGATGCTGCTCACCATGTTCATGCCTGCAGAGAAAATGACAACTTTTCCTGACCAAAAGCTGTCTACAAAAACAAATCCTTCTGTGTATTCTGAACACTAATGGACAACATACAAAGATTTATCCTCTTTTAACTCAGGAAGTAGAGAGCATGCTGGCAAACCAAAACTTCCAAGTGTATTCTACCGTACCACATTCCTTCTTCAGCCTCCTCCTACCTTCTGATCTGAAACAGGCCTTTATATTTGATAGCTTTAGAAAAAAATTCCTTTTGTTCGTTAAAGAACTGTAATTTCTTGAACTAAGACATGTAGCCTAGACTCAAAGAAACAGAACATCTTCAAATGAAATTCAGCAACCTTCATACTGGTTCCTAAGTCTTCATCTCTTGGGGTCCCAGATGTCTGCTTCCAAGCACATACTGTTAATTTTAAGCACTTTTATTTCTGAGCAACAACGACCTTCAGTGTAGAATACACCTATTTGGGTTCCTTGCACTACCATGTCTTTAATGAATTGAAGTCCTGGCCTAGTCCCAAGAAACGATCAGCCACTCCTCCCTCGCAGGATGCTGGGCTTGTGCTGCACTTTTCAAGAACAAATGCGATTCTGTACAAGGCACTGGTGTACTTGGGAGTTCTTTGGGCCCATCCTGAACTTGAACTCTGTAAAGAGGCTGCTGAACTGGCATTGATTCACTCCAGCTTTACAAGTGTAACACCTATTCTCACTTTGTGCCCTGCATTGAGACATTCAAATCAAGACTTTACATGCAAACTTTGCTAGGAACTTGGCATTCCTTCAAGCATCACTCAATTATGAGGCATCATCGGGTCTTATTAGAAAGTTTTTCTCAACTACCCTACTTTTACCCACCCTCTAAGGGATTAAGAGCAGTGAGTGGCAAGTATGTTAAAGCATTAAAAGGAGATGGATGAACTCACCTATGTGGGGAAAGAAAAGGTCTACCTTTGGAACATGTGTATCAGATATTCAAGGTTGGCTCTTACTTCCCTGGAGACAAGACCATTAGTTCATCAGTTCCAAACAGTGATTTTATAAATACCAGCTCTAGGACATCACTCTCTTCTCTGAGCAGAACATTTGAAATAGCAGCATTAGGCATAGTAACGGGGTTTTTTCCCACAAAGTTTGTATTTTGCTGTGTTTAAAGCCTCCTCCCTTACAGAGATACAATTTTCTTCTGAAATGTGTATCAAGATAAAGTGGCCCTGATGATTATGACAGCCAGGACAAGATATTCTTACCTTCTAACATACAATCCAAAGGGCCCTGTCTGCTTTTGACCTGATGTTTCCATCTGGCCAAGGACCATCACCTGACATTGCCCTCTCATCATCCTGTGGCTGCTAGATGGTGCTTGGCTAAACAGTGTACCTACCTTTCACAGGAAAAGGACAGACAGGTTAGAGAGACAGGGAAGATTCTACAAAGCTGTAACATACCTAAATCAAGTTATTCTATGCTGTGGTTTGCCAGGTTATTTTCCTATTTTTTCTTTAATCCTGTATTAGAAACTTGCCAATAGTGTAGTTCAGGCAGATTTGATGGCTCTCTTTTGCCCACAGGGAGATGACTTCTTTTTCAAACTGTTTCTTTTCTTTTTCTCAGGGAGCAAATAATATGCTTTGTTAAGAGCTGGGGAGTGTTTGTGATGTGATCACTCCTAGGTTAACCTGTTAAACACAAGACATTTGTATTCCTCTGAGGAGGAACTCCCTGGTCATCAACATTGCTTTAGAAAAAACAGAGGTATTTACAGAAGACCCTGCAAGTTTTCCTTTTCACAGAGACACTTTTTGCCCTTCAAATGTCTGAGTCAAGGCATGTTTGTTCTTTCTTAATGTGAACATTAACCACAATTTTAGTTAATCTGCGAAACCTGAGATCTCTCTACATTATTTTTACCATGTGGTGGAAAGGCAGAAGTTCCAAGATTACCACGTTATTCTCACATGCCCCATTTCTAAGAATTCCAACACCTATGACCTATTTAGCTTGCATGCCCCTACAAAGTGGTGACCATTGTCCTCTTCCTAAACATCTCTCCCAAGTCAGGGGATAGGGGTGTTGGGAGGGGGTGTTTGTGTTTTGGTTCTTGTGGGTTGGTTTTTTTAGATTAGCCCTGCAATTAAACATGTTCAGTCTTTCTCAACAGACTCAAAAAACTATCTTGATTCTAAAATACAGGCCTCGATTACTGGTCTCTAAGTACACCCAGCCATCTGAACTTAAAACCAGAATTGCTAAAGTTATTCTATCTTTAACTGCATTAAGAATTCAAATCTTACGTGTTTTAGTCTTCATGTAATAAAGAAGAAAAAGGATACTTCACAAGGATTTAGAAACTTGTAATACACACTATGCATGACTGTCTCTTGCTCTTCCAGAGACTACAAAAATGGAAGTTGATCATCATCTATCTACAGCTGTACTAGTTATCGTAGTTGTTCTTTACTAGCTCTGCAGTAAAACTACAGAAGCATTTTAGCACACTTCAATACTACATAATCTGCTTTAGCACAGGCCATCACTCACAGCAGTTTGAGCCAACCTTGTTGAGATGTCACCACTACCTGATAAAGGTCAATGCTATCTGTACCTGCATGGCGAGTACACCTTCATGCATCTCAAGTGCAGTACACACTGGCAGGCTTCACTTGCCAAAAAGCTTAGTTAGCAATGCTTTTTCACTATACATCTGTATACTCCACTCAATGAAAGCAGTACTATTTAGAAACGTTACACTTGAGGCAATAAACTGTGAACCTTTAGATACTGCCATTAAGAAAACAAAACCCTTTACTTTCTAGTAGAAACCTGTACTGATTTTAAGTTAACCTAAGAAACGACTGACTAGCTCAAATTAACAACTGCTAGGGTCTAAGACTTAGTGATCAGTTCATGACATATAAATATTAAGATAATTTTCATGGATAGAAACATGGCCACATGAATGGCTTAGAACAAACCAAACTTCAGGTTAGTGTAACATTAAGCAAAAATGCGAACTGCCATTTATTACACCATTCCCACTGTAAGGTCACTTCTATGCAAACTCAAGTTGCAAACACCATACTAAATCCAATGGATTTAACACCTTACATATCCTTCTTAACTGGAAGATCGATCTCACTGGAGTTAATCCCATAATGAGGTTTTTTTTCCTGAGAGTTTGTGTTAATATTACAAGAATATAGTGGAGCAAGGCACTGCTAATGCTTGAAGCCACCTAAACCTTGTTGTACTGTCACATCTTCCAATGAGAGAAGTTATGACCACCTGTCCCTTTATAACCAGGCCTTGTCTTCTGTTAGCATGAAACCCACATCGTATTTCTTCATCTGCAAATTCTGACAGAATTTAACATATATGCCAGTTTTCTTCAAAGTAGCTTTTAAGCATCTCACTAATTCAAAAGCAAGTGTAAATGATTGCACTTCTGTAACTGTAGATAACACAAATACAGGACAGTTTCACTAGACTAAGGCAGTTACACAATGGTCACTTCCTGGTGAAAGAAACATCAGTGATTGTCACTGAAGGTTTGTCTTCTGCTAGAAATATCAACTCAAGCACACATACAAAACTCAAATTCTGTTTAAAATTGTGGATTGGAAACAGGTTGGCTTGTCAGAACAATTATTTGTACTAGAAGAAAAAACATTTCATTGTAATATCCAAAGGAAGCCTTTGACCACAATCTGAAACAGGAACAGTCCTTTAATAACCACTTCAGCTGTCCAGATGCAGAGACTAGGTATTTTTATCTGTCATCTCAAATACTGTAATGTTAAATTCACCATCAAATTGTAGTACACATCTGCATAATGAAAAGATTACTTAAAATTTATTTTATACTAGCTCTCACCAGTGTTTTGTAATACAGCTTCATTCTTAAGTATGCTGACATTGCTTCTTAAGAAAAGCCTTGATTTACTAGTAGGACATCTATAAATTATCTTAGTTAAATTCTCAAGGAGGAAGCTTTTTAATCCCAAATTCATTACACTTAGTAATATGGTTTTTAAATAACCATTATGAGTGACAGAATTAGGTACATTCCTCATCCCACTAAAGAGAAAAAAAAATCTGAAAACTGTTACTTTAGATGGCAGAACAATACTGAAAGCACGACACTTGGAACCAGTAACTCGGGATCTGATACATTCCATTCCTGGCTTTCAATAGATGACCTGTGTTCATGTAAAATCCCTTAAACTACTATGATAACTAACCCATTAGTGTAAAAATAGATACTGAATTATCTATGAAGCATTTAAAACATTTTTAGATCTGAAGTATTTAACATTAAACACTGTCAGACTACACTCAACATTCACTTGGCACTGAAGTGGACACACTAAAATTAAGGGTTAAAATGCACAACCTGGGTTAATCACTGCAGATAAGGAATCAATTAAACAGTCTACTGAAGTTGGATTTTGGGTACTGCAAGTCATTCAAGTACTAGAAAGTCTATTTTTACTTACCATTATCTTCTGTGCAGTCAAATGGCATAGACTATTCTACTGGCTGTGCAGCAGAACTAAGAGTGCATTTCATAATTTCCTCAGTGCAAAGAAAACAAGCAGTAAGATACCATGAGTTTTCCACATGCTAGTGACCAAAGCAAGTGCACTGTCACACTAACTGTGCAGAGATACGGAACTGTCACCATTATCAGCCAAAGGAATCATCCTCAGACTACGGGGAATTAGATTTTTGACACTCCAAGTTTCACCTAAATGACTGTTTGAATGCAAGTGTCAGCTTTGGAGCAGACACCAAACTTCATGAACAATTATCTGAACTGAAACGTATTTTGTGATTCAAACTTTAAATATTCAAGCTGCATTTAAGTACCTATTACCTACATGTTATGAGTGTGATTTTTAGACTTCACAGATGCTTTTATTTTTCTACCTTTTTTTAAGAAAGCTTCTACCAGGCACCTGGAAGTCTAGCCATCTAAAGCAGCTTTCATGAAGATAGCTTTAAATAAACCACATAACCCAATGTTTGCAGATGAGTTCAGCTGTGCAGCATCCGCTCAGGAGTTGGCCATTTAAAAATACGTATTTTGTAGAAAAAACTAGTAACCAGTTCTATATTGGCAAGATAAAGATATAATTATATGAGACAATCACCCCTCTCCAAATTGCCCGTAAACAAGTTAGTCCTAGTGGCACTTTTCAACAAATCTCTTTTGTAACAAGGCAAAGGGGCACCAAAGCAGTCACTCTTTAATCCCATGGATTTTTTAACATAAATAAATACACGCTTGCAAACTGTGACCAGATGACTGTGAAAATCAGTCTCTTGGAAAGATTTTAACATCAGAGCTTCTAGGAAGCACTGTTTATTTGTACTAGATGGCTGTAAAGTGACAGTAACTTATTCCTTCTCCCTCCACTACCTGTATTAGTGATCAAGCAATCTTCAGCTCTGATGGAATGGTTCCAACACAGCTCAACTTCTCCTGTTGCCACATCCCATTTTCATCTGACACAGCAAATGGCAAAGCACAATCTGGTGCTTCCTATGCCCAACTAATTCAACTAGTTAGCCCCAGACAAGAGATGTCACGTGCTGGTGTTGGAATTAATTCAGCAAGACACTCTGTAAAGACAGACTTTTATGTCCATTAAGTCCATATCCATACAGGCATAAAGTTAGGAATCATAAGCTTCAGGGCACGAACACAAACTCAAGCTTGCACTTTACCCACTTCAACTGTCTGAAAACTGCATTGTCAAGTTCACTGCCTCGTTGCCTACTTCAAAACTTACCACTCCATTTTAAACAATTAACACTTTCCACTGAGTTCTCACTAATGTGAGGGAATAACAGTCTTAATGTTGTGCAGTGTATCAATTTAAATACACTCTTGTGAAAATGTTATGTGTGTTTATGTCCATGTTGCCTTTCAGTTCTATTTCTCAAAAAAAAAAAGTCCCCCCTCACTGACATATGGAAGTACTGAAATAATTGCTGGGCTCAACAGGAAAGTTAAGCCTCTGAAGAATAATCAAAGGCACAAGGGAATAAAAAGTTGCAGCCATACATAATATTTCTATCCTGAAGTTGGGAATCCTGCCTTCAGAGGACACTACATTTATTTTAGACTATGTCATACCCCTAATCCCCAACAAGAACAGAATTATTTTTCCTTATTTTCGATTTTAAGACAGTATTTACATAAGAGTTGTACAACGCAGAAATTCAGAAACTGATCTTAGTATCTTATTGTAATAACAGCCTCTCTCCAACAGTAAAAACACAAACTTAAGTTCTGGGTCGTAACAAATCTCCTCTTTAAAAACTGGAAACAAAAAAAAAAGTACAGTTGCATGTCCTATATGAAACCTTTCAAACAAAAATGAGTATTAAACCAAGAGTATAATTTTAAAAGCTGTGTATTGGAGTGTTTATAAACCAGAAGTGTTAAGCAGCAGCAGTTTCCGGTTTCTTATTAAATTCAACTAGACTTCAAATTTAGAAACACATTACAAACCAATGTGGAACTATACTACTTATGCACCTTTGCAGGTGTTTCAGTAAAGAAAGCCTCCTATGAGAATAAACAGAGGCAGCACATTATATTAAGTCAAAACTTGCCTTCAACATGCCAAAAAGAACTGTGTCATATGTTCATTTGTCACCAAAGCACCCCCCCTAAGGGATGCATTATTGCTGTAGAACATTTCAAGTTTACCAACACCCAAGTGCAACCAAACTGATGTTGTATATATGCACTTGCCCATTCTCACCAGTATTTCCACTTAAATGTTCATCTTTAAACAATCAAATTTAAAGCTTTGAAAAATAACATTTTTTTGATTTTAGTTTTTTTTTCCACAATATTAATCACCACATGCAATTTAGTTTTCTGGTAATTTTTCTAAAAAACTGCACCAATATCAGAACAGTGCAAATCATATTTAATTGTAAAAGTTATAATGGCTTGAGTTCATAATTAGAGGGAACACTGTCAGGATCTTGGTATTTTGCTCATTCACCATTGCTTGCATTTCATTAAAAACTTTCCTGTCAATTTTGCCTTTTTTTTTTTTTAATAGTCATGCCCCATGTTTTTATCAGAGCTGAAATTAGGGATATAATCCACAATTTCAACACACACAGTGCCTTAGTTGCAATGTTTTTATGCACTTCCATCTACTGTTAGAATTCTATAAATTCCATTATCCCCCGCAACATGTTTCCAGACTAAGAACTAGTCACTAGCACTTGTGATCCAACAAGTGTTTTAAGTTCTTCAGCAATGGAGAGATCTCAAGATTGAGAAATCTGAGGACTTTCCCTCTCCTACAGCCCCCAGTGTTTCATTTTTTAGCAAGTTCAAAATTGGTTTCCACATCTTGACAGTGTTCCTTATAAAACCGTATGACAGTAAAAGTGCCAGTAGGCATGGCAACCTCTTTGAAGGGAGCATTTAAACTCCTTGGCACTGGGAATGCCAGCACCAAGGATTACATTGAAATTCAAAATTATTCTTAAGGCTACAATTAGAAAACCCACTTTCCATAAGCCTAATTTCTCTAAGTAGATTTGAAAATTCAGAAGCTAATGCAACTGTTAAGTTTTATGCTCAAATTTGAGGAAGAAATTTTCTTTTCTTTAGCAAGGGCAGTATATGTAACTGGTAGCAAATGTCTCTTAGGCATTGACTACTCATTTCATCATCGTTCACTTACTTTGTCTTAAAAGTTCAAAACTGGCAAGGCACATTTACATATTCCAATGAATACTTGACAATTTTTTAATTACACTTTATGTCCCAGCTATCCCAGTAATTGACATACAACATACTAAAATGGTTTATTAAGATAACAAAAAAAAAAAAAATCAATTAATGTGAAAACATACAGGCTATTGGCAACCACTATTCTAAAAATTATGTAAATACAAGTAAACATACTGAAATGTGTGCGATTCTAAGTTTTTATCCAGAAGATCTCTGTACTAACACACATTTATATTAATGACACATAAAAAAAATAAAAACTTTATTACAAAAATAAGTTACACTCGCCTCCAGCTTACAGTATAAAACAATTTTATTTGCAGGAATGCAAAATGATTGTTTGCCATGAGCATTTTCAACATATGACATGTCTAATTTTGTTAAAATTTGCATTTACTGGGGGAACTGGTGTGTATAAAACCTTAATTAGGTATAAGCTTCAATTTTCATTGTGGTGCCTATGGGTATGTAGTATAACTGCAGTATCCCTTTGTGCAGGGGGTTAAGGGAACTCTTTATGCCAAGTCCAAAGTAAGTCATAATTTTATCTTTTACCTATATGAAGCTGGACTTGGCAAAGTTCTGGTTTTATTTTGTCTTTTTTTAAGGGTGGTTCAATAGAGGATGCTTCACCACTGAACACTCACTGTCATCAAGGTGCTTTAGAAAATTAAAAACATAGCACAAATGATTGTACTCTACTCTACTCTACAGGTTATCATGATCTGCGTAAGAGAAATGGAAAGCTGATCCACGTGTTTTTACAGTGATCAGCAATAAGAAATGCACTAATGAAAACATACCTTTTACCTAAAAAGCTAAACTACAGCCATATACTATTCTATGATTTATGAAAAACTTCAAAATATCCAAATGTCAGGCTTCACTGTACAGTTGTCAGTTTTAGTCTGACCTTTTATAAAGGGACACTGCAGTATTTAGTACAAGTTGCTGATGCACTTTTTTTGAACATCTGATGTCTTACAAAAGTAACATCTTGCTAAACTATTATACATCCAAATAACTACAATATCTGAAGAAGCAAGGCTGCTTTTTCAGCCACAAAATACGACAAAAGCAAGGCCTGTTATGATGGTCATGAGGAAGTCTTACAAAGCCTCTGGAACTAAAGGCAACTAAGAATGTTACATTTGGTATATTATAATCTTACCCTCATATCATATTAAACAAGCCTTGCTTTTATCTACAAAGATTTTCTATGTACAGTACAGACAGGGTATAGTTCAATCCTCTGCTACTGAGGTAGTTAACCAACCCTTTAAAAAAGGTTCTGAAAAGAACCACTATCTGGAATGCCTGACTAACCAGCTCTGATGATTACACCTGAAACTGCTGTATCTGAACACAATTCATAAGTGATTACTAAATAGACAATCATGATTAACCTTCATGAGCAGAAATAAAATTTAAGGATACCAATGATGGTATTCATCTATACCACTGCAATAGATTTAAATGCAAGAATTTTTGAATACCACTTTTGGAATCCTTAACTAAGAAAACTTGGGGGAAAAATCTACTTAAAGCAGATTTTTTAAAAGAACAACTTTATTCTTTATTAAGATACCATGCTAGACGTTAAGGATTTTGTTGAACACGTTGGGGAAATAGAGTAGCTTTAGTTTAATAACTTGCACTGCAGAGAAAACTGTTAAAGAAATTCATTTCAAAGTCCAAGTATTAGTTCAAATGTCCCATATTTGAATCCATGATCTTCGCAGGAAGGTCTTTTGCAACAGAATATGCTCCTATACAGCTGAGATACTTAAGGTTGCTTGATATCCTTACCATTACTCCACTGCAAGCTTCTGGTGTAATCCCACATAGCAAGTCAGTCTTCATTGTAACAGGTCAGGACCGGCCTCGACCCCTTTTCCCTGCTAGCC